>JAQOOI010000074.1:600000-980107 GCA_028554645.1 Omphalotus guepiniiformis
CACGCCTAGGCTACTCACGATGCAAATTGCGTGACTCCTTGGTAAATTCTACGTTACGTCGCGCACTCGCAGCGATGAATTATTCAGAAGGGGAGCCCACACGAGTTCGCATTTGCCGCTATCTTCCAGACACGGAGAGGAGAGAATTCAGAACATGAGATGTCCTGCTTTGGCATATCACGAATCACGTGTAATATATAGGCTCCGACAAATTCAGTCGCTGTGCAGTGCGCACACGCCCAGGCCACAACGACTTGTACTACTATCTGGTGATTATCTCGAACATCTCTCGCCCTATTCTACACTACATATCTATGGGAGTCCTTCGTTTCGGTACATTTAGGCAACTTCTATCGGGTCAGTGAAACAACCGATGGAGCTCTCATTCAAATCGTTCTTTTCTCATTTGTCCGAGTTCCTTTGATCAGGTGTCTTTGCCATCGTCCACATAACCTCCTTGTGCCTTGAACTATTTCTTCGCCCCTGCTTTGTGTCGCGAAATAGCCTATGGATTATGTGCGCTCTAGAAGGAATGATTTTCACGCTTTTCTTGACGTCGTGCGTGCCCTTGCCTTTTTCATTGCATGATACTGCTTGATAGTGCTACTGTATAGAGCACTGACCAGGCCAGTATTCAAGAGGCAATATACCGTTCTACAAGAAGTTTGCACCTCAATCGCTGCTCTAGCGTTCACCGCTGGTTCGCCCATACGCGCTGTGTCCTAATCCGATTATTCATGATGCGTGCTTGCAGTTGTCTGTCTATTCGGCGTGACGGTTTCTGTTGACCCTGCCGTGGTAGCACAGTTGCACGCCACTTCCATCTTGTCAGCTTGGATGCATATCATCGTTGTCGTTGTGTTCACACGTAATTAATCATTCGTTTTTCACCTCTCATATTGCTAATGGAACTTCGGAATCTAGAATTTGGCTGCGCGACTATCCTTGTTACTCTAGCCATGTTGACTAATGTTGTATTTGATAGAAATGTCTGGTTAAGGGACATAGATGCTTCTCCATCTCCGTTTCCCATCGCAATCATTGGCTCGTACTTGCTGCCATGTTTGATACCCCGTCCTGACTTGGCTCCTCTGCCGTTTCCATCTGGGCCTGTCGATTCTTCCTCAAATGACAGGCATATCTGCCACAAGAACGAATCCTGTGATCAGTACCCCGCAAAGCCCGAATCTCTTCAAATCGCGAGTCCACAACCTCAAGCCATACTCAACACCTCAAACAGTGGGCCACAGGTTCTCAGTAGTCATCCCTCCACATCGATGTCGACCTCAGAAACGCGCCTGAGCAAGTTGTCCAGGACTTCTAAGAAGAGCTCAATATCCACCTCTCAGTCACTCGTACAACTTCCTAATGCTGCCCAACGGCGACAATCTATTCCTATCACGTTGAAGGTCTGGCCTGATGAGGCCGAAGAAGTGTAGTATATACACAATATAATGTAGATGTCTGTTGCATATATGCAATTGTACTTAATCGAAACTACGTGAATCGTGATTGGCTGACGCGCTAATGAGATACGATCACGTGGTAAAATGGTCACTGTGTGACATCGCCTTTAGGAATGTCACAAGCAGGACGTTCAAACGTTTTCTTTGCCCTTGACGCGTCGAAGGGTGGTAGGTGGCGAGTAGCTGGTCTGTTCCTCGTCGACCATGGAACGTCGACATCTCAGAATCCTTTACATCCCTCCAGGTTCTTCCCAATATGTTCTGGCTCGCTCTCGTTCTTCTGTACCCATCTCTCATCTCCGACATCATAATGTCAACGAAACCTCTTTTGCCACTGTCTCTCTCAAAACTTGCGTTGAGACAATACACGATTCGAGTCCGGAGCTATTTCGTGATTATAACCTGGATTATTCGTTGTATCTCCTGGATCCCCTGGAGTCGCCGACCCCTGTGCCGAGCTCAAGTAGCTCGGTAGGGTCGTCGCCACCAGGTGTCGCAGTTGGACTTGGGCTCTTATCCAAGATTAGACGTTCAGGAGATCAGAGGGTGGTAACAGGTACCCTAATGAAGGACAGGACGGGACTGGATGCGTTGGAGGTCATATTCATGCTTAAAGAGGTACAACACAGCTATTTCTCTCTGACACCACAACCTCACAGCGACGTTTAGACGATTTCCATGAGAAAATCCGAACCAGAGCCAGTAGCATCCGATGCAGAGACCAGCGCAAGAATAGCTGCTGCTCTGGCTCGGCAGCAGAATGAGCAGAGAATGAGGGCACGGAAAGTTGCCCAAGCTCATGGAGGGTCAGCCACTCACCAGAACTTCCTACAGAGTGGCCTCACTTCTTCTTCATCATTATTGAAGGGGAAAGAGAGAGTATCAGAGTCCAAAGTTTTCGCATTTCCTTCCGCTGCACCCTCCCCCAACCCTGCTTCACAAGCGTCTTCATCTTCAACCCTACCATCACCTCCATCTTCAGAGCCTGCATCTTCACCTGAACATACACCTTCTGCGACTCCCGATATCTCAGCTGTCCTCTCCGCGGTGACTAGTAACAGTGATCCGGACATTCAAGCCCAAACTCTGCTTGCTATCCTCAATATGATTGATACCCCGGGCAGCGGCGCAAATCCGCAGTTTGTGACTGCTTTGAGGGAATTCGCGTCGAAGATAGGTTTGTCCTCTACGCATAGCCCACAAAGACCCCAGACTCCTCCGACTCCTCAAGCACGCCCCAATACAAAAGTGCCTTCCTCACCAGATGATGAAGTGGTGGTTCTCGATAAGGAGAACGTCAACCCCACAGCTTTCAGAAGGCGCGCTGAGAGGGAGCGAGAGGATGCTAAGCAGATCGCCTCTTCCCTTGGTATAGGTGGCTCCAGCAATGTGCCTCCCCGACCCACTCAGGGTCTAAGTCAGAGTGTACGGTCAAATACAACCCTCAGCAACGACCGGGTACCTCTTGCTCCTGCTCCGAGCACAAGCACAGACTCTGGCGGGAGAAAGCGCACACTCAGTGAGTGCTTGGGATCTCCCAAACGAGATCGCGGCAGGACTGTTCGTTCTGTGAAGGGAAGATCGGAGCGATCTACCTCACGCTCAGGTACTCTTATTCCAGACCCTCACAGGCATTATTCTACCAGAGCGGCTGTTCCTGGAGACCCGTGGACGTCTCCACCTAGAAGTAGGAGGAGTAATGAGAACTCGAGCCCGGGAATTTGTCACGGGAGCTCAAGCAAGCGTCCCATAGTCATACCTGACTCCCCATTAGCTCCGAGGGTGGCTGCTTCTTCCCCTGTAAGGAGTAGCAATAAGACTCAAGTACGGCGTCGGCCGTACGTAGTACCGCAATGGGCACGTACCGAAACCAACTTGCAACCGAGGCTCTCTGAAACGGCTATGCGAGCCTTAGAGCAGCGGCAGCAAGAAGAGAAGGATAGGAAGAGGTTGCAGAGGAAGGCATCTAAGATACAACGGACAAGCAGCGGTCCCGCAGTTTTCCGCTCTCCCACCTCCACCTCTAAGGCGGTATCACCCCCTTGTCCTCCACCTCTGACTGCCGCTGCTACTGATCCCCTTTCATCCACACCTATGCCTGTGATTGCATTGCCTGTAAATCCCATCCCCTTTCTGGCATCTTCATCCTCTTTGTCTCGCACCCGCACGCCCTCACCTTCGCCTGATAGCCTACCTGCCCTGCCCTGCACACCTCCTCGAAAACGAGCACGTTCGTATAATGGCACTCCATCTCCAGATTTGGGCGATGGCTCGTTGTTCACTCCGCTTTCTGCCACTCCTTCAAGCAGAAGGCCTATATTCGAAGGAAGTCCTCTAGCCACCAAGTCTCCGACCATGTTGCGAAAAGCGCGCGCAGCGGGTGATGTAGAAAATGGAAAATACAACGTCATTTCTGTAAACAGCACATCCCCACTGTGTGATGCTGACTGCTCGGATTCTGAGGACGAACTCGAAAGAGAGCTGCATGGCGTCTTTAGTGAATTAGAATGTTCATCTAGCGCTCTGCCGATAGCGTCTAGTGATTTCGAAATCCCTGAAGTAGGCTACGACGAGGGAAAAGCGGAATCGTCAAGACCTGCCGAAGGCGAATCTGATACGGAGAGCGACGAGGATTCGGAATCTTATCCCAAGCGACAATTTTGGCAAGGTCTGCCGCCTTCGTCTCCACCAGCTCCTAGCAGCCCTATGCTTTCGCCGGAGGACTTTTCTCATAGCGATAGGGAGTTACCGATGGTTTCCTCCCCAACGGCTGACAATGACGAGGAAGAGAGCACAAGTCAAAGCGAGCTGGCAGACTTTTCACAAATAACGGGTTCAAGCGCGACGTTCGAAAACACTGATGCGAACCTTTTACCCAACGAAATCGATGTGTTCGACCTGCTCATTCAACTGGGAGCCGTTCCGAGTATGGGATACACTGAGGGCCTGAATACGAATCAACTGAACCCAGATCCGGACACAAATATGAGCTCGGATTTGCCTGACCAGCTAGATCTCACTGAGTTCTTACGCGTCATGGGCCCTGTGTTGGAGGATTTACCTCCAGAAGTTGTTTCAGAAGTGGGTCCGGATGGGAATCCTACGGCAGGAGATAGTGCTTTTGACAAATACGTGAAGGCTGGCCAAAACATTCAATCCTTACTAGGTGGATGTGTTGTGTGATTTAAGACTGTATTGGAGATCGCAAGATGTGTCGATGTACGTGCCCTCCGTGTGAAAACACATATAGTCAATGTTGAAATTATATTACTACAGCTTCCTGACTTCACCGATGGCCCGTCATATTAACAGCTCCGCGATGTGTATAGACGCTTTTATAAGAGTCGTTCGGCTTCGCTGAAATCGTGACCTCGCGGAGGACCTGCACTGCATATCGAGCGGGACGTCCAGGGCAACTTTCGAGGAAGATTATTTTCATTGGTGGACGTATGTAACCATGTTGTACGCAATCTTCGTGTAGATATTGCTTGTAACCAACGAGCAGATAATGAAATAATGAAATAATGCTACACATTGTACTGGTTGACTGATTTGACTGAATGTATGGAGGGACCGGAATCCAATCGGGCCGGTACCATTAAGAGTAAAGTCACCCCGAACGACCATCATCCTTGCTGCAAGTTCGGAGTCATGCTACTCAGCGAGAAGGCCAAAGGCAAACAGAGAGCTGTTGATCCTTTACCTGACCAGCCCGAAGAGGTTCAGTCATTTGCTACACGGACTATCACTATCCGTTTTACGGAAAACGCTCCTGACCTGGATATCTCTGTGAACGAGAAGGATGCTGTCCGAGACTTGAAGAAATATGTGAGCAGCGTTCGCTGAACGCAGGGTGCACCAGCCCTGACATTGACTCACAGATTCGTCGTGAAAGACCCAAGCTGAAGAATCGTCGACTGCGACTTATACACTCAGGCCGTTTGCTCACAGATGGCACTTTCATCTATTCTTGGCTCAAATCCTTGGACGAGAGGCAGCAGCGAGCGATTTCTTTGGAAGATGGGCGGCCGAGTACACAGTCGGTGGTACCTACGTGGTTACACTGCTCCGTAGGGCGGGAGATAGACGACGCTGAAGAGGAAACTGACGAGGGGAAAGTACAGGTGTGTCTAGATATCTTCGTGCTGCCGCATGTACTCAACTCTACTCTTCACTAGACCTCTCAAATTCAGCCCGCGAGGGGCTTTGATAGATTAGCGTCTATAGGCTTCACGGAAGAGGAGATAGCCTCTGTCAGACGTCAATTTCACAGTCAATCTTCCGGGTTATTTCCTGACGACAGAGAGTTTGATAACGATGAGGATTGTAAGGTGTATCATGCTTCAAATCGCTGTCTATTAATTTCAAACTACTTTCAGACGATGAACATGCTCGCGCTCTCGAAGAGCAATGGATTGACAATTTAGACAGCACAGATACTTCCTTGTCCCAATCATCTTCCTCCGGTTCTCCTGCGATCATGGGTATCATGACAGGCTTCTTCTTCCCATTCATTCCGTTGTTCGTCGTTAGTAATAACAGACCTCCTCCGCCTGTCTTTTGGGAAGACGGGATGGAACATCGTGCGCCAGAGAACGTTGTCTTCTCGTACGTCTCTTGTAAATATATAACTGATACAAGCTGACTTTCTATACAGGAAGACTATGCAAATGGGTTTGGTGGCTGGATTTCTAGCAAACATCTTGTTTGGAATGTGGCGGTTTTTGTTGGACATGTCTTGACCATATACTTCCTGTGGTCTCTGTGGTCTCCCAATTATGGACTTTTTTGGATGCCGATCAGTCGAAAGACCCAGTATTCCGAAGCGGAACAAGTCAGTCGCGCAGAACAGCTAAATATCAGTCGTTTGCGCTTGACTTAGTATTATACATTTACACGGCTAATACAAATAATTCGTAGTCTTATATATCATACACGATGCGAGCACCAACCCACGGGTAAGGATAATTATGCTGATAGAAATTTCGAACAGTCCGACGGCCTAATCGGGGGATGGTAGCGTACGAAGCGCCAAGCTAAGTGCGAGTGGGTGATTAGCAACAGTGCGCGAGGATGCGAGAATAGAATGCTAGAACCGAGCTTACCACGACTTGATGTTTCGTATCAAAGAAATCTGTAGAGTAACCAGTAAACAAATTGGTGGGGACCAAGCCTTCATGGTTGTCAAACAAAGTCGAGGTCCATTCCCAAACTCCGCCGTTGGATCCTCGTCCCTGATATTGATCCAACCCTGTAGTTGCACTGAGGGTCGTTTGAATATATTCAGCATCCTAAGGTAAGAAGCACATACGGGACCGGATGCCAGTTCCTGAACCCGATATTCGAACCGCCAGCAAAACCAACATCGTACGTGTCCAGGAAAAGTCGCAGCTCGGGCTCAGTAGGAATACGACCGCCTTTTGAGCAAGCATATGCGGCAAGATCGTCGTAAGACGTCAACACAGGCCAGTGCCGTGCAACATTCATCGGTACTAATCCATACATCGTTCGCACCTGTGAATACACACCAAGTCAAATGAACGACGGCTGCAGGAACTCGATGAAAAGAATCTCACCTTCAGCTCTCCATCTTCCTCCGCCCAGCTCTTGGGAAGGGAAACCTGACCCTCTCTCCAGAAAGTCTCAAAGTCGTCGTTACTAACCGGGCGCCACTCAGCTCTGAAAGCACCGACGTGAACAGTTCGCGCTGGAGACTCATTGTCCCATCCATATTCGTGGTGATCGACGTCGTACATTACCCCTTCGATAAAATCGTCCCCTTCAGAGTCATCGTGACCCATCACAATATCCGCAGGGCCGAGGACGACGCTGGGCGTCGAAGGAGCGGGAGTTTGGTTCCACTGGCGCGCCAATGTAACCCATGGGGGGATGGTGAAGCCCGGTGGGGGTAAAGTTCCGGTGCCAGCGCGTTGAAGTAGCATATAGAGAAGAGTCTAGCATAAAACATTAGCTATCATCGTACCACACTTTCGACATCGATATTACCTCGATGTGGAATCCCTCATGCTCAAGGGTCATCACTAAAGTGCGGGCAATGTTACGAGTGAGCTTTCGCTTGCCGGTATCCAGATCCTCGTAGAGATTGGCTAGCCTTGCGCGAACGCCATTTCGGAATTCCATGATTGTTTCTATTGTGGGCCAGTCTTGGTCCTTTTCTGGCACCTCTGAATGGCTCTGGTAGCTCGAGGTATCAGAAACCAGGAGGGAAGGGCAGGACCCGACAGTAGTACTCACATGACAATGATCAGGATCGTCGACGTGGGGGTCAATACCTCTCTATGGCGCATACTCAGTTCGAATTTTGCTGACAGCGATCAGAAGTATCACCTCGAAGATGTTCCAGAAGAATTTAGGTTCTGTAGCTTCTCCTCCAATCGCCTTTGACAGCAGCATATCCAAAAACCTATCCCAACACCGTTTATCAGCGTCAGCACGCACATCGAGCGCAGAGAAACAAGAAACATACGTAGGGATGTGTCCAATGTAGAATAAACACTTGTGCCTCAAATCAATAGGTTTCTGGTGAAGCATCTCGCTAGGGATCATCTGTAGCGTGACCAAGTCCCAGGCTGACCACAATGTCCTCCACTCTTCCAGCGTTGGGATATTACAGACGTTTGGTTTTGCATTGTCAGTCTGAGATAGCAAGCACGCAGGTTTGAAGGAAGGCGTGTGGGAAAGTGGCGGGAAGACAACTGCAGGGCGTTCGAGGATGTACGCCGTGTAGCTTCCAACAGTCGACGAGAAGATTGAACGCAAACCAGCTAATGAGAATGCAAGTAGGTGCTCTGCGTGGGTCTGGGGAAGCTGTATAAAATCTGCGATGAATATACTATAGAATGCAAAGTGCAGAAAGTTCACCTGGTCAGCATTGAAACTATCCATGACAGCCTCCGAGGATATTAGGTACATGACTGTGCCTTTCTGCGCCAACTTCCACTGGGCAGTTTTCATCCACTCATTGTTGGGTATGGAGTCCCCGACACAAAGACCAATGAGGCCTTGTACGGCATACTCGTCATACAAAGAAGATAGTGCGCTCAAACTCTCGTTCTGAAGGTAGATGAACGTCAACGGGTTGAGGAGATCACTCGTACTGAGAGACTTCGGTTCTGAGGCGATCGAGCTAACGGACTCCAGGGAAGGTGATCTGATTCCCTCTGGCCCACTATCCAACTGTGAAGAAGCGGACGAGGAAGGAGATCCGGAGGTCTCGAAATCGAGGCATTTCGCACTAAAGGAAGCCGAATTGAGTGCAAGAGTAGTCATTGTAGCGGAGAAGTGAGAGGGAACGAGAAGACAAGACAATAAATGGGTTGTTTTATATTGTACTGGTTCAAACAATACGTACAAAATACGGAGGCAACTATATCTTGGAGAACCAAACATACGGAAGATATATTCGCCTATGAATATCACAACAGCCATCGCTATCCGGAATGGAGATAAGGTGGTCGTACATCACCCGCGACGAAAAGCGAACTTCACAGATGCTGCGCTCGACATACGCTAGCCATTCGAAGCTTGATATCGGGCAATCGCCATTATTTCATCCATGCAAGTCAGAGAAAGACTCGGGACCATGTTAGAGATGGCGCAAGACTGCGCGCGGAACGAGCTAATAGGAAGATAGATCCGGCGAAAGCGAAAACCGTGTCATCGTGTCGATTCCTAAGTGGACGGCGAGACAAATAGGGTTGGAAAGCGCATGCGTAAAACGCCCAATCGAAGATAGGAGTACATCAGGTGATGGCAGGATAACAAGGTGCAATTCCCGAGAGATGAAGAATAGCGAGCCCTAGTAACACCAACCCAAACCAGTTCCTCCAAGGATCCATGTATAACTCCAAGCAAATCAACGAATCGAACCGGTCCGAACCACGAAGAGAATACGTCAACAAGATAAGGGAACGAGTTTGGAGGTGTAGGTATTCAATCGGGTGATGGTTTTGAAGACATTGGGAAGATAGTGACCAGAAGAACATCGGGAAGAGCAGCAAAGTCAAGAAGGCGAAAATAAATCGTTGCTTCTCCTTTTTGTACCATGGTGTGCTATGGCGTGCTCATTTCACGTGATACTGCGTAATTCCGCTTACGTCGCTTAATACTATTACTAGCTATAGTACTAGACATCATACGGCGGAAGCCCCCATGCTTCTGGAATGAAATCTTTTAGAGACTCTAATATTTGATCTGCTTGTTCAGTGCCTGCATATTCCACGTCGAGTAAATTTGGATCTGGAACCCATACAACTGATAGCATTCAAGGATTGTAATATCCATACCACATATCAAGATTGGAAAGAGCTCACCAGACATTCCGGCGCGCTTCCCCGCCTGCATCCCAGGCAGTCCGTCTTCAAACACTAGTCCCTTTCCCCTTTCTTCTATCTGTTCTTCACTTAACTCGCCACCAGCCTCCCCTACCCCCGCTAGTGGTCCCACATTCTTGCCTAGCATCTCCTTCGCCGCGACCAGAAATATGTCGGGGTTGGGCTTGCCTCTCATCCCTGCATACTGCGTATCGTCTCCGCAGACTACTTTGCCTTCGAAACATCCGAATACTTCTCCGAGGTGTCCAGTTTTCATCTCATAGTTTCTTCTGCGCGATCCGGTGGCGACAGCGATGGGAATGTTGTGCTTCTTGAGATGAAGGACGAGTTTGCGCACGCCTGGAAGGAGTGGAACCGTAGGCCAAGCGAGATCTTGGAGAATGTTGCGTTGAATAAGGTATTCAGTCATTGTGAGTGGAATCTCGGGGAAGAAGGACAGGAGGTGTACAGCAGCCTCCTTCTCAGCTGTACGATTCAAATAGATGAGATCCAGGACATCGTCTGTCAAGCCAGGAACCTACGTTTACCCATGCACCCTGCTTTCATCTCCCAAGTCATTTCTTTGCCATACTTTGCGAGAATCTCGTCTGACGAAAAGTTGATCATCAAACCATCAAGTTTTCGTAAGTACTTACTGGTGACATCGGTATATATCTTCTCGGAATCAATCATCAGACCTGTGCAAGCGTTATCCACTAATTGACTGATAATGATTAAAACTTGCCATCCATGTCAAAAAGAACATATTCTATCTTCCTTGAAGCCATCTCAGTTGAAATGAAAGTGAGGAAGCAGTCAGTCAGGCACGAAAAGACCGGAAATGGAAATGATGGTTCCATATATGGAAATAGATTGACACGTCCTGTTACCTGTGCGGGGCACTGTCATTTCTCACTGACGATGACCACCATGACTCCCGTCGCTTTCACCTCTGTTCGACGTCGCCGTTTTCTACTACTCATCTTCGTTCTCTCTGTTACTTATCTCTTTCTCTTCCGAGATTCATTCTCTCTACCTGAATCCCTCAAGGACGCCGGCGTTCCTTACTTATCTCGAGGCAACATAGTTTCCCTCGCAAAGCCTAGATTTGGATCAGGATCTGTCAAGGTCGATGAAATATATGGTCTTATACATCTCGTCACAGGCGGCGACGAAGAACACCAACATGTGCTCACGAGCACCGTGAATTTTGATCCCACAAAACCCGTAGATATGGGTGTCTACGCGGCGGGAGAGGTGGACATTGACTGGAGTGAGGAAATGCGGAGACTGAATGAAAGATATCCTGTCGTCGTATTCAGCAAGGTTCGATTCTCCTCGAACGCTCATGTGATCGTTCCTTCCGCTAACTTAATGTCTTGCCCACTCATCAGTCTTTCTGTCCGTGAGTTGTCATCTTGCACGGCTTTCGACAACTACCTGATTTCCTGTATAGATATTCAAAACGTGCAAAAGAACTTCTACAAACCTATGATCTTCAACCACCGCCCAAAATTATCGAGGTTGATTTACGAGGTTCGCCATAATATCTTTTGCAGTTGCACCGTTCATCTTCATCTGACGCATGTATCTCAGACGATGCTACCCAAATCAAAGCCTTGCTCACTCGTCTCACACAACATTCAACTTTCCCCAATATCTTGATCAAGGGCAAGTCTATAGGCGGTTCAGATAATTTGCAGAAATTAGATCAGGACAAGGCCCTGAAACGCACGCTGGAGAAAGCTGGTGTGGATGTCTTTGGACAAGAGGCATAATCTGTAGCTTGTAAAGTGCCACAAAAGTGCTCTATCTTATAGGTAGCTTACTCTTTGCGAGGTGGTTCTCCGTTCTCTCTTGTTTGAGTATTTATTACATATATTGGGCTAGTGAAGAACTGTAGCAATGGGTTTCGAGCACACCTGTACTAATCGAAATTACAAATGTGTTAACCTAAGGAATTACTCAACTTTGCTCGATGGCCGCGTTACAGTTCGATCTCGACGCCGTTTTGCTTGAGATACGTTTCGAGTAGGGTTCCTCCCGCTCGATGTTCCATTGAGAATCCGTGCAATGGAGCATCCTTGTCCGTCAACTGACACCCCTTGCTCATACCTTTTACCAATACTTCCGGCATAAGGGACGCCAAAGTGGCCGCAGTGGCGCTCTGTGTCGGCGAGTCATATGCCGTGTATAACTGTATAAAGTCTTTGGCAAGCTTGAGGTTTCCGTTCGGTGCGTGCGCGTGATGGACAGTGATATCCACTAGGTGGTCGAGATATCCAGCGGGGAAAGGGTCCTTTCGCTCGGGATCAAATCTTGCTGGAAGAGAGAACGGGAGTTAGTGAAGGAATCGGGATATGGGAAGGAAGCTCGAAGACCCCAACACTCACCCTCTCTATCCCACAATTTCAGAATCCGAAATCGTGCCTCTATCCACTCATCATTGCTCATCAATTCGCGGTATTTCGTGGCAGCTTTAGTTTGCAATTCAACTCTACGTTCAAGAGACATCTCCAGTGGCTGGTGTGTAATCGCGCGTTGACTACAAGCATATGCATCCGCGATGCTAACGGGATATCAGAAACTCGCAAACTCTAATGAAGGCGGCATCGAGCATACCTTCCGATTGAGTTGAAAGCAGTCTCAAGACCATCCCAGATGGAATATTCAGCTGGCCTGATACGAACGGTTGAGGAGTCAGAGTGTATAACAGGTACAGTAAGCTTTGTTGTACCTCAGCCTGGCAGCTTGTTGAAAATAGTGGATTGAATAATGGTAGAGATTAAGCATATTATACACCTGGCCAAGTCCAAGCCACGGTCTGTAATCTTTCTTATTGATATCTGCCGCCGCACATAAATTGTAGCAACAAGAACAAGGAAAGCTAAATTGGACTGACCCAAAGCTCTGCGATATGATTCAATTGCAGCTGGGGCATTCCCCATCTCAGAGTACCCGGATCCCATAAGCGTCCAGGCCTGAACAGAGGTTCGATCCAAGTGTGTAGCACGGCGAAAGTATTTCGCAGCCTTTTCATGTTCCGCACGGAGAGAATAATAGTTACCTAGGGTATACACATTTTAGAATAAAGACTTCCGGGCACAGACGATGAAAAATACCTATAATGCAACAAATCTCTGGCCGGTTCTTATTCTGTGCCAAAAAGTTCTCTGCGAGATTGGCCAGCCTTTCCTTTTTAAGTCTCGTATAAAGAATGTTGGAATACACATCCATGTCATCAATTCGGTTTGGATCAAGCTTAAGCATAGCTTCGAATTGCTCTTCAGCTTTTTGCAAGTCTGCAAATCCCAGTAAGCAACAAGGTTTTGGCGAGATAGGAAACATATATCACCGAGCAGATCATATAACGTCCTTCCGCGCTGACCCATCAACCACAGGTTCCCGGGAAAGTAGTCTACACCGAGAAGCTTCTCACATAATTTCAGCTCTACCTCGGTTGAGCTATGAAGCTCGTTCATGATCTTGATCTGAAATAATTGGGAAAGAGGATGATCTATGGGTAAATCGATGTTGACAAGAGCGTCCGTTAACTGCATATACTGTCAAAATGGAGTAATACCCGAACTGAACACACCACTCACATTCGCAACGGATTCAAGACACGACCCCAGTAGAAGCCACGCCGACCAATTCCATGGATAGAGCGATATGGAGTCATAAAGCGCTTGAAGAGCTTCAGGAATTCGGGAGAGGCGCGTAAGAAACAAGCCTTCTCTGCTTCGATACTAAGTGAACTGCATATCAATGAGCACATCTGGCACGTACAGAAACTGAAGCCACGGGTCGTCAGATCTTTCTACCGTCTCTAGCAGATCACCAATCGTGGTATTAACGGGAACAGGTGGCTGATGTCGAGTACCTGATAGTGACAGGCTGTATAATCAGAAACATGGACTGTGCGTGAGCGAGGAAACACACCATCTAGCTTGTGCCATTCTGCTAATGCTTTCTTTTCACTGATCTTCCGAGAATAAGCACACGGCCAGCGTAATAGCAATGTCTGCTCACGAGGAAGCGGCAGTATACTGCAAGAAACCGTGCTTTGGAACTCCAACACTCCCGGAGAAGGTGAACTGCTCGATGATATTGCCTTCCCGCCATACATCTTCGAGCAGCATCAATCACGTCTGCATCACGCTCTTCCGCTTCCCGATCCCCCGACGTGAGCCACTTTGAGTCGTTGTCGCTATCGTCGAAAACATCGTCGGGATCTCTCATAGAACTAGAACTCGTGTCTGCATTTTTCGTGTTTTTCCGTTTGGACGCTGGAATAGACATAAGAAGTTCTGAAGACCTGCGTAATAGGCTAGATATCCCTGGTCAATATCGCATGTGATAGAAGATGAACGGACCATTTGGATGCGATAGTGAGTCCTCGTCCAGCAGTGTCGTCTATTGAACGACGTATCTCTGAGATGATACGCTCGTCGACACGGTCGGTGGAAGAAATTGTCATTTGAAACTCTTTTACGGTCCAGTGGTAATCGTGGTTGGAAAGAAACGCGTCGCGTGAATTGCCCCTCCGGCAATGCTACCACCGCATAACCCCGAAGAATTTCTATGAAATCCTCAATGACCTTCTACTTTTTACTTTTTCATTTCTCCTAAGTCTTCTCAGCAGATTGTGCTCAATCTCAGGAAATGCCACGAAAGGCTGTCATCCACTATGTTTCGCTCCATTCATCTCTGGTCAATCTTCCAATCTCAATATATGGACCTCTCCTGGAACGCGGTATAGTGAGGGTCATTCGAGGCGCAAGGAGATTCACAGATTGACCGCTTCTCTAGCGCCCTCAAAGTCTTGCGGTCCACCTAACACTCGTACCGTCGACGAACAAGGCCGCAAAACATGAAGCATATGTAGGCTGGACAGGGATGGCTTCTGCTTCTTCGTTGGCTCAGTTCCATGCCTCTGGGTCCGGAGAGAAAGGCTTTGAAACGGTGGAGATTGATCCACAGTATGCACAGGGTCTAGGCTTCGCGCAGGGAGACATCGTACGTTTGCATTTCAATATACTGTGTATGTTCGTGAACGTTTTGTAGGTCGAGATTGGTTTACTTCATGATATGGCTATTGCCAAGTCTGTCGCGACGGAGCCCCTCACATCGGACGACTGGGAAATCATAGCAAGTCCCCTGTTTCTTGTGTCGTGGTTTCTACAGGCATTAATTTGATGTGCAGGAAATCCACGCCTCGCATGTTGAATCAACTCTACTTTCGCAAGTTCGTGTCGCTAAAGTTGGGCAGGAGATTGATGTTTGGGTACTTGGCAGAACGAGAGTTCGTCTGAAGATAGGCACGTTGAATATACACGCTGACAAACAGACGTTCTGATGTTTTCTTAGTATTCATAGATCCTCAATCAAAGAACAATGCTCTTCTTCTTAGCACAAACACCGAGGTATCCATTGCTCCCAAGCCGCACAGTCGAAAACAGCAACCCTCCACCTCCAAAGGAGTTTCCGTAAACGGCACCTCTACAGAGCCCGCAAAAGATGTTGCGAAAGCCAAACCGGCACGAGCGACTGTCTCCCAGATCCTGAGAGTGCTACCTCTAAGAGTGGTTGCAATTCCGCTTCCATTGTACACAGGTCCTGAGCAGGTTGGATACGTGTCTCTGGCTACGCTCTCGCGATTGCGTGGTTTAGAAACACACGTCGAGGAAGAAAGGATTCATCGCAGATTGACATTTGAACGTCTCAAGTCTCCCGTTGATCCTACTGACTCCTCTGATTCAAAACCCCAATCTTTACTGGAACCCAAAGTTCTGAAACCTGGCGACAAGGATCAGGCTATCGCCTCGTTGGATGCGGCGCACTCACGCGAAATTTATGTTCGTGGTGTGAAGGGCTTGATTGATGGGCACATTGTATTTTGCAATCTTCCACAGGACTTAAAGGACTGGGATCTCGTCAGGTATATAGATCTGTTTTTTCAGCCGATGTCAGCTGAGAGATCTTTGTTAGGTTAAAGAATGATGGTCACGGAACTACACTTCAAGTTAATTCCGAAAAGCTTGCAGAATCCTCCACTATCCCAGCAGCAGAACAGTAAGTTCTCCTATAATCGTTTTGATTTTTGCTGATCGAGTTATAGAGCACCTGGATTTTTGGCGGGTGTTGACGAAGTGCTTGAGCGTTGCGTCAATTTTTGTGTGCGTAGATTTGCCATACATTCAACGAAAGTGTCTGTGTGCGGTGGTAAGCTAGTTGCAATCGCGTTTTAATGACTCAACTCATCCCGGTTCCTAGTGTCTTCACTGTTGGTAACAGGGCGAACTGGTGTTGGCAAGACTTCTATAGTCACAGCGGTGGCGAAGACTTTACAGAGTGATTCAAGAACATACACTCGTACTTATGCGGTCATTTTTGCAGTATTACTCCAGATTTACTCATAGAGGATTTGCAGATACGCTGTATGTCGATGTGGCTCCCTATGCGGAAAGACCGGTCCCCACAATCCGAAGTCTGCTGCATTATTGGTATGAGAAGGCTGCGTGGCATAAGCCTTCCATCCTCATTTTGGATAATCTGCATGAGCTTCTGGGTACTGAACTCGAGGTAAACTTATTTGTGACCTTCAGCTTTCTCCTCCGCTCACCTTCAGTATGTCCGATACAGCAAACGGATTCCTTTCGTACTCGACAAATAACCGAACTCTTTCTTTCAATATATTCGTCGTCAGCACGATCCGCTGCGCCCAACTCTCGGGGTGTCATTCTTCTGGCTACGGCGACTTCAGCTACAGCTCTTCATCCGCTTATTAGCACTTCTCATATCTTCGAAGAAGTTGTTAACCTCACTCCACCTAACAAGGATGCACGGAGAGATGTACATGTCCTGTTACTAGTGTCAAAGGGACACAACTAACTATTGTGTTTGTAGATTCTTTCAAAGATTGTCAGAGACCGCCTCAAGTCAGCCAAGGATCTTCGTGAAGATCCAGAATTGCCTCTGAATTTCACCTACCTTGCAACTCAGACAGAAGGCTATTCCGCGATTGATTTACAGGATCTGTGTTCTCGTGCGGTACATCAAGTTGTTATGAGGGTTGCAAACGATCATAAGCTGGTGTGTAGCGTCCGACTTTCCATATCCTACATAATTAACATAATGCGGTATAGGCTGTAATGACTATGGCAGATTTTGAGGCTGCTCGCACTGGTTTTGTGCCTCTTTCGTTAAGAGATATCAAGCTCGAGAAATCTGATATTACTTGGGCCGATATTGGTGGTATGTCCCAGCTGCATTGGAAGGTTCGCGGCAGTGCCAATTTCTACTATTAGGCTTGCACGAGACAAGAAGGATACTTCGTGAAACTCTCGAGTGGCCCACAAAATATGGCCCTATTTTTGCTCAATCACCGCTTCGATTGCGGTCAGGGTACGTCAATGCTGCAGACCTTCGTTCCTTTGCTGAGAGAACGGCAGACTCCTATTGTACGGATATCCTGGCTGTGGAAAAACGCTACTCGCTTCTGCCGTAGCCAAAGAATGCGGTCTCAATTTCATTGGTGTTAAAGGCCCAGAAATACTGAATAAATACATTGGAGCCAGCGAGAAAACCGTACGTGTTCGAGGTCCTGTGTGTTGTCACATGAAGTAAGTCTAAAATCTCAGGTACGAGATATCTTTGAACGCGCGAGTTCCGCAAAACCCTGCGTCTTGTTTTTCGATGAGTTTGACTCCATCGCCCCAAAGAGGTTCGCCTTTATTTTTCCTACCACAAACATACCGTTGAACCTTCTCGTTGTTTGCAGAGGTCACGATAGTACCGGTGTTACCGATCGCGTCGTGAATCAGATGCTCACCCAAATGGATGGCGCTGAGGGACTAGAGGGTGTTTATGTTCTTGCTGCAACAAGGTAAGCTTACAGGATACTTTTGAGACAGCTATGCTAAAAAACCAGTTTAGTCGCCCAGATCTTATCGACTCGGCTCTCCTTCGACCAGGTCGTTTGGATAAGTCCCTCCTTTGTAATATGCCTGATACATCGGAACGCAAAGATGTAAGACTCTGCTCCTCGACAGCCAGGAATATCTTCTCACTTGTGCTGCTGCAGATTCTGGAGGCTGTCAGCAGGAAGGTCGCATTGTCACCTTCGGTGGATCTACATGCAATTGCAGACGCCACGGAAGGGTTCTCCGGTGCAGATTTGCAAGCTCTTATCTACAATGCTCACCTCGAAGTGGTCAATGCCTCCATAGCAATGTCCGCTACTCAGTCAACAGGCACCACAAAAGACGAAAGTGAACCGATACGGTTTACAACTATCGGAGTCCAACAGTCGAAACGAACCATGAGCAAGGCAGAAGAGGCAGCTTTACAAAGACGTGTATGTTAATTGCACCCCCTCATCTGTTCATTCCTTGCTAAAACTCTGAATGAATCAAGCTGCGTCAAATTCAGCTTGCCAGTCAACCTCAACAAAGTAAGGCCAAAAAAGATTCGTCAAAAACACCGACTCAAAAGGCAAGTTTAGAGCCTATTCCTGGTTGAACTCTTCAATAACAGGACCACTGTATGCAGAGAGAGATTACTCGGGAACATATTCAACGTGTACTGAAAACAACCAGACCGTCTGTATCTGTAGAAGAACGCCGACGCTTGGACAGGATGTGGGTCGTTCTTGAGTCATTCATTGACGTTGCTTCTGAAAGTCTTTCTGTGCTAGATATAGCGCCTTCATGTCTGATCGAACTGGAGAGCTTCCGGTCCCTCCAGATTCAGCTGGTATCGGCCATCGAGCAACGTTGATGTAGCATGTCCACATCAACATAAATTGGCAGATTATCAGCTTATAGAGGCTTACTTGATAGCGAGGTATAGAGCGTGCGGCCCACACACTATAGGTCTTTCATATAGAGAAGCACAATCTGTTAGACATTCTGAAGCCACTGGCTAAGTTGTGTTTGGGTACCAATTTCCTAAACTTGCGCGTTACGCCATACAACAGTAACAAGCACTACCTTTTTTGGTGAGCTGCTCTTCGAAGTACTTGCTTTTTAAGTACTTGCTTTTTCACCACTTCACTCCAATGTTAAATGAATTCTCGATATGTCAACAAAAAATGGTTAGAAAATTCGGGGTAATAAAAGTAATTTGGAGTAATTTGGGTAACTACAACAGTTTGTTACAACCTCATGCTACAGCCAGCACGCCATCAACTGAGGGCTGTATCCAGGTCTCGACTGCGAGTTGTGCCTCATGAGCAATCAACTCATATGCACGATGAACGTGTATTTCCTCCGTACGAGCAGATCCCACAGCAAATCTGATGCAGAACTTGCCATTCAGAACAGTTTGTGTAAGGAGAATTTCCTTCCGAGCGGTTATGCGACCAAAGAAATGCTTGTTAAGGTCGTTGAGGGCTTCCTCAGTAAGGGGCGGTTGATCAGGTCTTGAAGATTTGGGATTGAGGCGGAATACGGACAGGGAGAGAAATGGTGGGGCTGTTAGACTGAGTAGATCTGAGGCATTGATGAGATCGGCAAAGATCCTATTAAGGTGAATTCCCTAGGACGCGGTGTACAAGATCATCGTAACTGTGTGGTCGGATGCAACGAATATAATTGTATACCTTTCTGATATGTTTTTGGAAGCCTTCTATTCCATAGCCGCGCAGGACGAACCAGAGTTTCACAGAACGGTAACGACGTCCGAGACCAAGATGCCAGTTCCGGTAATCGATAACAGTACCTGTTCAATAATGCGAAACCATTAGCGCTTATTGGCGTCGATGAGGGAGGTTGAACGGACCAGCGTCGCCCTGCACAGTACGCAAGAATGGAGGTGTGAAGTCCAAAGCCTCCGTGAGATATTTACGGTCCCGTACCCACAAAGGTGAGGCGTCGAAATTGGTGAGTCCCCACTATATAATTTCGTCAGAAGACCCATATATATCATTCACAGAAACATCAGTACCTTGTGAAAGTTCGTGCAAAACGAATCAGCAATTTCGTTGATTTCCTTCAAGTGGCACATTTCCCGATATTCAGGACAAACCAAGGAAAGTCCGGCCCAAGCAGCATCGACGTGAACCTTGAGATCGGGATACTCCTTCACTACAGTTATTTTTAAGACACCGACAAATGTTGGTGGCAAGTGAACGAAGGACGTACCGATTTCTTTGATTTCTGGGAGATTATCAATTGCACCTGAAGAAGTCGTTCCAATGGTGGCAACTGAAGCGTCCGAATCAGTTGTTTTGTCCTGCTATTATTCATCAGGGTAGAAAAAACACTGACTAAGAACAAAGGGCTCACGACCCTTCCCCTTATCATCTTCCAGAGCCGCACGTAACGTCTCGCCCCTGAGAGAAAAATTGTCTTCAGCCTTAACATCTAGTGCACGTACGGCTAAGCCGAGGATCATAGCAGCTTTGACACCAAGCGAATGAGTTTGAGTCGTGGTATAGATGACCATATCTTCTAGTCTTGTCTCCGGATGATTAACCTTGTACGCGGAGCGAGCCGCAACCACTGCGACTAGAGCCCCCTCAGACGCTGTATTCTGTATGCACAAAGTTAGAGCTCGTCACATATATACGGAAGAACACATATACTTGGAAACATCCGCCACCTATTCCGGAAGAATTCAGGAAGGAAGGGCTTAAACCGAACATTTGAGCTGCCCAATCCAGTACGATCGTCTCCAGCTCGGTACATGATGGACTGGCAGTCCACTACGCAAACTTCAAGTCAGAGGACCGTTCTTCTGCAACAACGAAAGAACATTCACATTGAAGCCAGGATTGCTTACGCTGCTGGCGTACAAATCACCAATCAGCCCCTCGAATGAGAATCCTGCTGGGAAGTAAGCAAAGAACGATGGATGTTGCCAATGGGTATATCCTAGACTTCAATCAGAAAGGAAATGCGCTCCGACATGCATATGTCATACCTGGGACGATATATTTCTGATAATCGTCTGCGATCAATGAGAAATCCTCCCCGGTCTCAGGAGTAGCCGCTGTGAAAGATGTAACATCGGGAAACGAATCAGGCGGGAAATAAACGTACAAGGCAGCAATGGACGAAGATATCCAGGTTCTACATCCGGTAGCACAGTAAACTTGGATTCCTTCAGGGAGTAATAATAATCGCAGATGCGGTCGATGGCTTGATAACCAGCTTTTCTGAACCTTTTATGCGGGATTGTCAATGCAAGACAAAGAGGGTTTGTGATGCCAGTCGAAAACCCACTGCTCGATATCCATTTCAAACAAAGTTGTACGAGCAAGTTCTTATACACTGGAGTGCTGAGTGAAGGAGAATGTTCAGCAGTGTTGTTAGAAAACAACAATTGATAAAAACCCACACATCAAATGTAAAAGTAGCCAGGCCCCCACCACTTGCGCTCTGTTACATCTTCATTGGGGGACCTATATCCCTATCCGTGTCAAGGAATTGCTTTAGCTTCCAGTTCTATTAAAGCCTCGTCATGAAATATAAAAAGGCCAGCTGCAGCCTGAATACAATTCGAAGTCATGAAAGGAGCACCCAAGGAGCACCGGACCGGATCACCCGAAAGGAACGAAAAAAAATTGATATGTATGAAACTTGAAGTAAACGCAATGGCGGCCACCTCCCCAGTACTGACTGCCATCCAGTCCAGCAGTGTCCTTGGAAAACGAAAAGTATCTCAAATATCATCTTATGTCCTACATCTTGCTTCTAGTCCAGAGCCTTTAGCTGGTCCTTCTGATTCTGAATTCGAGTTCTTGTCTGAGGCGTCGTGCAACAACTTAATTCAACACCCAGCACCAGTAACAAAAAAGCCAATACTTGTCAATGGCAAGTTGGTTGCTTCAGATACCAAGAAAAGATACCAATGCACCTTTGATGGTTGCGACAAGTCGTACACGAAGCCTTCACGTTTAGAAGAGCATGAACGATCTCATACAGGACAAGTGCGTACGATTTGTATATCGTGTTCAGCAGCTTTAGTGACTTGTCCTTAGCGACCCTTTGTATGCAACACTTGCAATAAATCGTACCTGCGAGAGACTCATCTTCAAGCTCATGCTCGTAGCCATCTCCCTGACACCGAGAAGCCCCTTCTTTGCCCAATACCAGAGTGTGCCAAAAGGTTTTGGACTAATCAGCATTTGCGCGCACATGTAAAGTGGCATAATGGAGCTAAACCTTTCAAGGTGGGATATCCTGATATGTTTGAACAACACTTCCTTGCCCGTACTGAAATTCATACTGATATAGTGCACGCAACCTGATTGTGACGAAGCTTTCGCAAAACATCATCAATTGCGTTCACACTTGTGTACTGCTCATGCACCTCCTGGTACGAAACCCTATCAGTGCTCTCATGAAGGCTGCACGAAGTCTTTCTCAACTAACCAACATCTACGCACCCACTTACGGGTGCATAATGGTAAAACACCAGTTTTAGTATTACTTTTTGCATCGCGTTTTGATGGTTTTGACTTAGATAAACGATACACATGCGTGCAAACTGATTGTCTGCCCACACCCGACCGCCCAGCAGTCTTCTATCAGACATGGACTGCTCTGCAACACCACATCCGTACTGCCCACCCGCCCACATGTACTCATCCCTCGTGTAACGGACGGAGCTTCGCATCGCAGAAGGGGCTCCGTGCCCACCAGAAGCTTCATCAGCAGCGAGACGAGGAGGCACAGTTAGACGCTCTCAGGTCGGACGACGAAGAAGACGAATCTGATCTGCCTCCAAGAAAGAAACGGAGAGGTGGTGAATACGGTCGAGATTGGAAATGCGAAGTGGATGGTTGTGAAAAGGATTTCAAATCAGTACGTTTCTTCTCTGTGTAAGCATAATGAGCAGTCTCTTAAAAGCTCATACGTTGATAGAGCAAAGCCTTGATGGTACACAATAAAGTCACCCATCTCGGCCGCAGAGACTTTGTCTGTCCTCATGAAAGTTGCTCACGCGCGTTCGGATACAAACACCTCCTTCAGCGACACCTTGCCAAACTACATCAGACACACTCTGGTTCCGGGCACTCGTCTTTTGAACATGACGGCAACGACGACGCTGATTCTGAGTCATCTGATAGCGAAAGTCCAGTTCACAAGAACATTTCCTCGATGTTATCCATTGACGCTATCACTGGTAGTGCATATGCCGCCCGCGCGAAGGAACGAGGTCAAAGTGGAAAGGCTTTACGGTGCCCTTATCCACATCTCTCAGACATCAAAATCATTTCATGTGCAATGCAAGGAGCAGCAGAAAGTGGTCCCTCTACTAATAGCCACGAGGGCTTGTCCGATGCAGCTGATTGTGATTATTTTTTCAGTCGTGCGTACGATTTGCGCCGACATCTTCGTGCTGTGCATGAGGTTGAAGCGGGAAAAGAGAGTGTAGATGTATGGGTAGCCGTACAAAAGAATAGATCGAGAGGTTGAGTTTGGGATGCTTGTATACCTCTTGCTCTGCTGTGTTTACTTTACTTTTGCTATCTGTTCCGATGTTGCCTGGCCATTGCTGTTACACTCGCCTATGGATATAATCATGTTGATTCAGTTCGATATTTGAATATCAGCCCTTCCACCAGTTGTCATACGAGGCACTTGCGTTGATACCCTAATAACGAGGGAATAGAAGTAAATATATGCAGACGGGGAGAGACGAGGAAGAGAAGTACCATCGTGATAAACCCAGCAAGACCTTGATTAAGGACTCCACCAAGCAGCTCCAGCTTGAATACAGGATTGTAATGTCCCTCTGGACCAACCGAGTCCTCAAAGATATTTAACGCGTCTCGCCAATTGCGAGTGCGGCCATAGGTATTTCGAATGGGGTTTTCGACGTAGGGGTACATCTAGAGCAGCATTGTAGGTGTTACGACTTTTCAGCGTGTTGAGTAATACATACCTTGTCAATCTGAAGGTTTACTTCATCATCAAAGAAAAATTGGCCAACGTGGGCAAGATTGCCACCATCGAATGTACCATTAGGGAGAGGCTTCCAATCGGTAAAAACTTTCGTGTGGATGTGCGTAGCACGACCAGTGTAGTACCCAGGGAAGATGGCTTGAAACAGATAAACATAAATGATGCGATGAGTAGAGGAAATAAGGCTTACTGGTAAATTTAGCCACACCATTAATATCGGTAGGCCAAGCACCACGCAACCACTTTTCCTCAGGCTTTGTGCGAGGAAATGCAGAAAGTAGTTGGCTGCGTTTTCCACCAACCTGGGGCTTCTCATCCCTCAACTCAGGACGAGGCTCTGGGTGACCGGCGTAATGACCGGTTGAATTAGCATGCCAGATATCGACAAGGACATTAGGCATAGGTTGACATGTGTTAACATCAATAACGCCTATATCCAGGAACTTAGTAATTCAAGTCGGTCAGATGTCCCATCAAACGGAATTTTTAGTTAACGACTTACTGTTAGAAGACCTATCTGATATTCCGCAATATTCTGTCTTATCGGATGTCCGGCTTTGTGGTAGTAAGGCCCTTCCGTTACTACGGGAGCTGCAGTAGAAATGTCAGGATGGAATTCGTACATGAAGCTTCATTCAGCTGAACGTACTTAGAACGCAAGTGTTGTTGAGCATGTGCGTCTCCTCGACAGGAGTGCATTCCATGTATTGCTTGTCCTTGCTCTGCTCTATGGCCTGGTAGGCAAAGAGATCCTCGCCTTCGAGCATATGGGGTCTTCCTGCTCCAAGTACAGCTTGAGACCATGCTCGCTTCCGAGCTGCAGTGAACTCTGCAACCGCCGGTGCACACTACAACCAATATAATTGTCAGTGTGGGAGCAAGGAACTGAAAATGGACAATTTACATAGTACGCAGCGGCCTGCAACGCCCTTTGAGATTCGATCTCTTCATTAGACTTGGGTTCGCGATGAGCGAGAGCAAAATGAGTTGAGGACACAAATGCCAGCAAGACGAGCAGATGCCGGCGGAACATTGGAAGTATCGGATGGTTAAGTCTTTAAATCAAGTGAAGGCTCGAGTCTTATATAGACCGAATATGGCGCAATAGCCGTGTCCTTGAGCTTCGGGAGGCGCGATCGCTTTAGCTTCTTGCAAGAGATAAAGCTAATGTCTGACCTAAAAAGGCCTGGATCAGGAGTTCTCCACACGGAACATACCCTAACATACCCCACAAAATATTGTTTCGGAAAATCTAGAGTACGCATCACCTGTTTATGAGCTTCTTCTGCGCGATGAAAGCGGTCCATGTACCCAATGCGGCTTGGCTTTACCAGGCTCTACCTCGCCGAAAGAATTTTCTCTGAGCGTGAAAACATTTTTCCGCTTCCCTGTGCTCAAGAGCAGAAGCTTGAAGTTCCGGCGGGAATATATCCTTGAAGATGGCATATTCAATATTGAAGGTCTGGTACCCTCTGCAATTTCATGAATGGCGCTTCAACGATACGAGCAGGCGAGGCAAGAGACACTCGAGTCTAAGTCTTGCTGGGAATCTTTTGGGCGATTGTTGTCACGTGCTTCCTACGCGCTTCGCGTCGCTCAGAGAACAATAGATTGAGCAATTGCAACCCTCTTTATTACTTACTTACAACAATTGATTCAATGTTCTTCACATTGGTATAAAAATCCATTTCTCTTCACCTATCTTCCCAATTCAAACCAATTGTCTTTTAGGTTATACCTTCCTCGATTTGATATCTTCGGTTGAACGATCTCATGACAGGTAAGCCCGATGCTTCATGTACTGACCTCATGTTGATGGTATTATGTTTGCATAGACGCATATTTTATGAATCCTCTGGATGGCGGTGACCCGACTTCTATTCCTCTAAGAACCTCGATGGGTTCTTCTCGCAGGACTTCGATGGAGACGCGCACTAGCTCCCATCGGTCGAATTCGACTCGACTGACGGAACGTAAGCAATCAAGCTCAAGCAAAGAACTTGCCATGCTCCTTACCCTAGAAAAGAGTGCAAATCAAACTTTACGACTGGCCCTTGAAGAAACCCAAAAAGAGGTGGCGGCGCAAAGGCGTCGTGCAGAGGAAGCAGAGACAAACTTACTTGAAGTTACTTCTGGCTTTGTGAAAGCCAATAACGAGAGACTTGCTGCGCTCCAAGAAGCAGCCAGAGCAGTGGAGGAACTTGAGTGAGTGTTGCTCGCCAAATCTGAAGCAATGTTCAATGAGACATTGTTCATAGGTTATATCGTGCGCAGCTGCGTGCAGCACAGAGAGAGATTGACAAAGCAAGGGATATGGTAAGGGAGATTGATATACGACGAGTGCGGGCTGAGGATGAAGCTGCCAAATACAAGAAGAGCACTAGGAAGCTCAACGAAGAGAGGCTTGTGAGCTTGGCTCGTGAGGAAGGGCGGAGGCAAGGCTTTGAGGAAGGCATGCAGAGAGCCAGGGCTGAAGCCGGACTATTTGACCTGGATGTGGAACGTTATGTGACACCACGCCCTCACCACCGACTCGATCCTCCAGCAGTTTTTCCAGACGACGATTTCTACGATGACGAGAGCAGATCTGACTCTCAACGAGATACCCAATCCTCTCCTGACCCTTTCTCGGAGCATATGCCTCAACCCTTGCCCACAGAGCCACCTAATACTCGCAGTCCCCCGCCTCCACCACCACGTACGGACGAACAAACCTCTCCACTTCCTATACCTACACCCTTACCTCCACGTGCGCCTAGTAGAACAGACGGCGACATTCATCCTGTAATCATTCACAATATCCCTTCTTCTCCCCGCCATCCACACACCCCTATTCCGCCGGATGGCATGATTCCACTTCTTGACAGTGATTCGCGTATTCGACTTCCGCCTTCTCATGAATTGGGGCCTATGCCTCCCATTGTAGAAGCTTCCCCGTCACCTTCGCAGCGAAATCTGGAGGAACCAAAGATCGTACCTCCACCGGGAACATACAATACCAATGCCTACATGATGCCTTCTGGGTCGCAACCACATCATCATCATCATCATCATTCAAACTATCATCAATCCTCCCCAGAATCAAACTCTACTACTATATCTCAGTTCGACATGTTAAACAATCCTTACATTGCGAAGCACAGTCCAATGAGTGCTATAGAAGAGGTTGCTAGTGGATTCACTAGCCCGAATCCGCCATCCATGCATGGAGGGCAAGACCTTCACCGAAATACATCTGTAGTAAGTAGTTGTATACAAACGTTTCAAGGGTCAACTAAGCCCTTTTCGTAGCGCAGTGCAGCATCGAGCCATCGGTCCCGCACCCCGACACAAAATTATAGGACGCCTCGTGCAAGGGAAGAGCAATTACCAGATCTGTCCTATCAGTCAACAGGTGGCAGTCGAGGGGTCAGCCGTAAGGCTTCCACGGTGTGTACTTGTTCCGTATTTTGCACCACTCGCAATCTGATTATCTCTGCAGCCAAATATCAACTCTAGGCAAGCAACAAAAACTCCGCCAGCCCCAAGTCCTCAGAATTACGAGGATATATATGCTAGACCCTTCTCACCGCCTGGTAATAATATATATACCAATCCTCATTACCAAAGCAGTGCAGAGCCTAGTCTGCGTCATGCGACCTCAATGGTGAGCAACCTACGCAGTATGACCTCTTCTTTCGTTTTTACCCCGAAGTCTCTAGCGCAGCATTGGCGATCCATACGCTACACAGACACCGGCTCAGAGAAATAGGCCGCCGTATGCGGCTGATAAACCCCCGCCGTTCATGCCGCCAGAGCAATCTCATGCGAACCTGGCTCGTACTTCTCCGGATACGACCAGGACTCTCGGGCGCAAGGCTTCTTTGGCAAGTTGTTTCGTATACTCCGCTGACACTTGTGTAATGACTGTTGATTAGGCTAGCGCAGGCTCGAGTAGTCACACACTGGCGGGAAGGTATCCGACTCAAACATCTCCTGCGGTGCCTTCAAGTGGAATGTCCACTACGTTAGTACCCGATGACCTTGCACCTATCGACACCCACTCCTCCCGGAATTCTGAGAGCAGTGGGGCCGAAATAGGCGTAAGCATTCACTCACCGGTTAGTTGCTTCTGCTGCCATGACATACTAGTCTTTTGATATATAATCAGACACCACCAGGCTCAGCTCGAAGCGCAAATGAAGAGATTCCGCAACGTCCGTTTAACGAGTTTCTCAGTCCATTAGATGCGCAAAGGCCTCTACCAATGCCGGATACGACCCGACCGGAACAGTCAGCCCCGCTTCCCACTGCGCCTTTCGGAACGAATCCCACCATTGGTACTCCCATACCGATGAACAACGGAATTTTCATACCGTCGAGCTTCAGTTCATCCCCGACCATAGGCCCCGCTCGACTTTCGTCACCCAGGAGTAGGCCGAGTGAAGTTCCTGGGCCCTCCCTCAGCCCTAATGTCGGCAGCGGCAACGGCAACGGAGCTTTTATGCCTGGTAGCTTTGCCCTTGCACCTGGCTCTCCGTCATCCACTAATCAACCTCCAGTCATTCCTGACCCGTCTTTGCTTGGTCCAGCGGACTCTGATTCGGAATCAGAGGATCCTGTGTCTTCGGGAATGAACAGCGAAGCGAATACTCTGACTACGCCCCCTTCTCGTGGTCGCGGTTTGCCTCAAGTACAAGCTTCGGCTCGAGGAAAGGGCAGAGGACGTGGGACAGCGAAGAAAAAGCGACGTTGAGTTCCGTTTTGGAAAATATCTTGTACTTTGATTTATTCGGACGGTGTCCCCGTTGAACTTGAACTTGAAATAAATGCATTACACAATATTTGCTGCTACAGTCGCGAGACACTTATTATTTAACTCTAAGGCTACATAAAGCCAGGGGCGAACAGTAACCCTCCTAATGGTAATGATACATAAGATTAGGACTACGAACACAACTGTAATCCGATCTGAACACCTCTCTACATTCCCAAATTCAATAATCATCGCGCCTCCTCTCAGAATCTCGGCGATAACTACGGTCGGACTTCTCTCGACCTCGCTCTCTGTCTCTCTCTTTATCCCGTTTCCTATCTCTGTCCGATTCTCGATCCCTATCGCGGTCATAACCATACTCCCGGTCCCTTCTGCTGGAAGACCGTCCATCAGGCGAGCTTCGCCTGGATGAGACTCTCGATTCCCTTCGGGGAGAGGTCGATCGTTCCCGCCGCCTTTCCTTGTCCCTATTCCTATTATTATCCCCTCTCTTATCATCAATAATGTTCCCATCCTTGTCCTTCTTGACCACAGGAACATATCGTCGCTCAGGCCGTTTATTCCCTCTATGATTGTGGTTGCTCCCATCGTCAAAAACCTCCATCTCCTTGGCGCCAATTCCCAACAATGCCGGGCGCGCTTCAGGAATATAAGGCTGAATCATACCCTGTCCCTTCCGTGACGCAGCAGTTCCTTCTTTCCACCCCATCCCCCGCAACATGGCGGCACCGAACTGAGAAACAGGTACACGGCTATAATCATCAAGGGTGGCCGATTCCGGAAGCTCGTCAACATCTTGTTTGTAGGCGTCCGCCTCTGACAACGCCGGTATGACGCCGATCTGAGGACCTTCAACCACCTCACCATTCGCCTCCGATAGTAGAGCACGCAAAGCTCGTTGATCCTCTGTTTCCTCTACCTTTGCGACAAGTTCTTCCTCCTTCTTAATCGAGACCTCCTCCATTTCAGCATCCCCCGTCTCCAGTTTTACAAATTCTTCCTTCTTCCGAATCTGCAGTCCAGATAAGACTGGTCCAATATTTATCGTATCTTTTGTTCCAAGGCCACCAACGCTGCCATCGGAACCGGTCTTTTGTGCTCGTGCAGATTCAGGGACAAATTGCCCTACCGTTCTCCTTCTACGAGCCGCTTCACGCCAGTCACGGTTTTTAAGCGCAGGTATGACCAGGGGACCCTGAGGTGCCTTCTTGGGTTTAAGCCTACGAAGAACATTGTTGTTTCGAGCTTTTGTGAGTTGAGACAGCTGTGTGGGCAATGGCGAGGAATGGACACACCGTTCAACTCCAAATTGATCAAAACCAGTTACAAGTTCATCTTGATCCTCTTCATCTTCCTCATCGCTATCCAGATCCTGGGTATACGGTCTCGGAGAAGATGTATTACTACGAGCAAGAGGGCTTCCTGGAGTAGATTCATTTACCAGGTGACGGGGTAAAGATGGGACCTTAAATGATGAGCCACTATCAGAGTCAGGCCCTGAAGATGTAGCTCTTGATACGGGTGTTGGCCTGCGTACAGTGAAGGACACCTTTTGAGCAGACGAGGACATGGTGGTCTGTGTTCTAAAGGAAAGTTAAATTACAATAATAATGACTTGGTAAAGCCATAGCCAAACATGGTCAAGCTATCCGGCCCGTAGAACCGGAGCGTGCAAACTCTGTTACCTACCGTCATGGCTTTCAGATTTGCTTCTCGTACTCTACCACATTTCTCGCAGGTCCTCAAGTTACACTCACGGTATGGCTCTACAAGCCTACCACGCTGGACCTTGAAGACACCTGCTTCCTTCTATTCAATGTCGGCTCCTCGGGGGACTGCTTTCACTCAGCATCTACCGTCTTCTCCGACCGAATTATTATCTACGCCGTCCCCGGAATACCTGGAACAAGAGGAGATTGACGTAGAACTACTTCCTTCCGAGCAGGCAAAGGTTATTATAACGGATCGGGCTGCCGAGGCATGAATATCTTCCTCGAGTTCATGTACTGAGTGTTGAAAGTACCGGTTTTTAGCAATTACGCAAGATTTCTGAGAGAGAGAAGGACGCAGATGCTGCTCTTAGAATAGCAGTCGAATCTGGGGGATGTCATGGATACCAGTACAAAATGGAGCTTGCGAAGAGTCGGTCCCCCGATGATTAGTAAGTGCTTAAATCATTGATCATTTGGAGCGACTAATTGATATTTTGCTGCAGTCATTTTACACATCCCAATATCAAACCTTCGAACATACTTGTCGACGCTGTCTCGCTATCTCTCTTGAATGGTTCAACGATAGACTTTGCGACAGAACTTATTGGAAGCAGCTTCAGAGTGTCGGAGAACCCGCACGCTAAAGGCAGCGGGTGCGGTTGTGGCGTTAGCTGGGAGTTGAAGTCATAGTATCCTGTCTCAGGTTTCGTTTATTGCCTCCATATATAACTGTCTAATGGGATACATATTTTTCTATCGGGAAGGAATTCAAAAAGAGAGCTTTGTCATCTCCAAGTTCACGACGAAGGATCTGGGTTGCGAAGTATTGGGTCGAACGGTGCAAAGTACCGCGTGATATTTAGGCGAGACGGGGCTGGCAGGCTACGAATTCTGACTATTGCGTGGCTTTCAACAACATGACTTCTCGCAAGCAACTCTGCTCGCCTACACCACGAGTTCCTCAACAGGCTCGCATCTCCAGCGTGCTATCGTCCACCACTAGTTTACTGCTACGGCCCTATTTCCCATATCTTGCATGCTGCCGCTTGGGCCATTTATCGAAGAGAGTCGAGGATGGTGACTAGTAATCATGAAAGCAGCGAACATGGACAGGTGAGTTGCATGGTTCACAATATAGGAGCTCGATGATTCTGTTTAGTGCTCGCAAGGGCGTGTTCTGGGAATGCGTCGAGGGATTCAGATGGCTATGGCACTATATTGTCATTCACAAGGGCGTGATAGTAAACGAATATGAACAGTGGTCCAGTTGATAATGTTCCTAATTGGACCCATGTCGGGTACATGATTTACTTCCTTCAATTGCATAAACTCGAAGTTCCATAATGTTCGTTAACATTGTTTTCCTATAAGTAGGAATCCTCTGTGTGGGCGTCGATTCTGAAATTCAGTTCTGGTACTACGCGTAAGTATTTGTGGCGTTGATATACTTACGGAAATTTCTGATCAAGGTTACGGGATAGCCAGATCGCAACGACAAATTGAGCAATGAATTAAAGTTTGCATTCCAGTCTAATCCGACATTACGCTCGAATGTGTGCAGATCGGAAATCGCCACTTTCACAGTCACAGAAGTACAGTGACGAGTCGGCGCTCAGTCACTGACACTCAGATATATAAATGTGGATGCTTCGTCTGTTTAGTGGGTTTCATAGTGGTTAGCCCTCATCCATTAACGTTTCAAGGATGTGCTTCAAAATGACTACCTCTAGGATCAGTACCGCCTCTGGTGGTCAGATTCCTGTATACAATCCCCGTCACTCCACTTACACGCCTGAAGACGACGAACTACTGGTCAAAACCTTTGCAGAATATTGTCCAGACCCATACGGGAGGTCATCATACAAGCCTTATCAAACTTTGGTCTCTCATGTAAGTCCTGACGATTTTCAGCTTTAGACCTATCAAATTCCCACATCTGGCGCAGGTCTCCTCTACCCACAATATAGATTCCTGGCGAGACCGTTACCGCTACAGGTCAGGGTATTTTGACGAGTGGATCCTAAATCTTCAGAATCAGCCTATAAACTCTTCTGTTTCGGCCGCAAGGCCAAGAAGCTACACATTTCATGTGCCTAGATACCGCAGGTCCGATGAAGAGGAGGAGGACCATGCTCTTGCTCAATTTTTAGCAGAAAATAATTCAAGTGGAATTGGAAGAACAGGCCGGAAAATCTATCAGAAGTTCGTAGAACAAACTGTCAGAGCTGTCTGTCAAATGCTGTGGCTTTATACTGATTGGTTTTCACCATAGTCTGAACCGATGCAATGGAAATCAAAGCGGACACCAGGAGGCTACCGAAAACGATATGAACTGTATCGGGACTATTTCAATGCCCTTGTTGATCGTTATAAAGTAAACCTTGAAAAAGGCTATGGTCGACAACCTGGAGGCGTAAGTACAACAGACACCGATGGCCTTGAGGTGAACACTTCGAGTTCGGTCAGCTCTGAAGTAGAAGCTGCCCCCTCATTCAACGGTGAGGCTATTTAGCATGACTTTCCTGCACCATATCATCATCACTCATGTCAAGAAAAGACGGAAGTGAACACGACGACTCGGAGTACGAACTTTCCAAGTCGGGGCAGTTATATTTTACAATCCAGCCCATACATGCAGACACATACGGAAAGGGTAAAACAGAGACACGTCGCCGACATGATACTCTTGCTGATTGATCATCTTATCAGAGGATTTTTATGACTGTCTTGATGATTCGGTCGCACTTCAGGCTTCATATGAGGAACATCCCCCTCAGAATGAACCTATGGATTCTGGAACGGTATTTGATACCTCGGAGCATGGCTCTGTGATAGACTTTGACCTCGAGCTTGATCACCAACCTTCGGACGCTTGCGGAGGCCAGTCTGACGTTGCACGGTGTAAGAAGATTTCCAAGCGAGACAGCTGTGAAGGTAAAGCATAGGTTCATACTCACATCGGTATATGAAGCAACTAACGGTTCCTCAAGAGCCAGCTTTTGTGACTGACCTCACGAAAGACAACAATGAGAATCGAGTTAGCGACTCAGAGAACGGCATGGACACTCACTCGGAACTCAATTCCTCGTGCTTCGCGCCAATTCCCTCCAATGATAAAGCTTCGCACACCAATTCTACTTGGCCAACATCTCATTTGTCGCTCCTCACGCTGATTGAAAGGGAGCCCTTGGCAAACCGTTGATGACGAGGTGTGTCTTCCAGACAGTCACGTCCCGGACATTGTATTCCTGTCTTGTATTTATATCTTCTTGAAGTGAACACATCTTCGCGATTACCATGACTCCTCAAAAATTGTGCACAATTCGGTGTACTGTACCGTATTATCTCAGCATCCACAAGAGTTTAGTGGGCCTGCCAAAGTGCATTGATATCTTTGGTTCGATAGTGTATATGATAAATTTTTTTCGCGCATACCTTCATTAAAGTGTTCCCGCTGCATGCTTTTCACGATCACAAAAGCTCCTGGGTTTCAACTGAATATGAAACAGCTTGTAGATTTAATATCACTGTACACACTGCAAACGTATGCATAGATGTATAACTCAAAAGTCATGCTGTGTGCCGCCGGTCGCAAAGTCGCATCTAGTATAGCAAAGACGATGAGTGACCAAAATTCTATTCAGATTCATACATTACAATAGCTGCTTTGTCGGGGTATTGTGGTGAGGCGCTGCACACGTTCTTCCTATTCCATCGGGTCCATAAGCGACTGCCCTTTCATGCTATATACATGATCTGAACATTGCTGGAGGCAAATACCAGCGGTACAGTATTGCCGGTACTTGTACTTAGAGATAATATGATAGATTCTGGGTCATGTCAGCGAATAATATGCAATGATTAGAGTCTAGACGATGAAGGTACTCTTAAAGATCAGCAAGTGGAAAAAAGGTCAAGCAAGAGAACAAACAGAAAAGGTAAGGGAAAGCTTCAGAGAAAACAACTCTCGTCCGAGCGGTAGGTAACAGTATAAGGCGATCCAAACCAACTAGGCGGAAAACAGAAATGTGGGTCAGCTGTATATACTAGAAACGAAAGGGGAAAGACAACAAAGAACGATGAGCAAAGAAAAAAAAAGACAGTCCGTTCCTCTGTGAGATAATCAGCAAACGACGCAGCATTTCAACCCGTTGCCTGCGTCCTCGGGAGCAGCACTTTTAGCGCTACTTCTGCGTCGATGATGCCGTCCTTCGGAGTTCTGTGCATTCGATGGGACACCATCTCGCATCAACATACTAGCCCGGGTGGCAGTTTCGAACACGTCATCGACACCTTCAATCTTAAGTGCAGAGCATTCTTTGTAGGCACGCGCGCCAATGGCTTGAGCAACACGCTCACCCATCTCCCGGGTTACATAGGGAGAAGGATTGTCTGGTGTATTGGGATGTGTGGGACTTGGACGGAGATCGGCTTTACAACCGACGAGGATTACAGGGATCGTGGGACCACAAATGGAGCGGACCTCTTCTATCCACTGGAGGTGAAGTAAGTTTAGCCATCTATTAAGAGAAAGCGAAATGATGGAGGGACACACCTTGGTCTCGACATTCTCCAAAGAATCAGGTGTGTCCAAAGCAAAAGCAATCAGGATAACATGGGATTTTGAGTATGACATGGGTCGTAGACGCTACACAAACATCATGTTAGTCACAAAAAGAACTCTGAATCTTGTCAAATGACGTGCTTCATATTCTTCCTGTCCACTGGGTTAAATGGTGGGGTGTAATCAGAACATGGAATGACTTGAGGAGCAGAACACGACGCACGCAGTATCCCAAAGGGCTAGCTGAACTGGCTTCTCATCAAGCCGGATTTCGGCGACGTAGTTATCAAACACAGCTAGAAAGACATGAGCATCACAACTGGGCGCTAAGACCAAGCTGCGCACTTGGTTGCTATTGATAGCGTCAGCACGACGCGACATGAACCCTATTATAGCTCAACGCACATATTCCGTAGGAAATTCTCCTAATGCAAACGAACACAGCAAGGACGTCTTTCCGCAAGCACCTAACAAATGAAACAATTGAAGTATGGCGTCAGGCCGGTTGAGGTGAAGTTGAATCCATGATTATTACGTGCCATCGCCTACTATAACAAGTTTTCGTCGGATCTAGCAGAAGAGAAGAATGTGAGTCAGCGCCGAGTCCACTTGCACGAAGAGTAAGACGAATAAGAGAACATACAGGACTCTGAGAGGACATGTTGTGTAACTTGGACGTTTGGATGAACGTTGGAATGAGAGCACCAGAGAGAAAAAGTGAGAGAGAGAACTAGAAGGATCCGGTAGAAAAGAATAGAAAGAATATAAAGAAGAAAATAATAGGATTAAAAGACGTAGAAGAAACGCCTTTGGCCCAAGAATATGGCAGAACGGTTGAGAAACAGCGGTACAGCCTCCGAATGGGGGACAACTGACATTCGTTGTTTGCCTCTCTTTGTTGATTTCCCAGTTGCCTGCCGGCTCACGATTTCTTCAAACTTCAAATACAATTCATATCCAGTTCATATCCATGCTTCATAAGTTAGCTAAGCTATGTAGCAGTTCTTTGAAATTGTTCTAGGAGTGCACGTCCACGGGCAAGCACAGGCTCGGTCGTTAGTTGTGTCCGACCTACTACGGTATTCCTTAGCCGTGGCACGAAGCTTTTTAATGGGACATCGGGTACCGTTCCAAGCGCGAAGAGTTCTATAGATTTAAAGTATATACTTAGCCCAAGGCGCCGATTGAACAGATTCACCCAAGATGCTCAATCTGTTACCTGTCGGTGCTTCGTTGGGTACTCTCCGAGCCATGATATTGGCTGACAGTCAGACCAGAAGCGTACGAGGAAGTTGAAAGGAATGATGAACAATAAGACTTTACGGTGTACTGTCAATTTCCAATGAACTGATTGCAATCAACATGTCTGCGCAGCGTTGAATTGAAAGAGCACGAAGGCCAAGACAATATAATTCAATCTGAATGCGAAATACATGAGATCGACCGGTAGATCAAGAGCCGTGAACACGAGGAATTGCTCCTAACAAGTAAGAAAAGTCAATACAAGTAGAAAGCACAACATCCACAGTCACTGCACACTGATGCCTCGTGGGATGCCAGCACTGCTCCACTTAGTAGCATAACCATACGTTTTGATAGGTAATGCTCATAGACTCACTGGGTATGAGTAATCCTCAAGACAAGACCCCCCAATGCTGTTCGATACTCTCCGAAGAAGCGAAAGAAATGGCTCAATCTTGAGAACCGACAACGACATGTCGAAGCCTTCGAAGCGACGCGGTATGATCAAGGGTCACCACTGAGAAGGTCACTGAGAAGATGACGCCCCATAGCTTCCTGCCAGGCATCGCAATGAAGCGTTACGCAATACATCCGTTTCCAGTGGATGTCCATGAAGAAAAAGGATAACAGAGAATGAGTCTCGGATGCGCTTGTGAAAAGCACAAGAACATTGTTGACAGAGGCAAGAGCTTCGATCCAATAGTTCTGGCGGAAACTTCTTGAAGTGAAAGGTGAAGCAGCACCAAACGCATTTTGAGCGCAAAAGGCGTAAGGTTTGGCTTTCCATACCGTGTATTCTAGCGCTGGCCTCCTCGGAGAAGTAGCTGGCTTAGGGACCGCTCTACCATCTCAAAAGTGTAGCCCAGTGGCCAGACGCCTGTTCGATCTGAAGGTGGACGGTGTTCCTTGATGGACAAATGATCTCATATACAAAAACACCTGCAAGTGAATCCAGAGCGAGGACTTTCGAGGATCCAAGCACCGCTGTCAAAGACTGAAGGAAACGAACAGACTAGCAACGATACCGCGATTTTCACTACGTCCCACTGACATTTGAAACACCGAATCTTGTGGAACTTCATAAAGGGATAAACGACACCTGACATATATAGAGATGACATGGGTTGTCGTAACGCTGGGTTTTCAGCATTGACACCGCCTAGAAAGAGAACAAAGTGAAAGTTAGGTGATTGTGGCCAATTAGTTCAAGGAAACAGCAATACAATCGAATCCGTTTCCATGAACCACTGTAGTACTTCCCGACCATCCGAATACAGTTCAGAGCGGAAACATATCGCATGTCATCCGTAAGTAGAGTACAAGCCCATGTATGCACTCCCTACAAGAAAACTTCAGGATTAAACGAAGGTAAGATTCTGTGCAGAAACGCGCGCGCACACCTGAACGTTTATCACGGTCAGAATCGCGAAATACCCCTTCCCTTCTCCGAGAGGAGTACGGCAACACGCTTCTGCGTCTTATATCCACCATCGACAGAGGGGAGGGCTCGATCACCGGTCTGTCATGCAACGTAACCTCTTCCCATGATAACACTTCGACCAAGCTGTCATCAAGATCTGTCGCATCCTTTGCGCCTTCTTAGGCCGCCAATACATTTGGAAAGCCTGTAAGGAGACTTGAAGGCTTGATTCCACATTCTCCCAGCCATAAGCAGTAAGGAATCCAAGAAATTTTATGCTCAGCAACTTTCCCGTGACCCGTGCCTCTGGATAGTTATTGATCTTCTCCACCCTGACGAGAACGCCGCTGGAGCAGCGACATCGTGTGGCAGATACAGGCAATGTACGTCCTCTGCGCAGGAGATATCCCACGTCCACAGGACAGAACATGCGCAATGTTATGTCCTGTCTGACCCCAGCGCCGCATCGAAGACATGTTGCATTAGATATTGTTCGCTATAGTTAATATCAGCAGCGAGAGCCGCGCTTTGAGCTTCAAGAGGAAGACACAGCCCGCCGCGATTCCTTCAATTGACAGAGCGAAAAACCGCAAAAGGCTCGGATATGCCATCAAAGTTTATACCCGGACTGGAATGTCTCTTGTTTCATACATGCTTGCACATTTTTTATCCATCTAGAGTAAAGTTTGCATGGCGAAACTGGTTCGGAAGGATTCCTGGAAAGAGTTGAAGAGACGGTTGAAGATCAAGAGAGTTACAATCACGTGCATTTGTGTGGCGTCAGATTGAAAGCCAGTGCCCGGCAGTTGACCGGCGAAATATGATATTATCTTAATAACAGCAAGTATTTCATCTAGACAGAAACATGGGTGGTCTGACAGGTCACAACTTATGCATTAAGCACTAGTAGAGCAGCGTAACGAGCAAGGGACGAGAGTAAAAGAAAACCAGAGGCGTGAAGCAGTAGCGAGCATATTCTATCGTTTCCTTTTAAGGGGATTCTTGGCAGTCAAAGTACACAGCGAGCTCCTTTCCAAAGCAGCGTGTTCAGGGGTGTCCAATTCGATCCCCAGATCTTCTGAAAGCAGCGTTGCGTCTTGAGGAGGAAGTGCGTCTGTTGCGAGTTGCCAAAAGCTAGTAGGATTGACACGCCGGGCGAAGACAAGGCTCGAGAGATACAGATGGGAGGTAAAGGACAACGTACGAGTTGAAGACTTTCTTCCTTTGGACCCATTCGGCTCTCCACTTAAGCCAGTCTGCGTCCAGTTGCGCCATATCTTCAGCGGAAATCAGGGGCGCACCGGATCGTAGGGGTTGGAGTAGTGCAGAGCGTTTTGAGACCTGAGGGTTGGACATTAGTGTTGGTTTGTTCGCATATGCTGAAATGAGCGTTGTGAAAGTTCCGTTGAAGTCTTACCGCGTCCTGTAAAGCGGCAATCTGACTGTCAAGCTCCGAGTCTGAGGGAGTACTCTTGAGCCTCGCTAATTCTTTGGATATATGCTACTTAAGTATCATTGTATTGGAGTCTAAAGCAGAGAAAGACGTACCTGCATTGGCAGCTTTCATCTGCAAAGCGAGCAATTTGTTTTCCTCATCCACCTTGCTGAATTCTTCCTCTACAGTAGCAATCTGGTCAGCAGGCAAAGCCTCGATCTTCTCTTGATTGGCCACAAAGAATGTCGTTTTGCCTATATCAATTAATGAAAAGGGCAATTTCCAAAAGGCGAGGCCTGTAATATCACACCGTATGTCTTCTGCACCAGCTCCCCCTTTTCAGCAAGTGCAACGAGAATCTTTTGAGTCGCGGTTTTAGGAACAGCGCCTTTGAGATTAGCGGATATATCGACAGCTCCATATGGGCGATTCATCTGTTAGACAAGTAAATGAGATGGATAGGTGAAATGGAAGACTTTGTACTGACGCGACGAATGTATTCCAAGACCGCATCTTCCGCTGTTGCAGCGGTCAGCGAGCTTTGAAGAATTATATGTATGCCCCACAAACCTTCTTGGCCTTTGAGAACTTTTACAGAGGATTTGGGTTTTGCAGACATGCGGTGTTAGAAAAATTCGGGGGAAACTGGGGAACATCCGGGGTAGTCGTATCACATGATGGCACGGCTTACTTATGTTCCTTCCACTATTTCCGTTTTCTCCTCTTACACACGACACTTGTAAACCCCCTCAATTTTATTCTTTCCTTAGAAGCTCTTCGGTCTATTCGTATGAGACGCTTTAGCGGCTCTGCAAATGAGTTCAAATGTCACCGCTAAACGAGACAAACAGAGCTTTCACTATATCATCCGTTCTGGGATCGCCGGAGGGTTTGCAGGTTGTGTCGTACGTCGTCCAGCTCGTTTTGGTATAGACATCACTTCATTTCCTTGTCATATAGGCAAAGTCGGTAGTTGCGCCTTTGGATAGGGTGAAGATCTTATTCCAGGCTTCTAATCCAGATTTCCAAAAATATGCCGGTACGTCGAATACATTCAGTGGAAAACTGTGCCTTCTCTCATCATTATCTTTTCCTATCAGGAACCTGGAGTGGCGCTTTTCGCGCTGTTACATCGATCTATCACTCTGACGGCGTCCGCGGGCTGTTTCAGGGCCATTCAGTCACCCTACTCCGCATCTTTCCCTACGCAGCCATAAAGTATATGGCGTACGACCAAATTCATCAGGTGAGCTTTCAGCTTGATGTTTCTTTATCGTTCTTGGAAGCGCTGAACGATGATCAGATATTGATGCCTACTAGAGAATACGAAACCAACGCACGCCGATTCGCTGCAGGGTCTATATCTGGAATATTTGACTTTCCATGGACTGTTGAATATAAGGATACTTACGGTTCCACAGGAATATTATCTGTATGCTTTACCTACCCCTTTGATGTCTTCCGCGTTCGACTAGCCTTCCGCACCGAATCTAATAAGTCAAATCCTTCTGCCCGACTTTCTTTGCGTCAAGCGTTCAAGCAAATCTATCATGAAAAAGCCTGTGCACATTCATCAGTTTCACATGGAGCCATTGATGCCAGTGCTGGCACCAGTCGTTATTTCGAGCGATTTCCGCTCTTGAAATTCTATCGAGGATTTTCTGCCACCATCATTGGCATGATCCCGTACGCGGGAGTCGCGTTTCTCAGCTGGGGTTATCTTCGAGCGCATTTTGTCCCTATGCCTAGCAACGAAAGGGCGAAGTCCAAACCTACCCCACTTGCTGATCTCGTCATTGGTGCTGTATCCGGTGCTGCGGCACAAACGGCGTCTTATCCTTTTGAAGTCATAAGGCGAAGGATGCAAGTAGGGGGGATTACTCGGCCAGATAGGTGGCTACGGTGGGGAGAGACGATTAATACTATATGGACAACGTCTGGTTGGAGAGGATTCTATGTGGGTTTGGGTGTTGGTTATCTCAAAGTTGTTCCTATGACTGCGGTCAGCTTTGCTGTCTGGCAAGGGGGGAAGCGCATTTTGGGAGTTTAGAAGTGACGATGTGTGGTCATCTGTATGTTATCACAATACTCTATCGTATTTCACGTTATGTTTTTTCCATAGATATTACTTTGCAACATCAATGACAAGGGTTTGTCAGCAGATGGAACCCTACAACCTGTGTAATGAGAGGCAATCTCGGACCAACCACTGAGTCTTTTAAAGCTTGGCTTGATGATATCTGTCGAACTGCAGATCGACAACACCCAATATCATGGAAGCGGGACCGTCAACTGATCCAGGAAGTGCCGGTACGGTGAAGAGAACAAGACGACGCCTTCGACTGAGCTGCGTTGAATGTACGAAACGACGTCAAGTGAGTCTTCGTGTTTAATTAATCTTCAATTGGGTCTCTTCACGCGAGTACTGACGAGTTCTCGTATTTAATGGCTCTTTCATCAGAAATGCGACCGAAAGTACCCTTGTAGTCTTTGTGAATCTAGGAATGTAGCACATCTCTGTCAGTGGGCCGACGGTCCTGTGTCGCGCCCTCCGCCTGCGAGACCACCGGCTCATGCTACAAGCCAAGCGGTTGGTTCAGCTCCAGTAGGCGAAGCTCAAATTCAAGCCTTGTGCAAGAGGATCTCGGTCATTGAGCGGGCTTTTGAGCTGTACACGCGTGGCAGGACGCATGCAGAAGTCTACCCTACTCTCGCTGCGTTTACGTCCGCCAATTCGAGTGCTTTTTCTCCCCATCTTAGCCCGCCTTGCACTGACCAGTCTTCACCGAGTCAGAATTCATCGTTTTCGTCGCCTGAGCCGGGCTCGTTTGAGGAGAGCAAGCAGATTTCAAAAACGGTGTCAGCTTTGCTCAGTCCCGGAACGAGTGAATCTGTTATCCCTCTCGTGCAGCTTTCTGTAGGTCACCAGATGGAGTATCTAGGCCGTGGATCCGCAATTGGTACGCTGCGCTCTGTAAGTGACTTACTATCAATACTCTGAAAGGACTCACTCGTAGTTTTCAGATGTGCAAACTACCTTGGAAATGCGTCAGGAATGACTCCGCCGCTAACCTTTTCGTCGCGGACGGTGACTACGGTGTCCATGGTCAATTCACCGACAAAATCCCTCCGCCAATAATCACTACTCTGTTACTCAACGCATATTTCGCACATAGCAACTGGTATTTCGGTCTGCCAGAGTCATGGCTAGCTAACAAGTTTCTCCGAAATGTGGGAAGGCATGCACGATCCCTTTAGCTCTCCAGTCCACCTGAGTCCATACTGGATTTCCCTGCTCTTTGCGGTCGGCGCTGTAGTACCGCGAGATATCCCTGATTTACTTGGTTCAGGCGTTGACGGATCAGGCATTGACAGTGCAGAGCATCATTTCACGTACTCCATGGCTGCTTTACAGGCTGCAGACGATATGTACGAACATAGCGTGGCTCAGAGCGCCTCCGGACTTGGAGTGTCTTGTGTTGTCGAGGGTACGCTATTTGGGTGTCTTTCTGTCCCGATTCTCGCGAAATGTCTAGCGGAAAGGAATCGGCTGAGCGACGCATGGAAATTGCTCGGCCGCTGGATTCGCATAGCCGAGTCCGTTGGCTTACATCGCGATTCAGGTGAATGTGGCTCCCAAGTGACTGAAGATGAAGTGCTTGTTCGGCGGCTTGCGTGGTGTAACCTCGTAATTTGGGATAGGTGAGTGAGATTGGCGAGGTATTGAGCGTATGTAATTTTGACGCCGGCACAGGTTTTACTCGCTAATGCTGGGGAGATCTCATATGAGTATCCTTGCACTCTCCGATGTCACTCCAAGGATGTCCGAAGGTTTGAGCAGTCCGCGCGAGATCCAAGTCTATCTCTCGTTACTTTTCAGGTTGAGCACTCTCGTGGCGGAAGTGAATGAAAAGGTTGATTTTAGTGTCAATCTTTATATGACCAGGTACTGATGCTGTACGTCTTCAGTCTTTAGGGAATATATTTCCCAACGCTTCCATGACTCGCAAGTTAGACGCCAAGCTGGAGCAATGGTATTACGAACTAACACTCAACTTGGACGCCACACACCAGTACGATGGCGGTCTACACGTTCGTCATCCGGATCCTCCGAACAAACAAGCGCATGTACTGCATTCCTGGTATCTCTACACCAGAATGAAGGTTCATATCAACTACCTGTTGGCTCAACAGTCGTTTCCTATCCCAACCGAGTTTGTGAGCGGGTGCGAATCACTCCGGTGGTCTCAAAATTGCTGTGCGACGTTCTGCACCCAACTCATTTCATTGCATTGCAATATGCTAGAGTCTACATCTGCATATGATGGGAGCGCCTATCTTGCAGCATCTGCTAAGTGGTGGAGCTCCGAGAGCCTTTTTTCATTGTTCGACGCGACTATCGCACTGGCAAAAGTGTCGGGATCCTCACCCCATATATTGCGTGTTCTGCGTCGAGCTTACGATGTATTCAATCGGCTGTCTCGCAGCGGAAATGCGGGGAAACTGCCTAGAGCAGCTGTGGGGATATTAGACGCATTATTGCGGAGCCTGGGGATCGATCTTAACTCTAGAATCACTGTTCCACCAAAACTTGAGGTTGATATAGGGGGATTCGACCAACATCGGAGTCAAGCGATGCTGGGCAACTCGGCCGACTGGTCGTCGATGGGTCGCGGTGGTTCTGATTGGTATTCTAACACGACACCAACGAACCATCAGTTTCCTTGACAGGGCGTTAGCTCTGCGGGAGGTTAGCCAATGCTGCAAAGTCTAAGTTTTATTTAACTTTACATGTTTTCATTCCGGTGCGCTGTCAAAGGTGTCATTTATTTTACGCACGTCTGTTCTATTTAGAACACTTGCTTGCAGGGGATTTGAGATAGGCTAGGACCTGAAGAGTATAGTTTGTAATTTATTCTGTCTGTCTATCTGATGAGGCGTGACAAAGCAGGTTATACGGGGGTCAGGTGGATTCTCTGCGGTATGTTTATTGTTTTCTGTACTTTTCGAATCAGAACTTTGGAGTTATCTTACGTAATAGCGCTCCGAGTCGGGATTGATCCGAGTTCTGCGGTTGGGACCAGGACCCCTGATTATGGGAGGGTATGACTTATCCTAGTTCGGACAAAAAATAGGGCTAAAATGAGAAAATCCCTGAGTCCAGTTCGGACAGAAACTCCGCCGTAGGCGGAACCCAAATGGTCGGGTTCGGACAGAAATTGGCATCATGAACACCAGTGAACAGCTGTGAAGGGCCCAATAGAGCTGGTGGCCTCGAACCGTAAAGTCCATTCCACAGAGTAGAAATTGTCCGGGCGATGTTTGAAGATCATAGATCAATTCTTTTGCAGAAATTTAGTTCCAACTCATGGTTCGGACAAAAATGAGCCCAGTAGCCGAGGCCACATCCCAGTTCGGACAAAAACTTCAGCCAATGTCAAGAAATCGGTTCGGACAAAAACACGCTAATCGACCGATTTTGGATCAGACATGCCCTCCCATAATCAGGGGTCCTTTGGGACCTCGGAGGATGAAAGCAGCCCTGAGTGTAGAGATCTTGAGAGATCCTGAGCGTGTGAGCTATATTCGACTTGAGAGGATGAATTTGAGAAATTTTATAGAATATTATACGCGGTCTAACGCGAGAAATATCCAAATGGCGAAAAACTGCGGGCAGCGGGCAGAAAAGATCTATATACTTGCGGATACGTTTGAAGGGTCGGCGACGGCGCGACACCTCGTGAGATTCACTAGCACTGGTGGATCTCAACATGTGCATGTACGACTCCAATACTTTTTCGCCGCCTCGGTGGTCACTGGCTCCTACAGTCATCAACGTGGAGATGGACATGCTGAGGAGGTGCGATGCAACAGCTTGTCGCTACAGAAGCTCTGATAGTCGTCATGAGTACATATGCATGTACGCGGTCGATTCGGTAGGTAAGTACTTGCTTTGTAGATCTGCATTTAGACGGGAAAGGAAAGGAAAGGAAACGCGCGAACCTCGTTGACCACGACAGCTGCCGAGTTCCTACAGCACATAGCACATTCGCAGTTTGAATTCATACTACTTCCTGTAAGCATGCCAATACTCAGGCGGAATTCATCTCTATGATAGGATCTGTGAAAGAAGCCACGACGCCGACATCTTTCTGTTCTTCGTGTTTCGGCTCACATCCAGATTTACGCATCATTGTATCACAGTAAACAGAACCCGTTGACAAATATCAATCACTAACAGCCTGTGTAGTCGAATCAAAGCAAGCCATCTACGATGCCGTGCATAGTACTGAGTTGCCCCAGCAGAATAACTATTTGCGAATGATTGATGTCTGGTGAATTCCAAACAACCATCAGAATAATCAAGCATCAGAACAATCCAGCTGTTGAATGCAACTGTCGGAGAACGCGAGCGCGTCAACAGAACAGAATGATGATTTGGTCGAATGGCCAATAATATGGCGGAAGCTATTTAGTGGAACCTCCAAGGAAAACTTGTAGCGAAAGAAGTTCAGGGTTGTTCACGTTTCAAGATGCTTAAACTTGGAGAACCGAGGGCAAGATCTGAAGAAATGAAATACCAGGCAACCCTGAGCGACGCCGTGGGAGAGGGGGAGTCGAAGGAAGACCAAGGAATTAAGAAATAAGAGAATAAAATCAGAATGGAACATAGAGAGCACAGGTGAAGACAAAAACGAATTGGCTGTCACCCGGGAGACGAACAAGAGGAGAAAAAAAAAGAAAGTTACATAGAAAAAGAAAAAGAAAAGGAGAGGCTATGTGGCACTGCAGCTGAGGTGGACTAACCGTCACATGTGGCGAGATTCGCGGAGATGAGAAATCCCCAGTTGCAAGTCTTCACATCCTCATATCTCTCCTTTTCCTCTTTGTTTCTCTTTCTCTTCTCTCTCTCTCTTTCCTTCTTGACGTGAACATCATCAGACGGGCTCTGCTCGTCGTTGTGTCTCCCAGCTTGCTGACCCAAGGTCAGAAGCAGCAAGGTCACGCAAAGGTCTCACATCCTTTCTCTTGCCGTTTCCTTCTTCATCTCCAACCACCATCATCTATCCCGTGCGGAATTGCCCATTATGCCCGTCCCTTTGCGGGCAAATGCAAATCTCAGGGCAGAGGCAAAGTATAACGTCGTTACTGATTGTCAGTTCTTTCAAATATAGCTCTTGTCGTATCTCCTAATCCTTCCTTTTAGTCCCGAATTTTGATTTGCACTCTGCTGCAGCGTCGGGAAACTTGGGTCTTGTCGAGTATGCTTTGGGCCGAGGGCAACCTGTCAATTCAGTCTTGGACGGAGTCCTTCCGCTTCATGCCGCTTGTGCAGGAGGGCATGAACAAGTCGTCAAGATTCTCATTGACCACGGTGCAGACGTAAATGCCCCTAGGTACACACAGTTTCTCTTACTCCATTGTTCTTCCTTCTCTATCGTCCGACTCCACAAATCTGACGTACATTTGGCGCACCAGATTACCCCGACGCTACTCAAATGACAAGAATCGTGATGCTTCTGCACCAATCGTAGGAACAACGGGATCAACACCTCTTCATTTCGCAGTCGCAAACGGCCACAAGAACGTTATAACGGTCCTCCTTCTCCGAGGTGCCCACGCTGATCGTCGAGATAAGTATGGTGTTACCCCCGCCGCACTAGCAGAACAGCATGGTTGGCTGGAATGTGTCGAGGTGCTAGAGAATTGGGTGAAGGATAAGGATCGCGATTTGCGCGAACGGGATCCACCAGTGAACACGGATGAGTTTGGTGCGGGCATACCAGTTCACGAACGATACGGATCTTTGGGCCTCGACGAGGATACGTCTGGGTCCACCCGAAAGCGTTTACAGGTCAAGCGGTCTATCGACACAGCTTTGAATATCTTCAAATCATCGTCATGTACACCCCCTTCCAAACTTGCCATATCGTCATCGTCTACTAATCTCCCTGCTTTATCGCCCCCAACCTCTCCGACGAGATCGCGGGGAGACTTTTCACCTTCCCCATCCGAAGATGCACGCTCCAGTCCGAGTCCTAGTCCTATTGATCCCGGAGCTCGGCGGCCTTCTCTGCCTCACATACTTTACCCTCCGCCGAGTGGTGCCTCTCCCCGCTATCAGAAGGCCTCTACTCCCACAAAACCACCGCGTAATCCACGGAGGCCACGATCTGCCGGCACAGATGCTGAGCAACAATCAAACCAACCACTGGAGGGCGAAGGCAACCATCCTGTATTTGGTAGAGGGGGCGCTGGGAGGAAGCTGGGGACCAAATATTCCTTGATGAATTTGTTCAAGAAAGGGCAGGGCAATGATTCGAGTAGCGGCGTTCCCCTCGAGCGAACAACGTCCCATCAAGCTTCCAGTTCTGCATTCATACTTTCTTCAAGTCAAACCTCTTCGTCAGTCAACATATCCAACTTATCCTCCTTCTCCAGCTCTCCGAAACAATCGTCCTTTGTAACACTGCCTTCTAGCGATAACAGTCCTCTACCCCGGCCTGGATTCCGTTTCGGAAACAGTGACACGGCCATGCGGTCTCGTACAGCGCCCACTGCCACCCCGCAGACTTCCCGCTCTTTGTCACATACAAGGGCGTCCCCATCAAGTATCCAACAACAGCAGCCCTACTCTCCTCCCCGAACAATAGTCCCGCTTGCCGTTGATTTGCATAATGCTCTTGCCGCTCAACAAAATCGGAATCGGTCTGGGTCTTCCAGTAGTACGGCGCATCACGACTCACCGAATTCTGTGGTAGGACTAGAGATTACCTTTGATGAAGCTGAGTGTGGGAGCACTTCAGGCTCAGTGTCTACCAGCCCGCTGAACAATGTCGCTATACGGCGTATACGGCCACAAGATGTCAGTCATAGGCGGGAACGTTCCGGGTCGAATTCAAGCAATAGGAATGCAGCGGTGTATGATGACGAAGTGATCCTTGGCCCTGGGCTGAATAGTAGCTCTGGAGATTTATCTTTGAATGGTAGCAACGGCGTCAGTAGGACTAGCTCGCGGCCTGGGATTCTGAGAGGTCATAATCGTACCTCTTCGACAGGCCAGTCAGTTGGCAGCGTTCTGAGGGCCAGATTTGACCCAAAGTCGAATTCTTCGGGCGTGATTTCGCGGAAAGAAACTGACGTTCAACCGTCATCCCCGTCCCCTTTACCGCTAAGAGGATGTACGAGCGCAGGGTCGTTGAAGCTGCTCGACTCTGAAAGAAGAAGTCGTGGCGACTATTCACCTAGTAGAATCAGCAGAGAGTTAAAGGGAGTAATGACGAGCTCCCCGAAGACAATAGTGATGGAACGACTGCCAGACTCTGCGCCTGCAGCTATTACCGATTTTGACACTACGTCACGTAACACGGAAGAAGACGACAACGGTGACCCCTATGGACAACCTCTCGAACATTTCAAGTTGGCTCCAGGCGCTCAATCATCGCAATCTCCTTCGCGCCTCGACATACTTACGCGGAATCGTGGTCTTTCCTTTGCTTCCTCAGAGTCATCACTGTCCCCTGACCTATCTGCGGCGGAAGTGGACACGGCTACAGCTAGTATCCTCGGCGCTGAGTTCCCGTTCAGTATTAATCGACCTCCGCCTGTGCCCCTCGATGAGTCTGAAGGCACCGGTCCAGGGTCTCAAGTACAATTGCAGGTTTCTCCTCCTCCATCAACATCTCCAGATAGTCGCATGAGAGGCGACTCTATCAGCAGTATAAGCACTACTGACAGTACACAGAATCCTAGTTTGAGCACTAGTGCCACGACGAGCGGAAGTGGAGGGAGCGGTACCGTTAATACTCCTTTGCGTTCCCCGGAAGGAGGCTCATATCTGAATTTGCCTATCATCGACCTATCGAGATCCAGGAGCATAGAAAAGTTTGAGCTTGTAGCTGAGCCACAGTCGGTTGGCTATGCGGATGGTTTAAACTCGCAGGCCAGAACGTCAGGCGTCGTCGTCGTTGGGCTAAACGAGCGTCGGGAACACACGCCACTGGAGAACATCGACCTTACTCTTGTAGCATCGCATGCTGAAGCGGAAGCGCTCGTGCAGCGCACAAAACAGGATATTCTATCGGCCTATGCGGATGGACTGACTTCATCAGACAGCGTTGGATACACTCCGTTAAGCGCCAGATTGGCCGCTCTAGGAGAGAGCTTGGAGCTTGAGCGAAAACTGCGCGAACAGCGACAGGCTGAAGAGCTCAGAGCGAAGGGAGAAGAACTGCCTTTACCTTCGAGCGACACAGAGTTCATCGCCCCCACGGACGCTCGTGCCAGCCTTTACAGACAGGCCAGCTTGGATCACAAGTCGCCAAAGAGCAAACAGAAGGAGCCGAGGAGACCTCATACTAGTAGTGGTACGTCTGTGACAGATGGTCGGCAGGGTTTCCATTCCAATGTTGCACTATGTACTCATATGTTCCTCACAGGTGTCCAGGATCCCCTTCCAAGTTCCGTGGAGCGGAGGAGGCCTACACACCATTCTTCTTTGTCTGCTTCTGCAGTGGAAACTTCGTCGCCCGTCTTCGATACTGATGACGTCGAGACACCCGTCGTCCAGGCAAAGGTCTTTGATCGATTTTCGCCTCGCTCACGTACGCCTGACCCCGACAGCAACCTCAGTCGTATCAGCTCTCTGGAAGGTCTCGATACCGACACCGAACTCGGGCCATCTTTGTGTCGGGTTTTGACAGCTCCAAACTCCATGTCTTCAGCTCGCGAGAAGCGCGAGCGAACATTCGCTAGCAACACCAAGTTGACTAGGATGGGCTTCACACCGACTGATCTTGCTGGTCGAACGCCTCAACCGAAACGCTTTGGCGGTCTCAAGTCTTTGATGCAGTCCCTCAAGGGCCGACCATAATACCACCCCACTCTTTTCTGTGTTCTTCTATGATATACTATTGCCTCGAGAAAGAGACAGTTGTATTACACTCTCTCTCATTATATTTCCGCTTGCTATCTTCATCGTGAACTGCATTGTTATCGTTTTTCATTATTTCTATTTCGCTTCGTCGTCAACATTGTATTAACCTTCCAATCATTCTGCAACTTCATTATCTTGTCTTGCTATACCAATTCATGTACTTTGCTACATTGTATGTACATCATCATATTTACGCTTTCTTTGGAAACCTTGCAACGGGCTAGTATCACAGGTATTATTTCATTAGGACAATCCGAATATGATCCAGCCAAATATCAATTATTGCAGCTCAGGCTGCCTGGGCAGGTATGTAGATGGACAGCATGCACATAAGTACATGAGTCAACGAGGTATCATGTGTAGCAAAGTGGACCTCCTCTTAGAGGGGCAAATAAAACTATGAAGGAATGCAAAACAATGCGAAACAGATAAGCCGAACGAATGATGCATGTGGGCAAAAATAATAATATCTTGTGCATAGAACAGAACTATAACTTCATTAAACCTTTCATCGCGTTCGCTACCGCAAAGCTGGACTTCGCCATGATCTGCCGCGATTCCTTTGTCACTTCGGGTAATGCTTGCACCTCGCTCAATTTATTCGCGTGTTCGCTCAGTTCCCGGAGAATTTCGTTGCCTTGTTGCGCGGTGGCAGGTGGAAGGTTGTCCTTACACACCGCGACAATACTTGACACAATCGTTATGATCTGAGTCACGTTCTCGTTGAGGGTCGGAGAAGGCGTCGGACTACGGACACCCGATAGCACGCTTTGAATAGCGTAGACAATGGATTCAGTCTGGGCTTCAAGATATGACTTCAATACAATTGAGCAAGAGACAGAGATCACCGCATGAGATTACATACCTTCAACTCCGCCCAGTTATCCTCCACTCCATCTCCATCACTGACCGTACCTGCAGAGTTAGGCGGCTGATCAAATATTGGAGGCGGTGAGTTCGTTTTTTCTGAACTGGAGTTGTCAGACGGAGTTCGCCGTGCATATTCATCAGACGAGCGACCTTGTAGAGTCGCTGAAGGCTCGTACCGCGAAGCACTGCCGAAGGCAGACGAGGCAGCGCTGCCTTTCCGTTGATGTGCTTTCTCATCAACAGAACGTAAGCTAGGAGAGTACCCTGCAGTGGCAGTTGGACCGGGAGAATAGGTTGATGAGGCAAACTGCTCTTGCTCGGCTTTAGTAGCTTTCCGGATAGAAATCATTTTGCCAATATCGGTAATAGTAGCCGCAACATGGCTCGCCGCTGCATCTAGCAGGCTGACTGGGGACAAGCCTGAGCTTGTGGCGTGTGTCTTGGATGCAGTAACCAGATTGCTGAGAGTGGCATCGGCTCGCTCCCGCAAAAACCGAAGAGCATCAAAGTCGACGTCAGTCCGAGGTGGCCTCCGTTCGTAAGTGCGCAGGTCATCGATAATGGTGGTCACAGCATTGACAACGGCTTTCATAGGCGTGAGGACTCGGGTAGGAGCATTCGAGCGACCAGCAGTCAGCAGGCCGTCGATGGCGGAAAGGAAAGCAGTGAGGTGGATGTCCAATACACCACCTTCGGGAGACACAGGTAGTTGGTCTTGGATACTGTCCATCTTTGGTGCTTGCAGGAATAGCTGAGACGTAGCTGATGATGGCAGTTGAGCGAGGTATCGTTGTGAGGATCAATGAAAATACCTTTAACACTCCTCAGCTCGGTCTTCGCCTGTTCGTATTTCCGTTTATACTCTTTGAGTTGAATGTTTAAGTCGCGAATAACAACAAGGTCAGAGTCCTTGGCGGTGATGAGCTCGTCGTTGCGCCGGGAAAGATCGCCTAGCTCATCCATGAGATTCTGCATGTCCGATCTGAGTTGCTCAATGACCTCCGGGTCAGCCTGCAACAAGTGAACAGTCAGTTAAGGTTTCATGAGATGGTAGTCAAATCGTACCCCGCCCTGTTGTCCATTAGCTCTTTCCTCTTCTAGCCTTTCTAGACGGTCTCGTAAGATCTGGAGCTCTTCCTCGTCTTCCTGAGCTCGCCGAGTTTCACGTTCTTTCTCAATTTGTCTCGTTTCTCGCAATTCATCGAGCTCCTTTTGTAGTGCACGCATAGCGGACGATTGCTCTTCCGCTTTCTGTTGAAACGTCATGAGTATAGGGCAGGGTAACTAGATTATGTTCTCGTACCCTTCGGACGCTAGCTAGCTCTTCTTCCATCTGCCTAACCCTCGTTTCGGATTCTTGCAACTTGGTTTCGTTCTGCTGCGAGTCTCCAAGATCGCGTTGCAGGTTTGTTATTTGTGTTTGCATGGTCGCAATCCTAAACTCATAATCCCGGCGCATTCTTTCGCTGTCTTCGTTGACACTGGCCCTTCCCACACCTATCCGACCAGAGGCAGAGCGATCCGAGTTGACGGAAGTCCTTCCAAATGATGAGGGCTTATCATAGTACTCATCGCCACTCCGTCTGGCTGGCGTGTCGTCGTCGTCATCCTCGACTCCCTTTAGCCTTGCACTCAACCCACTCAGCCCAACAGGTGGACTTCCCACACTCATGGGGCTGGGATAATCACTCGCGCTGTCCGGTTCGCCATCGGTGAAACCCGGTGAGAAACCAGGATCCCGAATTCGATCCCGGCTTGCGTCCCTCTCGATAATCGAGCTCCCACTCTCCCTCGCATCTCTTCCATATGGAACTTCAATGTACTCCTCCTCCATGGTGCTTGTATTTGGTATAATCATTCCGCTAGTAGCCATGGCACTCTGAGGATTGGTGGTTGTGCTATCGCTGTTCCCACTGACACTCACGGCGGCACTCGGTCTTCGACCGTATTCGCGTTCACGCTCCCGGTCTTCGGATCGTCGAGTGGTATCCTGAGATGCTTTCCGTCGGGAAGACATACTGGGAGGAAAGTTGTCATCGCTCATCCTCCCTGGACCATAATTGTCCTCGCTAGGTCGCCGTCGATCTTGTGAGGGCCGTCGGCTTGACAAGCTACCACCGTAACCACTATCTAAAGGGCGATCGGCAGAAGCGGATGTACGTCCCGACGTACGAGAGTTGTTCAAGGCGCGAGGAGGGGAGTTAGAAGGGAAATCAGGAGCAGGGTAGTCATCGTAGTTCGAGTTCTCAGAAGCCCTTCCAGAAGGCTAAGGGCAGCATTGAGTAATTCCAACGAGAAATAGATTAACTTTGTGCCACGTACATCTTCTTTAAACTCGGGATACCTCCTAGCCAGCTCAAAGTAAACGTCACTAGAGAGATCCTCGAATCGAGAGGTCGGAAGGGTAGCTAGCTTCTGCCGTGCCTGGTTCCGTTTTGGGTGGAAGTCTTCTCGCACAGGAAGAAACGGAACTGAGGACGTAAGGGTAAGGGGTGATCAGGAAGAGCGGTATAAACCCCATCGGCGTATTTGTGCTGTACCTTCTTTCTCATTCTTCCTTCGTATGAGTTCATCATAAACGTCAGTGGACAATTCATGGAACTGTTGTATCGTCAGTCGTGTAAGTTTCTGTCTAGCCGTGGAGCGTGAATTCGGCGCAGCTAAGGATTTCTGTCAGACAGGGAATACCTCGCGTGGTACAAGCGACTGATTTACCTTTGGAGAGGTAAACAGCAAGATATTTGCTGAGCTCTTCAAAATGCGACTTTGATACAGTTCGATAATCAATTTGAGGAAGCGGAGGAGCATTTTTGCCACTTAAAGGTCGATAAGATTCTGTACGGTAGTTTGAGATGCCTGAGAAGGCTGTCGGGGTCGGAGAGGCAGCTCTTGACTGAGAACGCTTCATTGTTCAAGACAGAGCAGACAAGATGATGGTCGAGAAGAGAGATGGATAGGCTGGCGTGAATGAAGATCTCATCTACTCGTCGTTGAGACAGACAATGACAACAACACGCTGAACCCGCACTGTCTCAATTTCTCACACAACACGTGTTTATATATTTTGTTGCTCTATCTACCACTTATATCTACTGAGTTTTCGCCTCTCTCTCTATTTTCCGAAGAGCTCGTCTACGGATATCCTTGTGCAGGCTGTGGGTGTAGCTGATGAACAGCGAAGGTATACCGATCAAGGTCATCGTATAATCAAGCAAAGCATGGGACCAGTAAGGCGTGGTGGTGTTGGGTCGACCACTGTAGGCTGCACCACAAGGAAGACCAATTTTTGATAACACGGATCGAACGTAAGGACCAGGACGGGGAACCATAACAGATGCCTTGCGGATTTTGGACAATTTGGAAACCTTTGAATCAGTCACATCAGGAAGCTGTACCTTTAGAACCGGAAAATTGCGACTTCACGTACCACAAAGTAAGTGTTGACGTGTTCAACAGTGATGTTGTGTTGTCTGACCTCTTCTGCGAGTGCGCTCGTGAAAGTCGCGAGGAAAGCCTTGGTTCCAGAATACGTAGCCAACATAGGTGATGGAATTGCTCCCGCAAAAGACCCTATATTTAGGATAAGACCACGCTTACTAGTTGAAAGAAGGCACATCAGAAGTCAGCGAGCTGTTAATGGAAAGCTACGTACCGCTGAACCATGCCGGGAAGAATGGCATAGGTTACCCGCAGAGTCGCGTTCACATTGATTGCGACAATGTCGGTGATCTCTTCCTTGGGTGTATCAACAAGATATGCTGGCATGGCGTGTGATTTTCCAACATTATTCACTGCATCAGTCCAAGGATTAGCATGTATGCATACAAATATTGCAAGCTAAAGTCTTACCAAGAACACCAATATCTAATCCCTCAAGCGCAGCACCGAGAGCTGTATGAGCTGCTTCATCATTCTTTGCAAAATCGATTGAGTGAATTTTCGTGGACACAGAATATTTGCTCGCTGCTACCGCGTCAGTAATACACAAGTTACATTCAAGACTCACGCACCAATCTCCGCAGCTGCAGCTTCGAGAACTTGCGTATTCCGAGCAACCAAAAATACATTGAACCCAGCTTTTGCCAGCTGAAACGCGAACTCCTTCCCGATACCGTCCGAAGCGCCCGTCACGACAGCCCAAGCACCCTTCTTTGCACCATAACGCTTCAGCTGGAAGACAAAAACAATTAGAAAAGCTGACTCTCGGCTACAAGGCAAGTAACTCACGCTAGTCCCAGGCAAGGCAAATATTTGTAGGAACACCGAAAGGTTTTGATACACGACCTTCGCGATGTTGAGAGTACCAATTGCCAAAAGTACAGTCGCAGCCAATGGATACGCGTTGACTAGTGCACGTTGAGATTTCCAGCTTCATAAAGGCGTATGTAACGACTCACCCAACTGGAGCGACGAATCTACTATTTTCTGGGGGTCCATTTGTAGAGGTCAACGTTTAGCGCTATTAGCCACCAAACAGATAATCTGTTTGCTGGCTGACCTAGAAGGCCTTGACAAGTAGCACCAAACAACGCGAGCGCGGCGCGACAGGGCGCGACGCGCTGCGTTACGGTTTCGGGCACTTGCTGCGAAACTCCGAGTCACCAAATCAAATTCTCGAAATTCATCACCTTCATTGTAAGTACGACTGAATTACGACAAGAAGCTGCCCAAAAATGCAAGTTCAGTATGCATCTGCACCGCGCCGAACACTGATTTTTCCTCGGAGGCTTTGCGGAGGCTCACTGCGAGTCAATGCCTTCCGATCGCAGTGATTCCAAAGTATGGACGCTTCAGATGCTCGGAGGACGCTGATGGCAGCAAATACTGCACATTTGCTGTCATAGTTCAACTGCGATGAGCTTACTACATGGAGACTCAAGAGGATACTAGTCAAATGACAGCAAGATAGGACAGCCTTCACTAAGGCAGTTCCTCGGTCCTTGGACCGCATACAGAATGAAGGGGCGCTCGAGTAGAATGCCGTAGCTGCTATTGAGCGCTTGAGCCGTTGATCAATATCAGTAGGTGTTTTTTTGCGCATCTGGTAAAGCTATCAGCCTTACTGAGTGTGAAATCTGATAACGGATACATTGAGACAAGAGAGGAACTATTGTACATACAAAGCGAATTCCATAAATTACTCATCCAAAAACATCAGAAATGAACGAAGACTCAGCATAATGATAAAGGGCCAATGCATACTTACACCATCGAGATCACTTGCGTTCGTAAGGATCTACATAGCTTTGGTAGCCTTTTTCGGGATCTGGCATACCCATTATCTTCTTCTGAGAAGTCTCTTCATGACCTACGAAAGTGCTAGTGTCTGAGAAGGAGACTGTATCATCAGGTTGGGATATGCCCTCCGGAGACCTATGTCCGTCCAACGCTTGATAGCGCCCATCTGAGCTAGATACAGCAGCAGGAGGCGCAGTTATCGGGAGGACGTTTCTCCTGGCTCTCCATTCACGGTATCTGGGCCTATATTTCTTGAACAGATATCGTATCAGCAATCCAAGGATCAATGCTCCGAAGACTAGAACAAACTGATTAGAAAGCATAGCTGAGCTCGTAAGGATACTGGATACTTGCCTGAACCGAGTACAATTCCTGCTATCGTCCCCGCTTTAGTCTGTTGTTTTGGACAAGGAACTTGCTGCATCCTGAAATTGCATATCCGACCACTGGAGTCAGTCTCTGGCATTCAACAAGATGAGGAGGTGAAACGCATCGTTGCTTGGTTATAGCAAATACTCGGATCGTGGGTGTCGTGTATTATGATAATACCTGAGCTACTGGAGGAAGAGGAGCCAGAACTTCCACTTCCTGACCCGCTTTTCGCGCTAGACCCCGACGAAGATGAGGAGGAACCGCTGCTTCCCTTACTCGAACTTGAGCCAGTGTGTGAATTCGAAGATCCACGAGAGCCAGAGCCGCTGCCATGCCCTCCGCCACCTTTCGCTGAAACACGAATTGGGCCTTGGAGTGTAGCGTCTGACAAGAACAGAACAATTGCGGACGAAAGGAAAAGAGTCTTCATGGGAATCAGGAAAGTAGATACTGGCAAAGATGTTGTTCAAACAGCGCTGATACAGCGCAAAAAAAAAACGAATCATGATATGCATATGTATCATCAATTAGCGCGCGAGCGTCTTTAGGAGTTGCCAGTGGCACAGTGGCACTAGTTGCGCCATTAAACTGCTATTTGACATATTCGTGGCCATTTTTTGCAGAGAAAACCAAAGCTGTTCTTTTTTTTTTTTTTTTTTTTTTTTTTTGGTGGCACCAAGCAGGGGACAACTGTATAATACTAGCCTCGCACCTGCTCCTATGTGAATTGGTTAGGGGTGACTACAAATAATGCACGACCCTAAAGTATTGGAGAAAAGGAAAAGTGTTTTGTCTTCCACCACCGAGGAAATGCGCTTCGCCGTGACCGGCCGCACCAAAGCTGTTCTAGGTTACCGATATTGTGTGTAAGTTGAGCCGGAGGTATGTCTGGCGCTGGACCCACAACAGCTGTGCCAAGTTCGCTACCTTCACGCTTCACATCATATTTGTCTAAGATCATGATTAATCTTCTTCAATCTACGGATTCTACGGGATAGGGGCAGCAGGGATTAATGGAAGTACGACAAGCTTCTCCAGATCCCACTACAATCATCTTTCAATGAGTAACCAATCCGGATCGCAGATTGACTGACTTACGACGTCGTTCTTGTAATACACGTCCACTTCCAGCTTTTTCTTCACGCTACAAAAGAATACTTGAATCAGCATCTCGTATAACAACTGTTGAAAGTAGCGCAAAGAAGATTTACTCTTCAATCGTCTCCGCCTCTACGATGAATATTGAACCGATCATTTTCTTGTTATCTGCATTGAGGGACTCTGGGGTGAGAAGTGCACCGGCAATACCTATCGACCATGTAGTGATGATCAGTTGAGAGCGTCGAGGAGAAAGGTGCTCACGAATGAAGCCCTCAGCAATGTTCGTCTTTGCTGAAGCCAAATGATCAGCCCGAACTGACAGACGACGCTCAAAAGTGCCTTCCTCCGTCTTGTCGGGGGCATAAACGAAGAATTTAGATAAGATCGGGTTAGACATCGCAATTGGGAAGATGAAGTGGTAGGTCAAGAGTATGGGTCTGAAATAGATCCGTCACGGTGATAAGACCTTGGATTGTAATAGAGGCAGACGCCGTCTCAATAGAGCCAGTACATACAAATAAACGTATTTCTATGACTCGTTTTTATATGTCGCAATCGAGCCACATAGTGAATTACACAACCCAATAGTACAGTCTCCAGAATACTTCTTTCACAATTCCACCCTTCAATCTCCTCTCGCGTTGCTCGTCTTCAGCCCGATCCTCTTCCTCGTCCTCGTATTCATCCCTGAAAAGATCTACTGACCGAATATTGACCAAGTCATTGTGCCACCACCTCCCTCGTTTCCAGAAACTTGCAGAAACTTTGCCTAGATGTGGGCTCAGAGGGTTGTGATAAGGCGTTGAAGGGGAATGCGGTATACTGGGGTCGTTTGGCTCTGCATTTGGTGTAACAGCCGCGCTTAAGGTGGCAGAGAGACGGTTCTCCGGGGGAACAGGACGCCTAATAAGCATCCATGCGATGTACATGACAATCATGACAGGTATCTCAATATAATACGAGACAAAGTCGACAGCGACAAAGTGTGGAATGACGGAGGACCAGCCTTGAACTGTTCAAGGAGGTGCATTGGTGAGGTGTGTATGAGAACAGTAAAGGGTACATACTGATAATAATCGCGAACACCGTCAGAACCTGAAAACCGTTGTGGCTCAGCATAGAGCATCTTGTGCACGAAAAGTAAGATACATACCACAAATGGGGGGCCCCAAGGCCAAGTCCAACCTGCACGGAATTTCAATTCTTCTAGTGACCTGCCCTGGGCTACCCAAGCCCTGCGGAACCTCCAGCTAGCGAGACCGATGGAAAGCCACGCAATCTGAGCAAAGTTACATCCATGAAGTTGACTTCTCTGGAAGAAAACAAGACATACTTGGTTAGACACTCCAACGATATTCTGTAGCCATCCCCAAAGCTGTCCGCTTTCGATGAAGCTACTCCCAAAGCACAATGCACTAATGCTGCTCGTTAAGAGTAGCGCAGGTATGGGTACCCCATGGCGTGACGTCCACGAAAAGATCGCAGGAGCTTGACGTGGCGTAGTCACAGACAAACCTAAAAATTGCAACAATGACCACCAGTACTTCTAGAGCGTAAGAGTACTTTACCATATAAAACCCGAGTACCAGCAAACAGAGCGTGGTTCCCAGCCGACAGAACGGAGGACAGGATCACGGTATTCATGAACGAAGCTGCAACAGCTGTTTGGGAAAGACCAATCAAATAACCGTCGAGGAGTTTGGAGACTGTGACTGACTAGAACCAGCCTCCTTGAAAACTATCGTGAATGGCGAAGTAGTTGTTTCCTTGTTTGAGAGATTTGGATAATCCCAGGGAACTATTTATTCTTTAGACATGAGCAAAAAACATAACTTGAAATGACGACCGACCGTTCAATCCTATAAGTAGGATACTCAGAATATAGAACAGGAGGATACTGAAAAGCGGAATGTGTCAGACGATAATGCACTGTCAAAGAACCGAAACGAACTGCTAACCGCCAAAACACGAATTTCACGACTCTCGGCATGTTCTTGGAGGGATTCTTGGTCTCGCCTGCAGTTATTCCCAAGCTTTCCGTTCCACCGTCTATGAGTATGTGCAGTTGAGTATGGATGATAGAGATGCGCAGAGACATGAAGCCACATACAGGCAAAGCTTGCGGTCACGAACACTTTAGCAAATCCACCAAACCCGCCCACGAAAGGTGCGCCAGGAATATGCCAATACCTGCCACCAATGTATTCGTGTTCTTGGTTGACCCCCACATTGACCAGTATTCCCAAGATGATGAACACGACGATTGTAGCAACTTTCAGGAATGCGAGCCAGTACTCTGGGAGTGCAGAGATAAGTTCTGGAACACGGAGACTGGAAAGTGCAAGCTACTTACCAAGTTCTCCATAAACTCTAACATGGATGGAATTAATAGCGACTAAGAAGACCCAAAAAACTAAGCTAGCGATCCAAGGGCGTTCTACATTCCAGAATTGCAAGACGAGTTGTGCAGCTGTCAGGTCTGAAGCGACCGAAACGGCATCATTAAACCAATAATTCCATGACAAGGCGAATCCATATGAGGGCGAAAAGAAACGGGTAGCATAAGCATTAAAAGACCCTGCGACGGGGTATTGGGTAGCCATTTCGCCTAGGAGCAGGAGGGTGATATAGACAATGAAGCCGACGACAGCGTAGCAGATGAGTATACTGGCTGGACCACCTTGAGCCAAAGACTTTCCCGTACCTACGGGGAAGCAATTCAGTCGCAGGTCGTGATAATCATGATAAAAAAGTACCAAGAAACAATCCAGTCCCGATCGTTCCTGCTATAGCAATCATTTGCACCTGTCGAGCAGACAGTCCTCGATGCAGGCCACCGAGAGGTTTGTCCTCGACCGGGAGCTCTGCCACTTCTTCTGCTGCAGCAAGTTCAGCCTCCACATCTTCGTTATGACGAGTAGCGCTGAAGTCAGCTACTTTCGAAGATGACCTTGACTTTACCGATGCAGACATCTTTTCCTGTTTCCTGAAGTCAAATCATACAGTGACCCCAGTATTTGAGGGAAAGAGGGTGAAGATCCGAGTCATTGGCGAGCCTTAGTCCGTTGCGGTCACGAACGATGGCGCGATCGTGGTCGACATTTGCAAAAGTTGAACTGCACTGCTATTGAAGCAAGACTAGGCACTGTTTTCTTCGAATGATCCGCACTTCGTACTGGAGAATACAATTGCCTACAGTTGCCCCTAGTTGCCCTCTGTACATAGCGGTTTCAAGATCACCAGGTACCGCTAACATCAAGATACATATTGGCAACACGCTTAGGTGGAGTCTTTTCTCAATGCCACTCTGGATTTTGCGGGGTCAAATTTCGACGAACAATCTCTGGGAGTCTGTGTCTGCCAAGTCTGTATTCACATGGGCCAAAGGTCGCAATCCTACCCGGATGTAATGCAGCAGAAGCGACAATACCAAAAGGTCATGGATGAGAGGCCGATGGATGTTGAACCAACAAAGTAATCATCGGATACTTACTGCTCGAGACACTATCTATGATCACCGCACTTCGTTCAATAACTTCAGATGAGTCGTTTTGACTCTCTATTGTCTGCGATCGTGCAAGTATGCACTTTCACGTTCACCAGTCTGGCAAGGTCACAACTTCGAAATTTCTACAGTTTCCATTTGCTCCCGTGCATGCACATATGTCTTACCTCGGAATCTATTAACGTGGGATTAGAAGAGAAAAGGTTAGACGACAGTTCTCAGCATCGCAAGGATGTCGTCTCTCTTCCCCAAGGTAGTCCTCTCAATAATACCTTACCTTATGCAGATTTGAGATGATTTCATACGTTACAGGTACCCCTACAGACGCCTAAACGCGACCCAGATGGAGCATGGACCTTTTTCGATGGAGCTTTGAAGACTTATTTCATAGAGAGTGACGGAAACTCGTTCACTTCTCGTCAGATTTTCAAGCACTCGAATCCGCACACTGGTGCAGGGCGAAAATCTACTGCCACGCGTGCGGGTCTTTTCATTACTGTGCAACCACTTTCGTTGAACTGATCGTCCTAATAGCGCCGTATCATTGGCATATTTACCAGACAGAAACGTTCGACGTGGTTCGTAGTTTGCTTGACCCCCCATGTTATATGATGCACTCATGAGCTAGACTTATGTATAGAAAAGCGGAGTGTTATGTTATGATCTGGATGGAAAGGAAGGAAAACTCCAAGCAGGAGAGACTGTAACGATCACTCCACACCGCTATCACACAGTGCGTATTGCTCGTACCTCTAATGTATATTCTGACCATCTGTACAGTTTTGGTCTGACCCGGAAGCAGGCGTCGATCTCGACGTCCACATCACTGTCAGTGGCGGACCTAATACCGGGTACATGCGGTCGTGCATTCTCTTATGCAATTTCCATGCTTACGCTTCATGACAGCTTTGACGAAACATTCATTCATAACTTTTATGGCTACCTTTCCTCTGCAGTCATGCAAGGCTTCACCCCTAACCCATTCCAAATGCTTGCTTTCCTTGATCACGCTGACGTTGTCCTCGTTGACTTTCCGCTCTGGACGGGACGTCTGGCCAATATCGTCATGGGCCGCTGGATTGGAAGGGGTCTAGCTGGATATCAGGTTGAATACAAAGAATTCAGTGAAGAGAGCGACTAAATATAGTCTGTCTCACTCTAAGTACGTTCAATTCAGAGGAAACAATAGCAATGTGTATTTAGTACTGACTGTATATCGCTAAATAAGAAATGTTCTCGTCATGTCGACGTCCATAGCTACTTATCTGTCCTGAGGATATTAATATACAGGATATATATGCGTTCCTCTTCAGGTATTAGAAGATATTCAAGATTGAAAGGAAATGAACGAGAGCAAACCCTATAACGCTTCCTGTCCACGAAAAAGAGAGAAATTAGAGTAACGCGACGCGACGTATTGTACCCAGATAGTAACGGAAAGGGATAGCAGAACTTTTCAGAAAAATTGTAGACCTCAGCTTTAACTCATAGGAGATGCTTCCAGCCTGTTTCTTTGGCCTTTTTGACGATCCGTTTGACCTCTTGCGATCGTGCACGCGTAGTGACGAGCAGACAGTCTGGCATGTCGACAATAACCAAATCATCAACACCAAGGCAGGAGATTAGACGTCCTGACCCAGGGACAACAATACCTCCCGCCACTTGTTCAGTGAGTACTGTTAAAACAAAAACAAAGAAGGAATGCGTTAGTGTAAGAACATGAAGTACCACGCATATTTCAGATCACTTACCAAGGGAAGGATCTCCTAACACACGAGGCTGATTCGCTTCGGCGGGTAACAGGTCTGATAGCGATGAGAAATCACCGACATCGTCCCAACCTAATGAGGAATATCAAGTAGATGCGCTTATCAGTGATTGTACGTCAATACAGTCAAAGAACACACCGAAGGTAGCTGGTACAACAGCAACACGCCCGTTAAGGGCAGCAGGCTCCGCAACGGCATTATCAATAGGTATCTTCTCTAGCTCCGGCCAGATTTCATCCAGTACCGCTTGCCTCTGGGTCTCATCATCCCAGACCTGCCCTATTCTCCTCAAACCCTCAGCTAGCTCTGGCTTTTCCTTCTCAAGGAGATCAAGCAGCGTCGTTGCTTTCGTCACGAACATACCCGCATTCCATCGGTATTTACCGGTGGCGATGTACGCAGCGGCAGTTCGTGCATCTGGTTTTTCCTTGAAGCTCGAGACGAGCTTTGCGTTAGGCGCACCCCGTACGTCAATGTTCTCACCCAATCTGATGTAACCGAAACCGGTGGATGGGTGGGAAGGCGCGATACCGATGGTCACCAGATAGTCATTACGTGCCACCTCCACAGCTTCGGCAACAGCAGCCAAGAAAGCATCGTCGCCGGAAATCATGTGGTCAGCAGCAAACGACCCTATCACGGCGTCAGGGTCCCTATGGGCAAGTATGGCCGCAGCGAGACCGATAGCAGCCATTGAATCTTTAGGTCCAGGCTCGCAAAACAGGTTCTCGGGAAGCAAGTCAGGGAGTTGTTCGCGAATAGTTTTTATGTGGCCGGGGCCTGCAACAATGGTTGTACGGGAAGCGGAGGTAAGAGGAAGGAGACGATCCCAGGTGGCCTGAATGAGAGATCGGCCTTTCAGAGTGAGGTCAAGAAGGAATTTTGGATGAGCTTCGCGAGAAAGAGGCCATAAACGTGTTCCAGCACCACCAGCAGGAATAACAACATAAAAGCCCGGGATGTCACGAGTGTTACCAAAGTAGCTGTTCAAACCATTGTCTCCGAGCGGTGAAGGGTGATGAACAGAGGCAGATATAGATGGGACATGTGCAGGAATGGAGGGAGTAAGGAAAGGGGACTTGGCTCGTAATTGAGGACTAGACGGCACAGCGGGCGTCATGAAACCTGGAGTTATAATGCGATTATTGCCCTACAAGAATGGAGCGGTCAGACTCGAGACGATTGGGGGGAACGAGTTCTTACTTGGGTCGTGTCCTTGAGCTGGCGCTCCAAGCTAGCATTCGCTAGTCGAAGCTCAGAACATTCATGCTTCAGATCTGAGATGTCAATTTGCTGGCAGACATACAAAAGTTAGAGCACCAGCTAGCACAGAGGAATCAAGGCATACAGATTGTTGTAACATAGTCATAATAGACTGAAACATAGACTCAACACTCAACTGCTGGTTAAGAGTGGCCATGGTGGTAAATGACAGAAAATGAAAGAGGGTGGTCAAGGAACGCAGATGAGATGTGTTGCAAACTATTTATTCTTGAACGCTTGCACGCGGCAAATGATGCCCTGCGGATTCAAATAATCGGAGACCTTCCTCCGGAATATGGCCGTTGATTTTCTTTTTCCTCAGACATGCTCGATGTGCTATACAATCATTGCTATAACCAGTATTTTTTATGTTTCGAGAATTCCTGAGAGTATACACCGTACAAGCAAGCTGTCACATTTTGAAACGTGTCTAGTCCATTTCACCTTATGGCGGCAACCATGATCCTGATAAAATCCGAGGCAGTGGCCATGCACATAGGCAAGCGACCAGTCGCCAATTGCTGCCAGCAGATGGTGACTTGTCGTCACTCCTCGTCACTTTCAAACTCGACCGCTTTGTATTTTCGCGCTTTTTTATTGGGGTTTGCGAGTGAGGCCCCTTTAAGGGGTTTAGGGACTACTTTTGCTTTCGACTCTGATCGAACGTGAAAGTCGACCCTTCATAAAACAAGGAGAAGGAACATACTAGATTCGGCCTCCGGTGTTTCGCTCTCCTTGCGCTTCTTCGAGCTAGTCGCATCTTCGAACTCAAGTCCAGCCTTGCTGTTTTTGGCTCTAGAAGGTTGAGAATCTGGAGGGACCTTACCAGATACTGAAATACGGCCGACTCAGATAAATTGCGACATATAGGGGATTGAAGTGATTAAAGTGAGTTCCAAGGACGTACCACCGTTTTTTGACCTTGCTGGTGAAGAAGGTATTGTCGACGGAATTTGATATGAGGATCCGTGCAAATGATTTTTCCTCGACTGTGCTTGCAATGCGATCTGAAAACGGTTTGCTTGTGCGTCCACGTTGAACAGAAACACGACGCACATCCAGAAAAATCTTAGTGGCATGAGCAGCTGCATCCGCAGCTGACAATTCAGTAAGTCGCACATGCATTGGTCTCTTGGAAGAAGGGGCGAATATCAACTGAGCTAGTAGTGTCATCCTTGAATATCAAACATCTATACTGTTCATGCAAACTCACTTTGATTGGGGCATTCGGTTCAGTACTCCAATCACCTATAAAGGTTTCTCCTTTAATTATGCTATCCGCCAGCTTTCCTGCAAAAGTTTCTAGTAACTTGTCCGATAGTTTCGAACCCTAAAATAATAGAATCTGAGAACACAGACGACCACAAAACGTGTCCAACACCTGAGTGCTGAAAACATTGAATGAATTACACGAACGTACAACGATAGCAGAGACATCTGCGGCCTTCCAACTACCCCGCCACCATCGTCCTTCAGGTCCCGACAAACCCAGATGAAGAACCCATTCATCTTCAGTGACGTTGGACAGTAGAACAAATCGGTGTACACTTTGGTACACTATCTGTATCAGCTCGTCTAGGCAGCTAAAGTTGAGAAACACGGAGGACATGTTGAACAATGAACAATGTTGACGCGTTTGACGCGCTTAAGCTTCTGAATTAAGGTCGGCTTCCCGGACCGTCATTCCACGTGACATAAAGTGACATCACAATGAGTCAGCCTTGGCTGCAGACTGATAAATATCTAGCAACGTTCTACATCGCATATATTAGTTCAGAGTATGTAGTAAATACACCTGGTGAATACTGTAAGTTCTACAAAAACTACGCACGTCAAGCATCCCTACACTACCGGATGTCATAACATCGAAAATCAACCAGAGATACGGGTCCATATTTCCTGTAGGGAAGGCCTCGGAAACTGTCGTCTGAGGACAAGATCGGAAAGCGGTGATAAGATAGTACAAATGAAAACAGTACAACAGAAGCTGATATCAAAGAGAAAAAAACCGAATAGATCAGTAGGAGATCAGTGGAGATGTGCATAAGCAGCCCTCGGCCGCATATACAGTGGTATCACTATACTAGGTGACTGTCGGAAAGACTTTGCCTGACAATTGTATCTTTTACTATCAAAACGAGACAAAGTTAGAGTCGGAGAAAAGCGAAACATTAGATTTACATACCATTCTCGAGGATTCGGAAAGTAGATTGCACATCCTACACGCATACGCACTCAGACATTTTGTTGGAAAAGGGAAGAAGCATACGTACAATAACGGATGTAAAATGGCAGTAGAACGGTCGTGGATTCGGAGAATGCTGTTTGTGTATTGTGGCAAATTTCTTCTTCATATCTGTATCCATGATCAATGAAAAGTAGCATTTAGTGATAGAAAGTAAAGTATGCTCACAGTTTGAAGTACTCTCAAACGTGTTCGGTCTATCGCCGTAGGAGATCACCCACTTCGAAAATTGAATGCCCGATGCTAATTTTGCCCTTAGGATGTCGCATTTGTTCAGAAATAGAATCAGATTTGTCTTCTTGAGTAACGGGTTCGCCACAACGGCCCGCCATAGCAGAATTGAATCTTCCTATAGAAATAAATGGTCAGTACTGACTAAGGAATTGGTTCATATGGAGAACATACTAGTCGGTTGACATTGAAATCCTCTTCAAGTGACTGATCAAAACAACTGAGTGGTGCTAGAAAGATGATAGCATCCATGTCGTCAAAGAATGGCGCCCAAGCCGCTGTTAATGCTTATCAGTACCACAATTAATCTTTTGGTGCAGTCCCGCGCACCTCGCTACAACGGTAGCGGTCAGCCACGACGCCTTGAATGGAAGAGAAAAATTTACCCACCAGTGACCGAGCTCCTCCAACATCAAAGATCCTCCAGTCGCGGCTCATTAGATTGCCTTACAACATCCGATGAGAAAAAACTGAGTGAAGAGGACTGGCGTAGAGAGAACTTACCGGTTTTCAACACAAAACGATGCTCAGAGACACCTGCGATTATTCGTCAAAGTATCATTAATTCCGCTGATTGCTCCTAAAAGAATCCACGAACCAATGGTTTTTAATCGCGCTTTCAGAATGTCGTCTAGAACCGCAGTGATTGAACATGCGAAGGTCCGGAGGAGTAGGCGATTACTACACACCATCAGAAGGTACGTATTTTGGAGCCGTTATTCGCTCAATATCATCCAAAAAACTAATCAATCGTGAACTAGTGCCAACCGTCAAAAAATAAGAATACTTACAATCCAGGCATGTCTTGCAATCTGAGCCGCAGTGTTTCCAAGAGTTGCCTAATAGTTGGATCACGCCACAGTCGTAAGATATCATCTGCACAGTTGTGGATAATCACGCCTGGATCCTTTGGATCATCGAAGTCGATGTCCTGATTGTTGTCAACGCTGTTTCTAGCTGAACCGGATAACAGCCGGGAAAAGGCAGATTTCCAAGCAATAGCTGAATGAACTGTAAACTCTTTGACAGGACGCACGGGATGTGGAAGATTTGTGATGGACGTTAGGTGGGTAGCTTGAAAGTTGACAGCCGCGGACGGACACAGTTTCCGCCATAGAGCTTCCTCGACATGTAGGAGTGGCGAAAGTCTCATTTTCAGCTTCAAGTGTTCGGGGGTGAGAGTAGGTAGTTCAGAGTCGACAGGAAATGGGCTTGGGGATCGGCTGCCGTCTAATGTGGAAGTCGGGGAAGTTGTAGGGTGTGTGGTTGTCTGGAGTTGTGCTGTGGACATGGCGTCAAGGATAATACGTATAGAGCGAGCCACGTTGAGCTGTACAACCGCTCGCCATGAGGCTCTCTCAGCACGGAAGGCTTTTGGTGAATTAATCAACTGAAAGTCTTTGGAGACAGTAGACTGCTTTAGCGTGATCATCGATTATGACGGAAGAAACACTTACTTTTGAGAGTCGTTGATTTCCCTAGCGACATTGAAGTCAATTAAATCCAAGAGTAAGAACAAGAAAAGCAGAAATCTCACCTGATTCACTCTGGCCTACATTTTGTCAAGTTGTACGGTCAACGAGAGAGAGGATCGACGTCTTCAGCTACACACCTAGAAGAAGCACTTTGACAGGTTTCTCTTCCCTCTTCTCAGCAACACGCTGCCGATTTATCTCTTCGTCAATGGCATCAGACCGCTGCTTCGCTCGTTTCTCGGCCAGCAGTCTAGCATCTCTTGCCTCAGGTGTCTCGTCTGGTGGTGGCGCGAGTGCGCGAGTCAATGGGTCATCATCTGAAATGCTCCGGCGGGACTTGGGTGGCATGATGGTTGTAGGAGAGAATGAAAGGAAGAAAAAAAAGTATTTACAAGAGAAGGTAAGAAGACAAGTGCAACATCCTGAAAAGGTGCGAAGCAAAGAAATGCTTCTTCATGGAGGCTCTCAATAATCTTTCTTCACGCGGGATTTCCAAAGGCGACATCTTTTTCCCATTTGGAATTTGTCTTGTTCTGCTTACACTGCTTCTCCCTCATGCTCGTCCAACATCTGCCAAATGTCTACGTACAGCACCAATCATTGCCGCAGGTCTTGATTACTTACAACCCGCTCAGTGCCGGAAATTTGAACCAGATGGCCTCGTATCACAGCTAGACGCGGCTATCGGAACGACATGAAGAATGATACTTGACCCACAACAACAATCATTCAAATTCTCGACATATTTGAGAATTGCACTCGCAAATGCAGGTTTGTATGTAGTACTTAATCATATGTCCAATCAGATTTCTGACTGATGTATGAAGTGGGTTACGGGAGAATAGGTAATACATAACGGAACTATCGATCGGAAGAACTTGTTCGAAAGCCATTTTTTAAAACGCTCCTCATCGATGTGGGCGTTATTTAGCATGGCCTCCACTTTCACTATCGAAGAACAGCTGAGTTACCTTGAAAGCTCGAAGAATCAAGATGACTTCGGCATTCTCCTCAGACCTTGGCCTGTCAACGTTAAATCACCCGCTAGCCAAGCACATCAGCACCTCTGATACGTTGATCATGTCACGTCTCCCGAGACTCTTTCTGTAGGGCACGGAGAGACGCTGAAGGAGCCGCTGAGGTAGGGATAATGATTTATTCACACTCATAATCGACAGACCTTGGACTTCCGCGGGAGAATGCTGCCAGCCTGGGATTTGTGGCTCAGCCAGAGAACGTCCATCGCCTTCCGGTGGGAATCAATCTAGAAAAGAAAGACCCAACAGGCCGTCGAATTTGCACATTTTCTGGGGGTCAAAGTGCCACTGAATCTCAATTTCAGAGCTCGAGTCGCGCGCGTACCGCACAGGAAGACACCTTTAAACGTGTCGCTAGAGGCCGCTACATAGTCGCAACTCGACGAGTCCTCAATCTGGAAGATGCGTGATTCGAGGGATGTTTCGTCATATTCTGTGGGATTCGAAGTTTCCCCGGACTTGATTTCATTCATTAAATGAAAATTGATTATTAGGAACAAGGAATGCCGTGCTCGGGACCCCCTTGCAGATACATATGATGAAGTTCGGCACGATGTCCCAAAGGAGCCACTATTTCAGGGACACACGCGGTTTGGATGACTCTGCCAGGCAAGACACCCTACATAAATCGGCTGACGCTCGCTGTGAAAAACGCTATTTGGGTCCGAAGGAGCTGTTCAAGTCGTCTGTTCACCGACTGCGTGATGTCGCGATTTGCGGCTTCGTGCAGGCAAAGTCATGCAATCAGCCTTATACCTTGTCCCGAGACGTACGCATGAATCAAGTTCGTACTTGCGATGACTAGTCAAGGGTCGTAGCGATGTCCATTGTCCAGAATGTGCACGGATGATGAACATATCGCTTCAGAGTGCGTGCTTCTTTATACCTTGTCTGTGTACTTAGTTTGTCCTCGGGTTGTCCTCGGGTTGTCCTCACTCTGGATCACGCGTCCTCAGCTTAGCCGTCGCGATCACCTCCTTACGCTGACAAGGTAGGTTCGCTCCAACTGTCGTTGGCATTGCAATTGATAACATTCAGTCCGCTGGTTCGGATAGATCATAGGGAAACGAACTTCAAAGGTCTAGGCTCAGAGTTGCAGAGATTATAGCCATTTCTTTGGGCGAAGTACACCATATAAGTATGATGAAAGTGATGCAATTTTGTAACGATGCTTCGACGTGTTTCACCCGCCTACTACGCCCTCTCGCCGCCGATCCTAGCTAAGCCTTCAAGTGTGTACGGTGTCATGCGTCCATCACTGACGCTACATTGCTCGTACCTTGGCCAATTCCTGTTACAACTCAGTCACCGCTGTAGAACAGGCACAACAGGCCTAGCAGAATTCTGGATTTGAATATGACGGCAGAAGTCTTGTATCTTGAACACATGGCAATGAAGATGAGTTCTTTTCACTAGAAGTAAACTATGTACTTGGAACCATTAATGTATACATTTTTCATAACGACACGAATCTAGAGGCCTTGCTTTAGTATCTATACACGAGCCACGAGCTTCCAGCCTTACACGTTAAACATGCTCCGATCCCACCTTCAGTATACAATGAAAAAATGTAGATCTTTTTGTAGACGATTGGTACATATCAGCCCATTAGTAGGTTTTTTTCTGGTTTCTAGCCTAGGCGTGAAATTTTGAAATGTTGAAGACTGATACAAGTTACTCACTCCAGTTTAGTAATCGGAATCCCGCCATGCCTCGTATACGAACGCACAACTCAATAAACCGGCAATAAACCAATAAGTATAGGTAGTTTTGTACGTATAATTCACGTAGACTTACGGTCACGGTCAGGATACGTGTATCAGATTGCAAGGCTGACTACATTACGACCTCATCCCAGCTCACCTAACTGTGACGATGACGGCAACTGTGGTTCTGGCCTTCCATATTGTCAGAGGCTTTGAACTTGAATGTCCATCATATTCCTCAGCCAATCCATTGGATACTTGAACCAAGCAGCGAGAGGAACCGTCAGGGTACACTGATATCATGTTTTAGTATTCCAAAGTTCAAGTTTGAAAATCCATCAACTCAGTCTGCATTCCTAATTGGCTCGTCCTTCAATCGTCTACAATCCAGGATCGTGTTTCTTGAACTGTCAGCGTAGGGTCTGATACTAATAAAGCAAGGCATTAGTAAAATTTGATTTTACACAGAACGTTTCCGACGGTCACAGGCAACCTGCATCAAGTCAATGTATAGATGTTCAACAGAGATATCACATATGTACTCTGGCTTCTCACCGTAGTTGGTAACTCCGGCTCACGGCGTACTACACACATAACTTTAACTGCGCCGAGTGCAGCTCGAAAACGACATCGAGTTATGTTTGAATAGCCCGCTGATGGTGCCCGTGGCCAAGGCTTCAAGTTCCCAAGACACAAGAACATCTCGACGAGCTGCCGGTTTCATTAGGTACCGGTTTACGAACGATTGACTCCAGTTCATCCCTAAAAGTGGGACCCTATGCTGATTCAAACGGAGACGGGGCCGCGGCTTGGGTCGTTACAGAGAACTAAATTGGGGGATTGAACGCAAGCCAACCAGCTTGGAAGATTGTACCTTGACAATCAAACCCGAATCCTCGTCAAGTGGTTGAAAATAGCCATGCTAAGATGGATTTACCGTTGAGCCATGGAATGGTATACTGGGCACTGAACCGGGGTACAAGCCCTGAACTAAAATGGATAGCATTCATATCGTTAGCGTTTCCGGGAGCTAGGTGGGCCGGGATTAGGTCCTTAAAAATGGGGGTTTCGGGAGCTAGGTGGATAATTTAGGTCGTTGTAGGTGGGGTTTCACGATTTTGCGCAGCGGGCACCCTGAAGGCTGGACAGCACGGATATACCTTGTAGGGCCAATTCGTGAGCCAACTAAGAGACGCGAAACAACGCATGACAACATATCAAATGTTTCTAGGCTCAAGCCTCAGGACAAGGGAGTCACTGGCGCGGGATTGAAATAGTTGCATCTTCTTCAGAATTTTTGTGACACAATCCTATGAAAGGGTCGGAAGCACGGAAGGAAGGTAGCGTGCGCATTTTGAACGACTTCGATCTCACCGGGATTTAGCTTTCTGACTCTGAGCTCAGTACGAGAAACTTACATATTACAGCTGTTCTCAACTCGGAATCCAATAGCCGAACGATGGTGGCGCGAGTAGGTCTAGCGAGTCATATTCAAAGAAAATCATTGTATAAGGTTTGAAGATTGATATTACGAAAATTACGACGCACAAAGCACTTCGCCAAAGATATTCGCGAATTCAGCGACTATACCAAGAGCTTGTTAGAGTAAAGGGTCCAATATGCTTCTGAAGGAGGGACAGAAACCGTCACTGGGGTCCCAAAGGAGCATTGTAGTCGACTGCGATGAATAGAGATTCGTGAAGTGAGTACCACGCGTAAAAGTTGGCATGGATGCTCCATAACTACCCTTGCGGTAGAAGCTGAAGGAGTAGGTTACTGTACCTGTAATGGACTTGAGGTTGAACTCAAGAAGAAGTTTTCATTCGTGAAGATCACTATGCGGCCGCGGAAATATGTCGGAAACGTGAAAGAGATGAATACCAGAGGAACAAGTTGTGAACAGCCTCGAGTGAGATGAACTATTGGTGTTCTCAGAGGTCCATATCCACGGTACCGGTGCCGGTAAAATGCAAGTCTATGAAGGGTTTAAAACCGCAGCGCCTAATTTGATTACCTAAGGCAGCGGGGAGTTAAAAGTACCGTGTATGATAAAACGTTGAAATACATATTATACAATACAAAACTTGCAAGTGAATGCAGTAGTAGCCAGCCCAATCACGTATGTTTGTCAGACCTCGATTTCACATCCCCTGCTGCTTCTGAAACTTTCTCAGCGCCTGCCTTCTTCGCATCTTCCGTCTTGCTCTTTCCCCATCCAAGCCAGCTGAACCAGCTGGATGAAGCCTGCTCTTGCTTCTTCTGCGTATCCTCCTTCAGTTCCCCGTACTTCTTATCCAGAGTTGCCCTTGCGTCTTTGTACAAGTTCTCCGTCGAATCCCTGGCATCATTAAGGCCCTGCGAAGCTCCCTTCTTGTACTCATCAAACTTGGCATGAGCATCATCTGCCGCTTGTCTTGCCCTCGCATCTGCGCTCTGTATCGTTCTATCCGCGGACGATTTTACTTCGTCGTACTTTAGCTGACACTGATCATAAACTTGTTCTAAGCGTGCTTTACCTGCTTCACCTGCCTCCTTCACTCTATTCTTAGCCTCGCCCTGCTCTTGTTTGGCCTTGGCATGCAAGTTCGCAGTCTCGTCGGGGCTGGAGTAGTACCAGTATGCCCCACCAGCTACTGCTGCGGCAAGCGTTGCATAAAGAAGATTGTTGTTAGACTGAGGTTTCTTCACATCGCCGCCAGTGGGTGGTTCCGTAGCGAAATTTCTGACTCGCTTAGTCTGGAAATAACACACTTAGTGCATAGATATAGTGACAATTGAAATGAACAGTACCTTTGTGAACGCAACAATTGCGGGAGACGAGATTCTTGCAACACCAACGCGAAACATGGTTGAAAATGATATCGAAGTAGACAACGTTCAATTAAATGCGCCTCTTTTTATCCTAAATCTGATCACACGCGACAGTGGGGTGTAAGTCGTCAATGTCATGACCACGATGACATCACCTCACGTGTACATGCGCAAAGCCTCAATAGTATTACAACTCGAAACATCCAGAACAGGAATTGATTATGACAAAAAATACAGTTTTCTAACCACCAAATCATCCATTGCTCGCTCAATTCTTCACCTTGCCAATGACAGAATCTGGTGCATATCGTGGAATGACCTACAACAACCATGTTATCAGCATATCAAACAAGTATCTATGACAAGCAACATACCTTGGGATCATGCAGCATGTTAAATTCTTCGGTAGCATCTCTGCCAGCATAAAGCAAGATTGCTTTTTCACCTCCAGGATGGTCAGGGAGGAACTAATCAAGAAAGATTAACTATCTCTGTGTGATAAAACAATGACCGGTGACTTACGTTGGTAACATCAAGCACTTCGCCGTTGACAACTACCCAAACATCATTCTTGTCCTTATGCTTCGCAACCTCTTCCAGTGTATACTCTTTGCCTTTCCCACTTGCGCTCTGCTTGGTTTCAGGCTTATTCGAAGTCGAGGGAGGCAAATCAGATGGTGTTGACGATGGTGCTGCACCACCGCCCAACTGTCCGGCAAGAGCACCCAATCGACCGCCAGCCTTGGCTACAACCTCGCTGGTCGCCTGCAGAAGGTAAGCAGCGGCTGAATCTCCTGATACACGCCCGAAAACAACGCATCCCAACAATGAACTACCACCGAGACGGTTGGCGCCGTGAACACCACCAGCAACCTCACCCGCGGCGAACAGGCCGGGAATTGGTATGCCATTGCCATCAATGACACGCGACTCAGCATCAATCTCGAGACCACCCATAGTGTAGTGAAGAACAGGGGTCATGATGGCGACGTGGAAAGTATCATCATACGTCCATTCACCAGAGAAGAACTAAAAAATGATATGAGACATTGATATAATGTATCAGCAAATCAAACCATACCTTTTTGCCGAAAGGATCTTTTTTGCTGCGTACAACCTGGTTGTAATCCTCAAATGTCTTTTTAAGAACACTCGGCGAAAGACCGAACTCTTTCGAAAGGGCATCACCCGATTCAAAACGCTTCATCAGTCCACGGCCAACATAGTGCTTGCAATGCCATTCAATGTCTTTCGACGCACGGCCATTGAGTACCAAACGAATGGGATACTAAAGGACGTTGTTAAACTTCGAAAGCACAACCTTGTGGAACAAACTTACCTTGCCATTCTCCCACATTTTACCAGTAACAAAGTCTCGATGCTGCAACTCATCCACGAAACGCGAACCAGTGTTATCAAGTAAGAGACCACCAACTCCTCTCAACGCTTCTGCAGCCAAAAACTTGACTTTAGCTTCTGGCTCATTGGGATCCACAAGGCCTGTGGGATGGACCTGAACCTTCTCCAGATCAATACCCTTCGCACCAGCAGCCATGGCCATTTTATGACCATCACCGGTACAATGATCGCCATTGGTGGTCGGTAGATCCCAAAGCTCGGGCCGGTGCTTTTTTAGAAGGGAGTCCGATGTAAAGTCCGCAGCATAGCCGCCAGTAGCAAGAATAACGGGACCGTATGCGGAGTTCGTTGAGCCGTTGTGTGTATACTCTACACCAATGACAGCACCCGAATCATCTTTCAACAACTTGGTCACACGAGCTTTCTTTAGAATTTTGACCCGGGAAGGCTGGGAAACTGCAAGATCTTCAAGACGCTCCATTTGAGCGTATGTCATGACCTGAACCGAGATACAGTGAGATGATGCGAGCCGTTAGAAATTTCTCGAGACATGACCATTCCTGGGAATTGAGCACCACCACGATGTGTACGTGGCTGACTGTGACCACCAAGACGAGCAACCTTTGAGAGGTCTAGACCAAATTTGTCCTGCAGCCAGTTGACAGCATCGCCCGAACGACCAGTCAAAACCCGAATGAGATCATCCCTTGCAAGATCTCGAGCCTGTGAAGGAGGTATCGAATCAATAACGAAACAAGAAAAAGGTCCACCATAGAGACATACGGAGCGCTTAGTGTCTTCGAAGAAGATCTTTGCGTTGTCAGGAATACCAGCTTCTTGCTGGGTCTGTGTGCCAGCGCCATTGATGCCAGAAGTCGCTTTAGTGGAGTTACCGCCCATAAAGCTAAAAATGTTGGAAGGTGAACAAAAGCCTCAAACGCCAGACGAGAGATATACATACCCTTGCTTGTCAAGCAACAAGACATTAGCGCCACGCTCAAGCAAAGTGTGAGCTGCGGAAAGACCAGCGAGACCACCACCGACGACGATAACAGACATATTGATATGAAGTGAAGAAGTTTAAAGGGATGAAGTGAGAAAGGGTACGTGCGGGAATTGTCTTTTAAAGGTCGCTGTGAGCTCGGTCAACCGGATCGGCCGCCAATCACAAGGCATGCATTATTCTTGCATGTGATTCCCCCACATTAATCCGGCGGCTCGGTGCTAAATATATCCACCTTCCCCGGTTCTCTTTTCATATGCAAAAAAACATACAACATATGAACATACTGTAGGTCTTCTACCCTTCTACTAGATCTACCAAGGTATTATATAAAAACATAAAAGAATATATGCCTTTAAATCGTCTCTTCTATCTTCTGCTTCAGCACCCCACAACATCTTTCAACTATCCCTCCCATGTCTATCTCAGTTCCGTTAATTATGATTATGTCTTGCACTTTACCACTAGGCCCACCATGCTCCACGTCCCGGTCAGCAAACACATCCTGATTGGCCTCAAGGTATGCGGGCCAGACGATTTGCTCCCAGTATTCCGGAGGATCTCGCCACAGGGATCCCTCTGGGTCGGATTGAACTTCCAGTCAGCAACCGATTAAGACACAAACAGTTCAACAATCGCATGTTCCGAACACAGAGAAGGGCGGAGGCAGTGCCGGGAGGGGTGAAAATGGAGGTGGAGTTAGAGGGGTAAGTATGTGTGCACTCAATGTAATCAAAGAGAGAAACACCGCACGTGCGGTGAAAAAGAGGAGAGAGAAAAGGAGACGAGGCAGAGGGTTGAAAGGGATAACAACGGAAGCGCGACGACGGAAGATTACCTACCTGCGGTGTGATACCCATGTCTCTCATGTCTCCGCTGCTTCAGTACAGCCTGTGGAACCCGGAGCATAATCTTCACGTCCAATTCCTCATAGACTTCCTGAGCATATAACGTCAATCGGAAATACAACACCAAGATTAAACCTGTATACCGGGTGCCAGTACAACAAGAATCCATCTACTAGTCCCCATATTATATTTTCTCCCTTCTCCTCAGCTTTCGCTTGGATACTCTCGAAAGTAGAATGCCATGCGTCTCTAACTTCATCACTCATGTGCACCAGTTTCTGCTTGTTAAGGTGATCATGACTCCTATGTTCGGGTGGTATTTCGCCGGTCTCCTTAATGTGCTTCAAAAAACTGATCATACGAGGCCATTGGATCGCGCCTGAGGGTGCATCCCAATCCTGCACCTTGTACACAGGATGCATAGGAACAAGTTCTTGAGGCTGGATCATAGATCAGGAAGTTAGAGACATGCATTTACAGATAACACGTACTGGTGCGAAATCCTTGGCACATCGGGATAATCAGGACATACAGTGAGATTGTATACAAACAACCACGTACGTCTTGATGAAGGATTACACTATTGGGGAGAACTCGTCTCAAATGCTTCGCAAGGGTAGTCTTCCCTGAGCATGTTGCACCACTGTAAGAAATATTTGTATAAGTCCGTGTATACGAGTTCCTGAATGGCCAGAACGTACCCGATCCCAACGAGAATCACTCGGGTGTTCTTCGCGGAAACATGAACGTTTGTGTCTAAAGATGAGTTTCCCATAGTATATGCCAATAGAACCTTGTAAGTCCCGCTTTGATCTAATGGCACTGGTGGTAAGGCGATCTAAAGACGATCTATAGTAGAGGTAACAGTGCAAGGACAATGCCCCAAGAAAAAGATAGAATGACTCCTACCTCCGGTCCGAAGTCCCGGCGCTCAGACTGCAGTATTCTTCAGATTCCCTTTTCTTCCGAGTCTGAATCGCGAGAAGAGTAGCATTTCACTCGAATAATATGATCCTTACACGTTGACTCCTCAGTTTTATACTGTCCGTAATAAATTAGCTTCAAGGCTTTCAGGTCACTCCGAGTCGCAGGTAAGAATCGGTTCCTACTGCGAGATTCTCCTGGTTGCTCAGTACAGCGAAGAAAACTTGACAAGATGTGGAAGTCGACAGGCCGACCACGAACTTTGAGTCTCAAAGAAAGGTACTAGATGCTGGCACTGACAGAGTTAACGTATTTATTGTCGGTACGGTCTTTCTCTTCAAATTTGCGCATTATGTTGTTCAGTCCGCAACCTACTACTTAAGTATAGCTCAGGTATAGATAGCTATTTGGTATTTTTGACTTTTTCTTCTGAATTTCTCATGTCTGTACAACCTGACAAGTGAACAACATGATGTCGTTAACCGGTCAGAACATTTCGCCTCTCGCATGCACCTTTGAACTTGTACGATATACCGCCAGTGCTCTGAAGGCTTGAGTACATATGCCGCAAAAGGACCGAACCGGAGCGGCCCGCTCGCGATCATCATCCAGCACCAGAAGCTCGCGATTACACGACCACGCTGGTCCGGAGAGGCACTTCGCAGGCCACCACTTGCACTTGCCGCATCTTCTTCTTCATAACCACCACCAGCAAGTCAATCAAACAGAACAAGTGTCTGGATCTACATCTCTTTCTAGCCATAACAAGCATCACCGACATACGGGCTTATCGAGGGAGGCAGCTAGGGATATAGCCGCTGCAATACTGTTGGGTTTCATTCAAGGCATCTGGCATCGAGTCTTTCTACCCCTTCTACCATTTGCGGCCATGTCTTCATCTGCTCAGGATCCACAGAATGTAGAAACGTCCGAAAGGACGTCTCTCTTAGGACATCATATTCATAAGCCTCATTTGCCACACTGGAGGCATTCCTCTTCTTCCGAAGGCAATGAAAGTGAAGCTTCGCACAATTTCTCTGTCACGACTGAAACCACCAAGACGCGCTCTGTGACTTGGGGATTCTTGACTCTACTGGCTACTGTGGCTCTTGTTGTGCTTCTGTTATTCCGTGATAACTTACCGGATGCGGTGAAGTTGATACCTTGGATTGGTGGGGATGTAAAGGATCCCATGGTTGCTGCTCTAGATATCTTGAACAAAGCGCCGGTCATTGTGAGTCCCGGTTATACCAACTCTATCACGCGAACTGACTCCAAATACTTAGGATGGCCATATCGATCTGCCAATAGTTGCACGGTTTGCCTACGCCAACAATGTAACGGCAATTGATTTGAACACCATGCCTGCTCACGTTGACATTCCTCGCCTCCGAAAAGGCAAGGTTGGAGGATTTTTCTGGTACGCAATATGGCCGTTCTGAATCCTCTGCTGCTTCTTTTCTTTTTTGTTTGTTTTCTTTCGAAACCCGTCATGTCCTGACGATATGGGTTAGGTCCGTTTACGTTGATTGCGCGAAGCCCGAGGCCGAAGGAGAAGAGTTTTTGAATGGAACTTGGAGAGTTAGGTTAGTATTCCATCTCACTCTGTGTTTGATCCTAGTCATGCTCGTAAATAATAACATTATTCTGGTTCTAGAGATACTCTCGAACAGATTGATGTTTCCAACCTATTAATTGACAAGTACTCTGATGTGCGTCTATGTAATCTTCATGACTCGAATGCTCGCGATGGCTAACACGGGAGTCGGTTAAATTTCCGCTTCGTTGTGCAGACTTTTCAATTAGCCCTGAGCTCTAGTGATATCCGCACTGCTATTGGTAACGGTAAAATAGCCAGCCTCCTTGGCGTTGAAGGGTGCGTTCTTCTTTGTTTCATCTCACTTTTATCCCTTTACGGGATGTTAAAATATCAATCAATGCCAAAACATGGAGTGTGGTAGCCCTGTGGTAGCCCTCTTCCGTGATCTATTCGTTGCTTCAATGGTTGCCAGTACTCGTGCGTACTCACGCACAATTTCCTTCTAGTGGACATCAACTCGGCAACTCAATCGCTGTACTTCGCCAATATCACGCGCTAGGTGTGCGCTATGTCACCTTGACCCACACATGTCACAACGCATTTGCGGATTCATGTGGATATCTTCCAGGAATAGAGCCTCTTCACGGCGGTTTGAGGTGAGTTGCCTTCATGTTGAATTCTCTCTGTCGTCACCGTAGTGCGTTCTCTCGGTAACGCTGCGCGAGACTCGTATATGACATCTTTCAATACCAATTCTGGCTGGAGTGCTTTTTTGATTTGATACAATGATAGGCTTTGAAGGGTCTGGGGAATTCTGGCTTATTCGTCTTGGATTACTTGACATTTGCCATCATCTAATAATTGATGTATAAACATCCTGACTCCACGCCTTCCTGTTTCAATTCCGTCCGATATAACTATTTTGAGCCAATGCTGACATCGTAATCCAGTTCTCTAGGTTTGGCCCTCATCGATGAAATGAACCGACTCGGTGTCCTGGTAGATCTCTCGCACACATCAGATGCAACGGCAACCCAAGCATTGAAGTACTCCAAGGCCCCCGTAATCTGGTCTCATTCTTCTGCTCGAGCGGTTCATAACGTTCCTCGTAATGTTCCCGATGAGGTATTGAAACTTGTGGGAACAGGGGAGGGTCAAAAGGATGCAGTCGTCATGGTGCGTTCTAAGTATGCTCTTTAAGGCATCCTCTGTGGGCACATGATTATCTTATCGGCTAATCATCGCACTGTGCAACAACTTCTAGGTCAATTTTGCCCCACAGTTTGTCGCGCCCGACGGAGAGGCGGATGTCGTGGCAGTTGCTAATCACGTTGAACATATTGCCAATATTGCTGGGAAGAAACAGTCAGTGTCAAATTTGTATGACTATCGAAATACAATTCAGTGTAGCCATCTAGTGTTGGTTTAGGAAGTGACTTCGATGGCATATCGAGCACTCCGAAGGGTCTGGAAGACGTCTCCAAGTATCCTGCTTTGGTAAGCGAATTCTGTTATCCGAGGTTCCGTTCCGGTTCGGACTGTACCTTTCTCCATCCCCCTTGTTGTCTTGCCAACATACCTGAACTGACCTGGTCCGTATGCCCTGCAGATTGCTGAACTGTACAGTCGCGGCTGGACCAAGTACGAACTTGCTGGACTGACGGGGGCTAACCTCCTACGTATCTTCGAAGGGGCAGAGAAGACAGCGAGGGAATTGAAGGCGAGTGGAATGCAGCCAGTGTTCGATCTATACGATAAGAGGACAGATATACCTGTCGTATCGAAGTCAGCAGTTGGGTAAATATTCTTATCTTTGGAACAGGAAATATTTCACGAGCAATTAATCGGGCTGGGCGCCGAGGAACAGGTTATGAGTTTATGAGCAGGGTGCTGGGCGGGTTTCGTTCACCGTTTGTGCTTAAGAAACATCGGCTTATATCTGTCAGTCCTCATTGCTCAGCGGCCCCATCAACTACGTTTCCTGTGGGCTAAATCTTCTGTCTCAAGCAAGCACCTGTCAGCTATTGTGGTGCGCCGGGCCCAATTATTCGAATCCAAATAATCAAAAAGCGACAGCTGCCCTCCGCGCCCTCCCTCTCCAATGCCTGCCACTCATGTAACCGCTTAATATGCCAGCAGGCATGGCCTTCAGGGTCGTTTTTCATTCGAACGTTTGTGATTCGCGATTGACCTTCCAAGGCTATTTTCTTGCTTGGGCTCCGTCGGGTCACCCGTGGGCTGTCGTTCCACTGCGATGATGCGCAGCACACGATGAATCGTACTGTCTTTTCCGACACAACACGGGGTAATCTGGAGATGATAGGCCCCGATGTGCTATGTAATGTGGTAATAAGACATGTTTTGTGTGCTGCACTGTGACCGTCATCCAAAGAAGTGGGACTTGTTCGCGATCCTTGCGAGCGTGCATCAAGTTTATGCATCTATTTGCTCTGCTCTGCCTTGCTCTGCTCTAAGGTCAATTTATTCCGATTGTGAGACGTATGTATGCCAGTCACTACTTCTCAGAGACTAGCTAATGCTACGGCGACAGATGAGCATTCCGAGGCTTTAGTAGACGATCTTCACCGAGTCAGCCGGTAGACGTGATCGATAAAATTTAACACTGAACAGCGATCAACTGGGTCAGCCTATGTACAATGGCATACACAGACCACCTGCCGCTTCCTCGAACGAGAGTGTGGAAGTCATGGCCATCGGTTATTCCTTACTAAGTTACTTATTTACTTCAAACTGTGGAGGGTGAGCTAGGGTACTGCTAGGGTGAGTCTGGGGGTGATGACCCTTAATATTTCAGAAGAATGAATTTGTGGTGCTTACTTACAAGCTTCATATTTAGCGGCCGAAGGCTCGATGAAACTCATCATGAAAGGACACGGGTGTACGGAATAACATGGATTTAGCAGGTTTCCTCGCCTCTCTCCTGAGGCGCACTCTTACAACGGACGCAATGTTCTCCGACATTACATTTTCTCAGCAGTGTCAGACCTCCGAGATGCGAGTTGGGACCGGGCAGAACAAAACACAACAACATACGAGAAAATAGCATGCACCTAAAACTTAGATCTTCATAGAGTTCCTCATTCTGCTGCTTAGTATATCTTGTTCGCATGCCCCACTAGTGTCCGCCCTCTTCGCTGGGCAGAAGCATGAAGGCTGTACATTGGATCATGGCGGAGTCAAAACTGATATTGAATGCCGAGGGCGCCAGAAGCTAAAAGGGTTTTAGGGCCGACCCGAAGCGTCATTAACAAACCAGTCTGAACTGGCTCACTGGACTCTGAGATCTTTGTTACAGTTGATGCAACGTTGATGATCGGTACACGGAGCTATTAGTTGCGAAGAACAAGCGCTCATATACATACTCAAAGAACGCGTGGCTCCTCGTGGCTATTACCGAACGGTCAATTCCTAGGACCTGGATAAAAAGGTGTATAATATTATACAGTAAGTATCTCTGTGCGTATGTGAATACACATTCAGGCTAGCTCCTATTTGGGCGTCTTGATACCTTTTGATAGAGACATCTACTCGGAACCGTTAGGTGAGCTTGCCTTGGTAGAGTTGGGGCCACAGGATCCAAATGAATGCCGCAGTTCACGCACTAGCGTCCATATTTTCCAATTTCAGTCACTGCACTTATGGGAAAAATAGGCTCAAGAAGGAAACGTCGGACACTGCCTCCCGCAAAGCTGTTGTCCTTTGGTGAGAGTCCCTACGAGTCGCCCGCAGAAGAGATTGTCAATGTTTGTGGTGCTTCTGTAAAGAGTGCTATTTTGACCTTTAAAGCCAAGGAACTTTAGCACTCTATTTTCATCGAGATATATCGGCAAGGAAGCACTCCTGATGTGACGATGCCTTTAATCAACGGGAAATTCCATGGGGAATTCGAATGATTTACAGTACAGATGGAACGTCTGATCTTGCTCCCTATCATCTCCCTGACGATCTGGGAATACCGTCGGTATTTCAACCGGCTCAAAGGGAGCTAAGTGAAGGGAGTGACTCTAAGAGTCGTGACAGGGATCTACTAATCCTCGTCCATGGCTTCCCCTTTCGTCTTCGCTTTTGCGATCCGTTCTCGCATGACTGTCTTTGCGGATTCTTTGGCGGGCTCTAGTCGTTTCGCCTTTGCAAGAGCAACCAGAAGAGAATGCACGAGTCCAACATGATTATGTCTTCGGAGGCTATTTTCGAACTGCAACGCCAGGAACGAGGGTCATCATCGTACATATGCGGGTTGAAAAAAGGGGAAAATGGCTTACAGCCCATCGATCTCGCTTCGAATTTTCATTAGCAAGTTTTACGACTAACTCGGCAGCTTCGGCTTGTTTTCCGGCAGCTTGGAGTTTTCTCAGCTCCTCTTGAAGTATGGGTAGAGGATCATCCCGCAAGGCAAGCAGGCTAAAGTCAAGCTATCAAGTGACATTCAAATTTGAGACTACAGGCGGCGTCTCGCTGAGGAACGAACGTACGGCTCCTGGAGGATATGTTCCTATTCGATTTTCAACGACCTCACTTCAATACAATCGGGTAAATGGTCGAATTTACACGTAGTATCGGGAAAACTGACCGTGCACGGTGAAGCCAGCCTTCTCCTGATTCGTAAAAAGCACCGTGCTTGACTGCATGTGGCTTCAGACCATCGAGCTCGTACACGGATCCCATCACAGGAAGATACACCACGAAGTGATATGCGTCCTCGGTTTGCCTAGGAAGGCCTAGACCGTCTAAAGAAATTGCGCTCGGTGGAGACAGGGAATTGTGGGCTTCTCTCAACCAGTCTGCGCTGGTAATTACGAGGCCCCGGGTCTGAGGATCCATTCCAGTGGTAAAATTCATGAGTTCGGCCAATTGCGGACCCGACTGAAGAGAAGGTATGTTTCCCAAAGCGTTCAGGACGGCTAATGTTGCGCAAGCATTGTTGACCACCTGATGAGCGAAGAAGCCATGGAAATCTGGATCATAGGTTCCAGCTGGGCTACTATCAGAAGTTGACGGTACCCATTTGAAGAGGAAGATGAGAGCATGAAGGGGCTGAAGTGAAGCGAGAGATTCGGAGTCTAGCGAGTACAGATCGTCGACTATAAGCGGAACACCCAAAGTTTTCAGTAGTTCAGTGAAAACGAATTTAGATAGTTGAAGTATTATTGGAGAAATAACGTACGTGAAAACGCCAGGGTCTGATTCTGTTAGTTGCCATCCACTTGATTCATCTTGATCTGACATTACTGAGAGAAGTGAAGGAAGAATTCAACTTTGAATGTGAATGAAGCAGAGCAAAGAATTTCAGAGGACTTCGCGTCTGTGACGCGTACACAAACCACGTGTGCATTGCTTTGTTTGTCTAATTCCTCTAAAGACAACAGAAACTGCGCTGAAACTGAACCACCACCACGGTGCAAATGGCTGACACGCCCAATGCCAATGCCGACCCAAAAACCATTAATCGCTCTCGCTTTGAGCTCGAACTAGAGTTTGTCCAGGCACTCGCGAATCCTTTCTACCTGCACTCCTTGGCTCAGCAGAATATTCTTGAACAACCTGCCTTTATCAACTTTCTCAACTACCTCTTGTACTTCAAGGAGAAAGACTACGCCCGTTTCATCCAGTAAGTAGGATTAATGTCGGTGATAAGTACCACAACGTGGCTTACGGAGATCAGTTATCCCCATGCACTTCATCATCTCGAGCTGCTTCAGAGCGCCCAATTTCGAACGGCTATGAAAAAGGACGAATTCCTTCGAGAGTACCTTCACCAAAAACAGTTTGATCATTGGAGAACATGGTCAGTTATGTTTTCACTTGGGACTAATTTGTTTCGTGGTCGGGTTTCATCATATCGTGTTACATCAGGCGTGATCCTGCTCATTTGAATGCGATGAACGCGGCAATAAATGCACAGACACAACAGGCCGCTCAGGAGACCAATGGTACAACTGTCGCGCTGAGCTGAAGTATGGTTTCAAAAAAGCTTGATAGATTACTGTGAACGATGTAGCATAGATGCATAAACACAAACATAATCAGAAATTTTGTGGTAAAAATTTTGAGTTCTGAAAAGATGGCTTTGACACCGCGGAAGTATTTCTATATTTGTTAAAATTGAATGAATTTGACTTTTCTCGCACGCTATGGGTGACATGTCAACTTCAAGTTCATGGCTCGACCACTACACCTCGGAAATGGACTCTCGCTGGACGAAACGATGACAACTCAGCTAGAATTTAACGATGAAGAGATAGCCTATACCAGTCTAGATGGACATGCTCACCTGGCATCAATTGAAGAGAAGAAGAGATTGTGGTGGAGGAATGCTGTGTTTAATGCGCTCTTCATTGCTTCTTGGTACGCTTTGCTTACCAGCCTAATGGTCCAAACTATGTGCGAGCAGTCTAACTTGTGTCTTCATACCTCTCGTTCATCAGGTTTTTCTTCGCGATCTTCCTTTCGGTGTACAACAAGTGGATGTTTTCAGAGTCGCACTTCCACTTTCCTTACCCACTATTCGTAACGACTCTTCACATGATCGTTCAATTTTTTTTGTCCACTCTGGTGTTGAAGATATGGCCTCGAACTTTCAGGACTGAACGCAATCCTACCATGGAGGAATTTGGGTAAGCGTCGCGCATGCAGCCACACATCAGCCTCGTTGTGCTTTCACTCGAAACAAGCGCATTCGTCAAATACATCTCTATTCCTATACTGATCGATGTCATTCGTCTGTAGGAAGAAGGCCGTCCCCACTGCTGCTGCGACGAGTCTCGATATAGGCTTCTCCAATTTATCATTGAAGACGATCTCATTATCGTTCTACAGTACGTGGTGAATGAGACTGCAAGTCAGATGCTAACATAGTTATTCCTTCAATCAAGCCATGGTCAAATCCTCCTCCTTAATATTCGTTCTTCTGTTTGCTTTCTCATTTCGCCTCGAGCGATTTTCATGGACTCTTGTCGGAGTCATACTTCTCATCTGTACTGGAGTTCTACTCATGGTTGCTACAGAGACCCATTTTGTTGTGGGAGGTTTCATCTTGGTCCTGAGCGCAAGCGGTCTCGGTGGTTTGCGGTGGGCTCTCACTCAGACACTCCTCCAAAATAAGAAAATGGGCTTTAGTAATCCTGCCGCTACAATATTCTGGTTAAGTCCTGTGATGGCGCTGATTCTCGGAGTTTTGAGCATGGTCATTGAGGGCTGGGGTTCCCTTTTCCAGACCGAGTTCTTCTCCAGTACAGAGAACACCTTGCGGACGACTGGGTTCCTGATCATGCCGGGACTGTTTGCGTTCTGTATGGTCCTTAGCGAGTTTTAGTGAGTTGCAGCGGAGTATCTATTCTGCCCCGTTATATTTACTAGTAATTCTTCTTTGTTACCAGCATTCTTCAACGTGCCGGCGTTGTGCCAATGTCCATTGCAGGAATTGCTAAAGAGGTCACTACGATTACGATATCCGCATGGTTCTTTGGTGACGAGCTCACACCGTTGAATATCACTGGTGTTGCTATCACTGTTTGCGGTACGCTTTGACCTTATATGGTGTGTCCTTACTAAAGTATATCCGCCGACTGTTTTGCACTTAGGTATTGCCCTGTACACTTATCACAAATATCAGAAAAGTCTACACTCAACAATACCTCTGGACGGGCATGGAAACCCGATAGTGGCTGAAGACGCCCTAGATGTACAGAGCGGGGATCGCGGTTACCTGGTCGAGCTCGGTGAAACTGCGCGCTTGACGGCTGGACGGGAGAGCGAGGAGGAGCTGGGAGTTGTAAGTGGTCAATTACGTTGCATGACGGAGAGATTTTCCTGATGCTATGGGGCACAGCAGAATGAGTCAACAAACCCACGATTGCTATTCTCCGCCGAGGACGATGACGGGGAGGATATGAGATTTGTGAGAGACGCGCGCACATCCGCTGATTCCGGCCCACAAACGACCCGTCCATCCACATAGTACCGTTACTCAGACTGGAAAGCACGTAGAGAGGAAGCTATTATTGGAAATTGCTGCGCACGTATTCTGAAAGAGTGACTCGGCTCACAGGAACGCGAACTGGTTTGCAGTGTCCCTAGAGAGATGAGTGATATGTTGTATTGTACCTGACAAACCGAACGGCAGATTGATGGAAAGATGTGGCGAATCAGCTCAAGACGATCGTCGTGTTTCGTGCACATGTGGGCGCAGTCTGTGTAAGCGAACGGGGTGACGTACAAAGGAAAGTAAGTTAATGAGCGAACTGAAAAGCCTTTTGTTTCGGTTGTAACAAGGAGAGATTGAGTGTGAATTAGTTGTGAAACTGTTCGAACCTGCTCGAGCCGAGCTGTTGAGGGATGAGAGAGATGTTGAGAGGTTACCATTTGAAGGATAGAAAGATCCGAATGGGTACGATTGTAAAGCACGGTTGGCTTGATACTTGAGGCGCCCTGCCAACGAGACAAGAAAAATGAATCATTTTTTTCTGATATTATTTTAGCAGAATATTTCTAATCTTGTATGAATTTCTGTTACGGCCGTGACTCGCGCAAATTTGGGCCTCGAGGTCGTCTGTGCTCCATAAAAGCCATCTCTCGCCGGCCCATCGAATCTGCTTTCCCAATGGACGACTCTTTCCAGTTTATTATCGAATCTCCCCAGCATGCTCAGGGCCATAAGAAGCGCCCTCGTCTCGTTACTTCTTGCGATAACTGGTCCGTGCCGTCCAACCTTGTTTTCTTTCTTCTCTCACTGCCTTTCACCAGTCGTCTCAAGAAGATAAAGTGTCTCCAGCCTTCTCCAGAGACAAAGTGTGAGGCATGCAAAACTGCGAAGATTCCTTGTCGTTTCCGTGACAGGGAACGCTACTTTGCTGAGCGAAGTCGCGCCATTGCCGGCCCTAGTGCTGGGTCTAGTTACAGTAGTAGTGCTGAACAAAGGTGAGTGACTAGTGTTTCTTTTACGCGTTTATCTCCTTTCTAATACTCCTTCTAGCAGATCCGATGGGGTTTCGTCTTTGGATGCCTTTTCGGTAGCCTCCACTTCCTCCAGTCCTGCGCTGTCCTCTTACTCTATTTCTCGCTCTAATTCGCGTTCACCCAAGGCAAGCGGCATTGTGGGTGCAGACGATGCCGGGAGTGTGCGGTATTCTCCCTATGCCTCTGATCCTCGTCGTTCAATAGATTACTCTCATCGGTGCGTCTGCTGTACATCTTTCTTGTTTTTCCCATTACTGACTGTTTTCCGGTAGACATTCCTTGTCCTCTTACAGTAGTTCAACACGTCCAAGTTCATTAAGCTATAGTTCCATGTCCCCCAGTCCTGGCCCGATGATGTATCATTCTCGTTCCCAATCCACTTCTCGTCAAGTCCATTTATTCGATCCCGATTTCCCGCAACACCCCGCTTTTAGTCTTATGACTGACTTCATCCTATTATTCTTCAATAATCTCGGACACGATTACTACTTTATTGTCTATGAAGACGTCTACCAAGATTTTACGGAGCGTAGAATGTCTCCTGGCCTCGCCAACTCTATAGCCGCTTTCGCCGCAAGGTAATGAGTCGACTTGGACGCGGCGTGGTACATCGGTTTTTACTGACCCCGTTCGTTGAACATAGCTATTCTACTATTCCCGATCTCGCTGTTCGAGGGCTTCATAATGTTGCCGAAACCTATGCCAATGCCGCCAAGGTTAGCATCCGCGGCGTTTTCCACTGCCCGAGGCTGAAAGTTCTGTTCAGACAAGCGTTAATGCTATTCTTCACATTCCAAGCGTCGACACCCTGCACGTTCTCATGTTGTTGGCATGGTTTGAGTATAGAGCAAACAGGATGAACGGCAAGCTATACTCTCTGTATTGTTTTTACATCATTCCGTGCTTACCGTTACTCAGGCTTCCGAGAATACGCCTCGCAAGTTCAAAGGATGTCGATACAGTTAGGTTTTGCATCAACGAATGGTTCACTTATCACCGGCCATGACAGTGAACGGAAAAAATGGACTATGAAAGGCTTGTACAATATACAATTGACTGCTGCCCAACGTCTGTCTCCGTTCATATCCGGGTTCCCAGTGTTCTGTGCTGACTTTTTTTTTTTTTTTTTTTGTATCCAGTTCGCTAATAACCTGCTTGACACACCCGCGTATTCCGTATAGGATATGTATAATCTGATCGTCGTATTTATACCTTACACGCACATTTATTAATACCAATCTTAATAGCTTCGAGCTCGCATCTCTACCTCAATCAAATGGCGGAATATTTGTTACCGTCATGGATTGCAGTATCGTTGTCACTAGTAAGTATGTATATTTTTGTACATATGCGTCCTGCGCACCACAGCACCTTGCAGTTATAAAACAGAGAAACATATTCTAAACACTGGCATCTACCCATGGCACGCAATCAGCGGATGCAATCTATAGTCAGGTCAATAGGCGGCAAGTCCCCACTTTTGACTCCTCTCTAGCCTGATGGGGTTATGGTATGTTTCCCGGGGCCCAGAAGACAGAAGTGCTGCCCACCGGTGATTTCAAATGCCACAACACTGTTGCATTCGTACGTATCAATCCCAGCGAAAAAGCGAATATGCAGCAAACTACATACAAGTTACAGCTTCACGAATTTGAATTGAATTTGCAACATATGTCAGTCATGTGACCACGGCCTCATACACTGTCTGTCAGAGCCCAGTGCCTCGTTCCGGACCTTCATCGTCTTCACTTGGGCATGGGCTCAGTGTCTGACATTAGACAGTGATACCATCATCTACAGTGTGTACAGTTGTCAGAACAGCAGATCCGTGATATTCTCCAGACGGAATAGTCTGTATCTTACTGGGAAAGCATGTTCCAGCCGGCAGTAATTTAGTTCAAAATGTCCATCTTTCTTCGCACACATGTCATATGTTGCGCTGCCGCTACTCAACAGGTCCTTGGCTAAATTACAGTGGAGTACCTTGAGGCTTTGAGGGTCCCCTTTCTCGAACCATCATCATTGATATTGAACGGTTGTGCCAGTCTCGTAGTCTAGGCGCGGCCTCTCTCTTTCTTCCTTCATGTCGAGCTTACTCGATGAGAACTCGTATTCCATTGCCGCCTATCTGCGCGTGACTTCTCTAGCAGTAGCACTATACGATTTTCTTGTCACCCTTCCATCGTCATGGAGGTTTTATCGTTCACAATGGGAAGCACCGCGTTTAAAGTTGGTATTGTGTTTGAATATTGATTATCTTGGGACTAAAACGCGTTTCTAGTGTGTCATTCATATGGTTCTTTTTAATACAGTCAAGTCATACGCTACCATCTCAAATGTTTCGTTCTGACGCTATCTGATAGGTTTACAAGCATCTTGACGCTCACAGTCTCTAATGTGGGCTTCTTCTACTCCCATTTCACGGATCAATCTTGTGCACGCTTTTATTTAGTGCCGTCCATCTTTAAAGGTAGCGGGCGTTTTCCTATGTAGATGAATGAGTCACTGATAGCCATAGTTTTGCAATCTTCGGTTTCTCAGACGATCCTTGGAGTTCGGTGTGTATCTCTAACGAGCCCCGCGGATGCTCTGTTTCTGACTTTGTTCAAGGGCCTTCAATCTTTCTCGCCGATCACGGAAACTAGGCCTGTGTCTTGCTCTTCTGTATAGTGTGTCCTGTGCTGTAAATGGCTTGCCCTTTTCTTTACTGGTTATTCCGCATTAACTCCTTGAACAGTTAGAGTGGTCAACTACTTTGTACAAACGACAACGTGAGTAGCAAGGGGTCAACATTTTAAGCTATGCTTGACCTATCGTTTGTAGCCGTTCGTGATCCCACTTTCGTGAGTCATCAAATTATCGGTCTTCGGGCATTTGTTTAGTGATCTCCTTCTTTCAGAGAAAGTAAGATGCGTCTGACTGTTCGTCAGATTATCTACTGATTTAACCCTCAAAGCTGTCGGGGTGTCTTTCAAATCCGAGTTCTTGGGGCCTGGATCTATTATGTCGTGGCCATTGTCTACGACTTGGCTGTGACAACTATCTCTGTTGTATACCTCCTACGACATAAGATTTCTTCTAGCTCCGTGTATGCTTATTCACTTTATCATATGCCGTATTCTAAACAGCCAGTTTTCCTATGTTCTCAAGAATATTTAAAATGTCTGTATTGATGTCCTCCCGTCCCGCGTTCTCTAGGCTAGGCTGAACCCTTTGCAGGATGTTGTACGATGGCATCGGTTACTTCACGGCACTTACAGGTATTGTTTTTCCATATCAAGCAACTTCGCATCTCTGAATGGTCCGAAGCTGTGAACGTCTTAAATCTAGTAATCTATCGAGCAGGCCAGGACATTCAGGTCAGCTCACTTTGATCATCAGGAATGGAAACTAGTGCTCATTCCATACTGTACAAACTGTACACAGACTGCCGCGTAAGTGGCTTGCAGTTGTCGGATACGGTCCGTTCAACAACTCACAGCCTAGTACAGCGCTTCGCTCGGATATTGTGTAACATGGATTATGTCTCAACGACTTCTGATACATCTTCATGGTACGCAGTCTGTATCTCCCCCCGTGCTACTCGTTTCTGATACATCTTCATGAGGCCTCCCTGGAAAGGCGAAATGAAACCATTGATGCAACAGTCACCCTTTCTCAAAGCATCCGCTCTGCCCGAGATGTGAGCCGCGCTGTCAGGTCACCATTTGAAGTCAAGAGTAGGATGGTGAGCCTGGATCTCACAATACCGGACTTTGATTTGGACACACTAGAATCTGGGCCGGACTGGCCGGAGGAAGTGAATGTTCAGGTCAGGATCGAGAAAACCGTCAAGGTCGAACGACGCCCGAGAGCTATTTACGAGCTGGAGAATTACTCTAACCACTCCAATTCTGTTGCTCGGCACGATCCGATCTCGTCTGTTGTTCGGTCAAGGTATTGACCGGTGAGGGGGGAGCGGGAATACATATGACCCTCAGGCGTTCCTGCTGTCTTGCTGCAAACGATATGTGCGATACCTATCGGACGCGTGCCTTTTGGTGTCTACACTGGAACTGGTACATTGAGTTCGGATACCCTTTTTGAGGTCATGATCCGAGTCGGCGAGTGTCTTCTCCGGATTTCCGTTTGTTTCTCAACGAAAGTTGCAAAGCACATGTCACCATTTGTACGTAGGCCACCGAATGCAGAGGTTCAGGAACTGCGATCTCAATCTCAGTGTGGTTGAAATGATATTGATTCAAGTTCCCAGTGACTACTCAACGGAGCATATATAACTCGAGTGGAAGCTCATCATCCATGGATCCATGCTCTCGCGAAGCTCGATTCAGTTCCTGAACCTGAACGTTCAGGCATGGCTCAAGAATCGGCGTAGATGTCTGGACTCTGTAGGGACTGAGATCTTCGTATTTACCAACAAGTTACAAATGCCGTGCCAAGTATACATACCTACTATGTACATAATGTGTATAAAAATTTGTTTACTCGTTTCTTGTTCGGCACGTGCTGAGATGCATTTATCGTTTGGATTCTGCGCTGTCCAGCCTCAGATTTTTATCTCGTTTCAAGTCTGATTTTACTTGAAGCTTGAAGCTAGTGAAGTTCCAGGTTTCTTGGAAAGCAGTGCGTCTACCGGTTTCGTCGCTAAGCGGCAAATTTGTAAGAGTTGTGTTTGGGGATGTGCCTTCCGGCCGAGTGAAGCGGGGCAGTACCGCTCATGATGGTGGCGATACAAGCATATCAACAGCTGCGCGATGCGAGGTTGCTTTACTTTCGTCTTCAACGTTGACCGTGAAGACCAATTTCAGACGAGCAGGCCTCGGACTCGTAAACTCGTTAATCTGCTTCTATCAGCTTTTCATTATCTTATTTATTCACGAACTTCACGATGTCTGATACGACACGGCTGCTGAATGGGTCTGAATTTCTTCTTCGTGTATCCTATTCGTCTAAGGAGCTGCATGGTGTCACGGTGAGTAACATTTCACTCCAAGCAGCCTTCTCTGATCATCTGTCAACCTTCCAGTTTTTGATTGTCGTTTCATGTATCTCACTTCTGGCAGTTGTTGGTCTTTTGGTGGTGATATCGGTGCGTTACAATCTATTACTGCCTCATGACTGTGTCTTATTGAATCACCTTAGATTTCGGCATTCAATACGAGGAGTTCAGACGACCGACACTTGTTCGTACGAACCCATGTTGCCGCTTACTTTGTGTCGCTTCTGCTTTGTAATCTTATACAATGTATGCACTTGATCATCTTGCTATCGCCAAATCAAGAACTCATATGTGTAGCTATTGGATCTATATTTAATGCCCATTGGGTTGCTCATTCGAGAGTTGAGATGGGAGATTTCTGTACGACGCAAGGTGTCTGGAATTTGTTTGTGTTCAGTAATCATTGCTAATCTTGTGTGTCTTCGCAAGGTGTCTTCAAACAAGCATCAGATGTAGGTAGTGCATTATGGACTTTTGTAAGTCACCTCGTGGAGTTGATGATTATCGTTAACTAAAGTGTGAATTCTGGACAGGTCATCGCCTTGCATACGTTCTTCCTGTTGGTTTTGGATTGTAAACCGAATCGCTTCACGCTCGTTGGTACTCTTATCGCCGGTTGGTCGGGTATATGCACAGTTGTAATTGTTGGACCTGCTGCACTTGATACGGCTGAGCGCGGTCCTTTTTGTACGTCTGTGCCCTCTTTCAAGATTTCATTACTGACTGCTAGTTGTACAGTCGGAATTTCCGGTTATTGGTGTTGGATTTCAGAAGGATATCCGGCGGAACGAATAACGTGCGTATTGATCTCGCTGACCTGGTCTTCTTACTTACTTCAAATTGTGTACGGCGTGCAGACTGGATTATCTGCTTGTGAGTCTTTCGTTGATTAACTAGCTAGTTTATTCTGACTGAACAATTACCCTAGATGTTCCTAGCGGCATTTTTGAGCTTCCTCTTGTATACCTTCATATTCTTGCATCTGCGAGGCAACCTTGTAATCGACGGCTGGCGAATACATTTCCGTACATCTGTGACTCCAGATGACCGTCCTCCAGGTAAAAACAAGGACAAGAATATGAAGATAGCTAAACAGATGCTTCTGTAAGTGTCCAGTGTTTCCGAGAATCTTACCTATGCTTCGTGCTGACGCAAAGATAGATATCCTGTCAGTATGAATATCTCTTTCAGTGCACAAATACCACTGACATAAGGCTGTGGTGACAGATAGCATACAGTATCATTATCCTCCCCATTGCCATAACAAGGTTCTGCGCCTGGACTGGTCACGATGTGCCGTTTGAAGTGACGGTGTTTGCGTTAGTTGTAGTTTCAATTTGTCGAGGATTCCACTAACCTAGCTTTTTTAGTGACACTGTTTTTCTATTGTCGGGAACTGTAAACGTCATCCTGTTCTTCACTACAGGACGGCTCCTCCCTCCCGAATCCCTGACCATCAGGTCACTGAGCATCAGATCACTTCCGATATCTCAACCGCGCCCGTTCGAGGTGGAGTCTACGGATTTCTCTACTATGATTGACCCTTACTACGGGCCTTCGACTATTCATGGATACGGCTACGGCGAGCGCAAGAATTTGAAGGAGGAAGCTTTTCAGCGGGCCAGCGGAAGTACCTTTGGGGATTCCTCTACTGCTGTGTCAATGCCATACGAACATACGGTAGCTCCTCTGCAGATTCGAAAGGACCCGGCACGCAAGTCTCGGGCTCCTCCTCGACGACCTCCGACTCTGATGGTTGCCGATCATCGGATGACATTTGGGGCTGACAGTGTTTATGACCTCTACAACAACCCTGACAATCCAGAGGATTTAGAGAAAGGAAGCCCAGAGAATTACAGGGAAGTCAACTTGAACTCGGATCCTTCTTCTGGTGCATACTCGGATAACAGTCATTATTCCGATCGACCATGATTGTAAGTGTCCTTTTTATATGATATATACCTATAGTGTAATTATTTAATGTATCTTACAGTGAGCAAACTATTCAAATGACAAGCAAAGCCGGTCGTCGAAACCTGTGACGTCTCAATGAACCTACAGTATGCCATTGACCGTGGTATCTTCTAGCTCCAGGGTAAAGTACCACTGAAAAGGGTATTGCTATCGTCCGGGCACCAATCCATGAGCTCTCGTAGCTCTGAAGACGAAGTGTAATACGAATGGAATCTGATATGCGGATTCCTTGATTTTCGTTTGGATAAGAGATCCGAATGACAGCCGTAGAAGTCAGCTACATAGGGCAAATACCCATTCTTTTTCTGTAACGGGAAAATGAGCATCCTTAGTGTCCAAAAAAGTGACTTTAACTTACCTCGCCCTGTTGAGCAACAAAAACCTCCTCGTTTTCGGGATCTACGCCAATGTAATAGAATCGCTCCAAAGGCCAGCGAATAGCGGCACGATGGAGGTCCGTGAAACGTTTTCGTTTCATTTCGTATCCAACAACGGTTATTTTCTCTGGATAATTTCCAGTGTACTCATGGAAACGCGCTATTGAGAATAGGAGATTTTGGAATGAATCAAGGGCGTAGTTTTCGGACGTTGCGCGGATAGAATGGGTGGGTGAGGTCGTTCGGAAGACATTGGCTTGTAACGCCAATCGTAGATAAGATTCTCCTTCAGTAGTTGTGGTTGATGGTCGAGTCTGACCGCTAAGTATGTTTGCATTGAGTATGAGGGTTCACACGCGGCTAAGGAAAGTTGACATACCCACTGAAAACGACAAGGGATCGTTCGTCCCGCTGAGATAGCTCTGCCCTACTCGAGGTGTCATTCGGTGTTAATCACTGGCTGGAATGGGCTCACCCTTGCAATATATGCTGGAAAAATGCTTCGACACGACCTCCCTGTCTCTGGTAAGGTTCAAGGGTCCATAAATCCTCGTCTAGTCTCTCTTCTGCGGAAACTCCATTCCAAATGGCGTGTCCAGGTACAACAATGAGATGGTTCAATCTTGAGGCGGTTCTGCTTCTTGATATTGTTGAGAGGATGCCTCTGGGAGAGTGGACGTGGTACAAGGAGCTTGGTGATCCGGTCAACCAATGCTTCAAATTGAAAAGGAGTGAAATGGCGGTAAAGAAGGCCAGCAAAAGTACACCGAGGTTTGTCACCCGTGCACGAGAGAGAAGAACATCAAGAGGCTTTCTGCGAGGTAATGTTACATTTCGCCGAAAAGCTCTGCGCTTGAAAGTAAAAGATACAGGAGTGGGTAACATAAGGAGACGTAGGTCCCAAAGAGGAAATCGGCATATATGTGGGTTTTGAATAAATGCTCAAATTCAACGTGGGTTCGTTGATATCTGACCCACTTGGAACTTCGATAGTGATAAGAACAAATGTATTATACGTGGCAATCAATGTCGTCTCTCTTCCCCAATACAATTCTACTCTGCGAAAAACCCCAGAAGACCGTGCGGGTCGTCATTGGAAACAGCACTGGCTTCCATGTCTATCTGCCAGGACTGCAGGCGAATCTTCATCAGCTCATCCCAAAGCAACGTCGGCGCATCGTCATGCTTCTTTAGGAATCCGCGTATTTGCCGGAGCCATTTCTTCACCTGCCAAAATCTGGCCTCCAGTCTTGTATTTTCTGAGGGTCGGGATTCAAACGGTGGTAGATTCTCCTGGTATGCCATCAAAGCAACTTGACCGAGCCAATAAAACGGTAGAGCTGCAGAAGGATCAGCAAGCAAGAACTGACTAGAAGATAAACCATGGTCTCACGATTTTGCATGAAAGGAGGCTCTTCATCCTTGGTTGGCTTGATCATCTCGGGGCACTTCATCCAGATTTGTAACCAGTTGTGCAGAGCGAACTGTATATTATATATCTCCTGATCTATTGCCTCGCTATTTCCTTCAACTTGGTCGCACCCCGACGGCATACGACTTTCACAGCAGACCGTGAACAAGCGCCGAAGAATACAATGTATCAGGACAAAATGCGCGAATGGCGATATAAGAATGGGATCGGTCAGCAAACGGGGCTCCGACACCAGGTTGACTAGCTGTGGTAATTGTAGTCCTGAGAGTCTTGACTGCATACAACCGTAGGGCGAGCGCTCATGCAGTAGCGTCCACCATTCGGTTGAGGTTTTGGCGTTCCAAAGCTCATTTTCGCAGGGTAGATCGAGCTTGATCTCTGAGCTTTGGTACGAGGGAGAGAGGGAGAAGAAAATACAGTGACAGCAATCATGAAGGTATGACAAGAGGAGTGATCTATAAATTGACAACATCAATATGCTGAGCAATGTCAAGCTCGAATTCCCTGCACTCACCGTTTTAGCATTTCATATAACGCCCACTCATGCCATTGTTCTTCTATTGATAGATGTCTACATTTCTCTAGAGACCACGATGCTGCCTTGGAAATGCACTGCGAGCGTCGAATCATCTACCAAAAGGTCAGCGTTTATTATTCTTGTGCCGTGCTATCGTGCTCACCATTATTAGCATGCCTAGAAACGACATATATCAGTAAGTCAAATTCAAACATCATCATCAAGAATCAAGACAAACCATGGTACAGGCTAGAAGTTGCTCTCAGCTCAGAATTCTGATGAAACAGGCCAATAGTCTGGAGAAGAAGTACAGCAAGGATCAAGTTCACTTGGTCAGAGGGATTCGTTAGGTTTTTGGCCTGAAATGTGGCAGATGAGGTCAGGGTTGAAGATGTAAGCTTTAAAGTGGCTTACCAATTCATCAGGCAGGATTTCTTGCGACGCGGCTAGTGTTTCCATGATGAATGCCGATGCCCTCCTGGTCTTGACATATAGAGCACCACAAGCTTGCATCGCACTAGTCAGTAGTGGCGGTTTTCCCTCTGCCGTGAAGGTAGGCGCATGTGCCATAGGTACTTGCTCCAAGAACGCGGTGAAGAATAGCTGGTCTGATACATGATATGATGAGAAACAGAAGAAATCTTCAAGTGAAACTACACGCACGGTAATGCTGGTGCTCTGCATCATCCGCTTCAATTCCATTCCCTACGCCGAGCGACCGAGGTATTTGCCTGACGTTGCTGATAGCAGGTTGCAATGAAGAATGCGCAGTGTATGTGTTCGGTAACGGAAATGGCGATGCCACCAGAGAATTCTGGTAAGATGTTGGGACGTGATTGAGTGGTCCGAGGAGGTAGTCGGCGACGGCAGTGCGGCTGTCATTTGCAGGCGAGTCGGAATTAGTCGAAGAAGAACTGCTTTCAGGCTGCGAGAACAAATCGTTGAAGAATGGTTCGAACATGTCATTGTTATACAGAGAAGACAGATGACTACCGGTTGGCGCGTGGGCATCCGTGTCCGTTCCAGTTCGAGAGGTGTGAGAGGTTGCGGAACAATAGTAGTTCGAGGAAGTCAAAGACTGATGTTCTACATCAACTGACGGAGGAAGGACAGGCCCTCTTAGAATTGCCTCATGCATCAAGTCCAAACCATCCTCAAAACGAGTAGCCTGGGCGAAGTTTGTATCAAAGGGGACGGTAGAAGGTATTTTGGCCTGTGACAGATCTCGTGAAGTGGTTTCGGAATTGGAAGGTGCACGAGCTGCAGACCTCCGCGTTCTGGTTGCATAGACACATTCTTTACCCTTGGAGGCACACTTGGAGCAAGGAGATTGGCGGTCGCATTTGATCTTTGACTCCGTACAGGATACGCAAGATTTACGACGTGAATTACCAGACCTAATCGAACAAGCTTCAATACAGAAAAGCTTTAGCCCACGGAAGAGAGATGCTCACTCGTTATTACAACCTTTCTTATGCCTTGAGAGTAGATCACTTCGCGTGAATTCGGCTCCGCATATCTAACATCGCGATGAAACATTGAAACGGTCTCCACGGAACCGAGATGGAGTCACTCACGTCGCAACAGTAAAGCCTCTCATTCGTGTCTGCAGCGGTGTAAGAAAGATGACCAAGACCGAGTAGAAAAGCTGGACGTACGATTTCTGAGATGCCTATTTAAGTGAGTAGATCTGGTGAACTTGGCGGGACAAAAGGGGCATAATTTCGTCTGGGGTAAGACTGGCATGTTGCCCTTGTGAGAACGCATCTTGGAAAGAGAGCCATCTTTCTTCCTTAACTCTTGAGGTGGATTTGTAGATATAGGAAGTGAACCAGAGGCAGTAGCCATTGTTTGATGTAGACAGGATAGATGATTCACTTTAAAGAAGTCAAAGAAGTCGAAAGAACTTGTTACTCCGAGCATCAGAGCGCATAAATGTCTGACTAATTAGGTTACGCTAAACGCTAAACTGACTTCAAGGCTTCGCATAAAATCTGTCAAGCACTCTTCCTTTTTGCTAATTCTCTTTCTAATGCCCATCTCACAGCGTGTTCTACATCAGGAGCTTCATGTGTGGGTGTGTACTGAGGTGGATGGCCTTGAGTAGGATCATAAACGCCAGTATGTACAAGAATGGACTGCCACTTCGCCGCATTGGCACCCGCAATATCTGTCCGTTTGTCAAAAGCAGTCCCTCAAATGATATTGTCATACATACCTGATGCAGGATTATCTGCGACGAAGAAGGTTCAATCGTTGTTCATTAGTTCATTAACTTCATTCCTCGAGTGCTACACTGCTCCACTTACCTCCGACCATGTACCTATTTATAAAACTTCAGATGCGAAAACAGGCTATGCGGATCTGACAGACTCACATGGAAGGTAAATCACCAGGGCCGTACCAATCCATTAAGAGATTGGTCAATGATTTGCGGGCATAATCATATGTGGGTGTTGTTGGCTTGCCAAATTGCACGTAAGGATAGGTAGAGCCAGTCAATGCCTACTTTCATGCTCAGGAAAACGGACCTTTTCATAAAGCAGAAATACAGACTTTATACACGGCTTGGAACGACTCCTTGAAAGCACCTTGGCCCAATCTTGGTCGAGGAAAATCGGACTTCCACAACAAATCAGGATTGCAGAACACAATTTCGACAGGTTTTGCTAGTTGCGTCTCCAAGTCCACGTAGGGGTTGCCGATTATGCCACCTGATTGGATGACATCGCACATAATCTGGACTGGACAAGAATCACAATAGTAGTTACATTTGCACCCAGAATAACATACCATCTACACCCCAATTCCGAGGGTCATGGAATACAAAGATGGCCGAAATAGGCGTTGTAGAAAAATCTACTGGCTGATATAAGTGAATATTTTGGAATCTGGGGAAGTAAATGCAGGTGACGTACAATAGCGGACTGCGCATCTGTCGGGGTGACAGTCTTGAAAGGCCACACCCTGGTAAAAGACAGCTTGAGTAGAGCATTCATCAAATATTCATGAATGGACTGTACGAAGGATTCCATGCTAGGACGTCCGTAGTCGTATACGCCTTGCGGAAACCATAACTGAGGAAGCATCGTAGATAAGCTACACAACGAATCGACATAGTGGTCTGCTCACCTTTCAGCCACCTCCCGCATTTTACCAAGCTTCCCACCTAGGGCAAGAATAGGTTTATCTGCATACTTTTCGACGGCGTCCTTGAGGATCGTATGAGCTTGAACAATTTGAGATGGTGAAATCTGCCTAATTTCAACATACTCATTGACTTGAAAACTCAATGGAAGACATACATTAACACCCAGACGAGCAGAAAGCTTCTCGGACCGTTCTTGCTCAGTATATCCTCCTCCGTTTGTTAGCTATGAGAAAAGTGAAAAACTCATTGTGGACGAGCAGGAGGGCTCCTACAAGTATATAGGGTATCTTTCTACGCAAGTGGTCGAGAAGCCGCGGCGTAAGTTTGCAGTTTACAATATAACGAAATGCAACGAACAAGTTATATGGATTGCCTCCTTCTAGTGCCTTGAGGGTGCTGCGCGCAGTTGGAAGGGGATCTGGGCCACCCATCAGGACACCATCCTTTGGAAATAATCATACTGTAATAAGTCAGAAATTGAGGTGATATACTCTGAAAAGAACGCACTATATCGAAGGCAAATGCCAAAGGAGGGCGCCCCGAGACAGATTTCGTTTGTATGGACCTCAGAAGCAGGCTTGCTCCAGGGCGATGAGTAAATCTAGGCTTGGATACATTGAGGAAGCTACGTAGTAGCATTGAAGGTTGACGCGGTTGACGCTGAATAGCCTAGGAGAGTTGTTGCAACGGTAAAGAAGTCGGCCCGGGTAGAAACGGTCACGAAGCCGTCAGGTGATCTGTGACAGTTCGAGGTTTGAGTGACACAAGAACCTTGGCCCACAAACTATGCACCGCGCTTCAACGGCGAATACTGCAACTGCTTGACCGTCGTACCTCAATCTTATCTTTCAATGCATGGCCTCTCTTGTTGAAACTACTTTTTGTCAGATTCCCATAAATGTCGGTTCCTTTCAAGCTGACTGCTCGCGCTCGCGAGGCCAACGCCTCGCCATCGGTCTATCTCGAAAAGGGTTCCTATAGAATGCGTGCTCCTAAAACTCGGCCAGTCTTGGAGCCTATTGTACTGCAAACCCATCCTCGCTCTCGGTCCGTGAGCTCAGACCGCAATAGCATGTACCTTACTATTCTGGTTCTGCTTCTCGCCTTGGCTTGTGTCGCTAGTTTTGGAGCTGCATACTATCTATTCACCACGAGGTTGGGTGCTCTGTCCCTTGCCGATCGCATCTCAACTAACGCACGCGCTCAAGTCATCCAAATTAATTCCACTATGGAGACGTGTCCGCGAGTCCCTTCCGATTCGCAGGAGAAATTTCTGGCTTATCTTCCTCACAGCGGCTTTCACAACCAACGTATTGCCCTTGAAAATGCTCTTACTTTGTCGTACATGATGAACCGTACTCTCATCGTTCCGCCAGTTCGCCTTGGCGATAAACCTATACGTTATGTGAACTATGATGCTTTGCACTCTTTCGTGGCGTTATCTGGAAAGGAACACCTTCAACATTGCTCCAAGCTTTCTGTAAACGCTGCTTTACCCCCCGAATGTTACGATTATTTCGATTATACTCTCTTGTCCTGGGAATGGCTGGTTGACTTCACAAATATCAAAACTCGACAACGACTTCTCTTTCGCTGGAACATGACCGATGCATGGATTTACGAATGTCTTGGGATCTCAAATTCTGACGTGCGCACACTAAAGGATATTAGTCGTTATCATTTTCAATTTCTTGACATAACTGGTGACACATCTATCACCAGTGACAAGTATATGGAGTCCTTGCATATTTCAATGCTCGCCTCAACCGAAGAACCTCTTCTGCAAGTCGGTACACTTTTTGGTTCCTCAAGATTACACCTCAAAACGACCGAAGGTCTTGTAGCTCGCAAGCAGAGTCGTGAGAGCTTGGTCTTTGTTAATTCGTTTCTCCTCGATATCGCGGATGCAGTAGGAGAAAGTATAGGTGGCCCGTATTTGGCCGCGCATGTTCGACTTGGCGATGGAAAATTCCTGACTCGTGGTGAGGAGAAGGCCAGACTTGCTTGGTGGTCACTTGTTCATCATACGTTAGCCTATTCCGTGGAAGATACGTTGACGCTTGAGCAGACCTTCGCACCATATTTTACTTCCTCTCCACCAGTCTCCCGATTGTATCCGAAGTGGACTTCGAGGATACGCAGAGAACCGCTTGATACTCGCACGATATCTCCTTCCAATTGTCGTGGTGCTCTGCACGCGCCTGATCATCTCCAACCTCTAAATATGCCGTTATATATTGCAACAGACGTAAAGAACCCCGAATCAGACCCAGTTCTTGCATTGTTCTTCAACACTTTCCCTTGTATATTTCACCTTGGGAGGTTCTCCCAGTACTTGACGACACTTGACCAACTTGAGAATAGTTATGACGGATTGAAGCTCAAACCCTTCCTTCTTCCTTTTCTAGATGCTATTATTGTTGGCAAGGCATGGCATGCTGTGGGCACGCCTGGCAGCACTTTTAGTACGTATGTCACGGATGTATTGTGGTCAAAGTATAATGGGTTCGATATCAAGGAGAGGGGTTGAAACTTGATATCTTATATTACACTGGTACGATTGGACGAAATTGGCCGTCTACTGGCCATCTACGTTGTAGTGTAAGACATTGAAAGTAAAGAGTTTTGAAATCTTCACAGGCATCGCATTTCGGTGATGAAGCATCGCCGCACGGGAAAAAGAATGATGAGATATCTGAGTTGTGTTGCGATGGCACAGAGAAACCATCATTTGCATCGATTCACTTCCTAATTCTACCTACCCGAGCGCGCTGTAGTCACTAAAGTACTTAAGGCAACTCCTGGCGCGTTCCCTTTGACACCGCTCTCTCCTTGACCGCTTCAGATAGCTGGTCTTGTCCACATCGTCCATTTCCTTCCTTATTTTTTGTTTTCTTTAGTTGAAATGTTGAGCGTTCAGCCTCCCACAAAGAAGTTCCCGGCCGAACTTTCCCCTTCTGCTCTTCATCCTGCCACAGCTGCAGCTGCTGGCAAGCCTCTCCTTTCTCCCCGTCCTAATAACAATGGATTCGTAGTGCCCCCTTCTCCGCGCTTTGCGGGTATTGCAGGTGACTAGGCCCTTTTGATGATCAGTAGGATGCCTTGCTGATTAGGTCGTTACCGTCCAGGTGAGGGGCTCGACAAGTGGTTCCAGGATCTCCAGAAATATGAAGCAACTCTGGTACGTATGAGATGTTGATTACGTTTAGCACTGGCACTGATTATGTATATTCATGAAGAGCGCTATGGCTAGCGCTTCAGAAGATCCAAAGTTCAAGGAAGAATTAGGCACGATCGAGCAATGGTTCGTCACTATGGGTCAAATTTTGAGCTCAAAGACAGAAGACTGATTGTCTCTCTTTCTTTATCCAGGGTTCAGACTTCTTTCTGAATCTGAGCAGACAGCGTCACTGTACACTCTTCTTCAGAACGTCAACCCGGCTCAGATCAAATTCTTGAAGGCTATTCTTTCGCAAATGTCGGACAGCAGCGCTAATGCTGGTTAGTTCTTCTTCTCGTTGTGTGTATGGTCGTGTGTTCAACCTGATACATTCCAGCTGAGAACTCGACAACGAAGCAATCAGGACGGAGCTTGCGCCCTCCCAGCTTGAATATCCCACTCCCGGGTTCCCCAGCCACCCCCCAATTCAGTGCGGCACCTGCTGAGAATGCAAATGCCGCTCACTCCGAGCAGGCCCCATCTGGTCAGGAGTTGCTCGTCAAACCCGCCGATGAGAACAGTTGGGCCAGTATGGTCAATACTCCCCACGACTTAATGTTCAAGAAGGGCGCTGAAGCCGCAGCCGCTGCGCAACAGAATAGCGCAACCGGTGTTCCCGGTATGGCAAACCCGGCTTCGGCAGGCATGCCTGGAATGCTAACACCACTGAATATGTCGATGCTTAACAACATGGGCTTCTCAAATGAGGCGCAGCTGCTTGCTGTACAGTTGGTGATGAGCGGGATGGTACAGCCGAGTGGTTTGGTTGTACCAAAGTCGGCAGCGCAACAACATCAGCGGCAGGGTCATCCGAACAACAAGTCTCATCAGTCGAACAACTGGCGTTCTCCTGCTAGCGCTCGTTACCCCGGTAGCGCTCTGAGGAGCAGCGGGTTGCGCAGCAGTGGTTTGAAGACCGGCGGAATCAAAAGCGCATCGTCCATTGGTAGCATGAGCACACCAAAGGAAGAAGACATCGATCCGGAGCTGCTCAAAGATATACCTGGCTGGTTGAAGAGTTTGCGGCTTCACAAGTACAATGACTGCTTCAAGGGTATGACGTGGGAGCAGATGGTGGAACTCGATGAAGCGGCTTTGGAAGCCAAAGGTGTAGCTGCCTTGGGTGCCCGAAGGAGACTCATGAGGACTTTCGAACAAGTGAAGAAGAAGATGGGTATCGATCAAGGTTCTGCTGTGCCTGCTACCGCGGGCGTTGAAGCGAGCTCGTCTCTTCCAAGTGTATCACCCGTGGGGATCACTGTTCCTCATAGTGCGGCACCAAGATTCTAGTCGCCGTTGGACCAAATCTGTATTTCTCTTCTTTGCTCGCTTTATCTCAAATCTCATTTACTAGGACTTATATATTGTCATCTCCTCCGCGGTCACTCATCTGTAATTGTAGTAGCACATTGCATGGTATTAGTATCTCATCTTGATTCATATACTATTACATTATCAGTACTAATTGGTTCTTCATTCGCCTAATCTTCGTAAATTCTGGTGGACTCGGAGTTACATAGATTTTTGGCGTAGGATTGGTGCTGGTCGCTACTGCATGAAATGGAATCCATACTTTTCATAACTTCAAAAGTTCCGGGTCTGAACGGTCCGCTTCAAGCCAAGTTTAGATTCCTTATCAATGCGTTGTTCTTGCAACATCCCAGCTTAGACAAGAGTTTAACGGTTAACGTTTAACCACACTCACAGATGGCTACCGTCGCTGTCATTGCCGCAGGTGCGATGGGTTCAGCAGTAGGCCGCCGCCTCGTGCAGAATGGTTGCATCGTATGGACCAATCTCGATGGCCGTTCAGCTGCAACTCGTCGTCGAGCAGCAGAATGTGGGATGAAGGACGTACCGCTTTCGCAGATCGCTGCGCAGGCCAATTACCTACTGAGCATCTTGCCACCAAGTAACGCGTTCTCATTCGCCGAGGAGTTCTTGCGGATATCACATGCAGGCAGCCAACAAGCTAGAACAGAACCGTTGGTGTTTGTCGATTGCAACGCCGTTAACCCTGTTACCATGAAGAAGATGGGCGGTCTGTTCGCACAGTTCTCGAATCTAATACAATTCGTGGACAGCGGTATCATTGGAGGGCCACCAAAGGATGAATATAATCCGACTTTCTACGCATCAGCAGCGGACGAGAAAGTGCTAGAAAGGTTTGGTGTACTGTCCAAGTATGGGTTGAAAACATCACTCTTGAAAGGTGGTGACGGTGTCGGGGACGCAAGCGCACTGAAGATGTCTTATGCTGTGAGTGAAAAGAATAGGTTTGATGCCAGGTCCGCCTGCATACTAAACTTACGTATCGGCAGGGGATCACAAAAGGAACCACTGCGATAATTACGACCATGATATTAGCGGCACAAGCCGCATCGCCAGCAACAGCAGAGGCACTGCTGAATGAACTGAGCTATTCGCAGCCTCAAGTTTTGCGCCGAATCATTGGGGGCGTGCCGTCCATGCTTCCCAAGGCGTACCGGTGGGTGGGTGAGATGGAAGAGATAGCTGAATTTGTAGGGGAAGGCGAAGGAGAAACCTATAAAGGAATTGCAAAGCTATATTCGAGAATTGAACGGTCGTTGAAGGAAGATGGTGAAGACATTCGAGTACTAAGAAAATTTGTAGAAGAAGCGAGCAAGAAAGAAGTGAAGAAATAATAGTAATACTAAACAGAATTGTTATGGATTGTATTGCATCGTCTTAGAAAAATTAAACGATATCTCTTTCTACTTCTTTCCCTCCCACTACCCCGTCTTCTTCTTTTCTTTTCTTTTCAGTTCGACAAAAGGAACTCAAATTATTTGAATACTTACCTGTCTTTACTGTGGCGTCCACAGTCGCAATCAATCATTTTTAGCACATGTCGATAATGGCGGAAACCCCTTCGTCCTCAGGTCCTTCTTTGCCCCCTCCATCAGACCCGAAATCTCAGGATCTCTTTCGTCAACCATCGTCTTCATCTATCAAGGGAAAGTCTCCAGATCATGGTTCCCGTTCTGCCACCGCCACCCCACAGAAATCAAGCCTCAGATCCCGTCCGTCCAAGAGCTCAATTCCAGGAAGTCAAGACCCGGAGGAAACTGCTTGGGGTTCTAATTTCTGGGTAACCTTGGTTGACCCTCAGGTGCGCGATAAGCTGTCTATGCACATGAGGCAAACGAGATTGAACGCCTTGACAGACGCAAACATCCTTCTTCGCGTGTCCGGCTACCGGCCAAGTGAGTTGGGATGCCCCAGTCGGGAATTTCGTGTAAGCCGTCCTTTTTTTCAAGAAACATGAAGTAATAGTAATTATCGCGTTCCAGATTACCTCCAAGTGCGGATGGAGAATGGTGGGAGCTAAGTGATGACTCTCGTGGTGGCTTGCCGTATTATTACCAGACTAAGACGGGAGAGACGGTTTGGGAGCGCCCTGAAGGTTTTGTAATACCTTTGGGTATAATACAGGTCAGCCACAGCAATGTAACAAACTATACGTGGCGTCTCACAAATCACCATAGAATTCCGCACTTGGTCGACGTCTCTCAAACCGTTTATCTCAGTCCATACCTACCAACGCTGCTTCAGCAGTCGGTAACATGGCACAAACTCCTGAAAAATACTCTTACCGACGCTCGCAGACGTATACGAATGGCCAAGACTCCGGGGAATTCCAGTCCCGAAAACCTTACTCGAGCCAGTCACCGAATAAATCACCCTTGCAATCAGGAAAGAAACAGAATAGCGCTATGCGGCGGTCGATGTCCAGCGAGCAGTATAGTAATCTCAGTCACGGAACCTCACTCCGACCCCACGGCCTTGGCCAACAATTACCTCCCATTCCTGCGTCTCCGTACGGTACGGATGCATCCGCACCTGCGACTCCAGCTTCATCGCGTCAATCTTTAAACTCTCAGAACTCTCCTCCAAGATCCAAGTCGCGTCCCAGAGTGTCAAACGGAAGTGGCAAGAATACTCCAAGTGGAAGAGAGACGCCAGACTCGCCCTCTCGCGCAAGATCAAAATCATCTTCCTACGTATCGCACAGGCCTCCACAGCCTCAAAGCTTGAGCGTCGCTATTGAGCTGCTCACTAGTTCCCAGTCTGATAGCGGAGTGTCTGTGCCAAAAGGCACCGCCGAGAGCTCTAAAGAAAGCTCGCCGGGAGATGATACGGAAAATCTCTCTCTGAAGATCCCTTCAACACGCCTGTCGCACAGTACACCCCCATCTCCAAGGAGACCTATTCCCGCAGTACCAAGCATTGGCAATGCTCGCTCAGGCCGGAACGTTTCAGCACCGAATATCGCTGGAAAAGGAATCAGCGCTCCTATACTAAACCACGGTATATATGTTACCTTTAGCCAGTCTCCTTGTTTAACAATACATTTCCTAGCCGCGACTTTGGATATGAGTCCCGTAAAAGACCGCGCCGCTGGAAAACCGATACCAGTAGAACCTCGGATACCCCTACATCGAACTCCAACAACGACGATGAGCACTGGGTAATGAGTTCATTCTTCACTATATTTACTTTCAAGTATAACATTCCCGCTTCAGAACATACCCTGTGCTCCCTCAAGACCTTGCTTCCGATATTCTACAATTCTCAGAATCCGACTACGCAAAACAATACTTTTCCAAACACAGCATCGGATTCATTTTCAAGCGACGCATTCCTGTCGCGCAGCTGATGGCCTGGCAGAAGGCGAGCGAATCTATAGATCTGACGATGGCATGAAATTTGACGGGCACTTTGACTCTAGGCGCCGTTGACCTCACCTTTACTTACCTTAAATCGCTCCCTTCACCGAGACGCGGTGAAAGTGTTCAAAGTAATACAACATATCATGGGTGATCGGGAGCGTGATAGGGCGGTAAATGTGCGCATGCCCGCCGACACTCATGTCTCTACCGTTGCTTCTATCAACGCCTCTACCACGTCTCTATCGAGTTCAACTAGTAGTATATTAGAGGAAGAACGATGGCTTCTAGGGGAAGGTATAACCCATGGTGAGATAAGAGATGAGATTTACTGCCAAGTAATGAAGCAGCTCAACAAGAATCCGAACCCGTAAGATATATCTGTCTTTTTGTTTCATGGATGCTGACACACAAAGGTAATTCTTCCGTAGGGAGAGCGTCTTCAAGGGATGGCAGCTGCTTTGTGTAATGGTGATCACATTTCCGCCATCGAAGAATTTTGAAACATATCTACGATCGTTTATGCAAAAGCACACATCAATTCAGGTGCGCTTCAAAGGTTAAATGTTAAGAGTCGACCCTGATGTTTAAAGTAGGAGGGTCGATTAGATGTCATGGCCAAATATTGTCTCCGTCGCCTTGACTTCATTTCAAAAAAGGGGCCCAGAGGGAAATCGCCCACGACAACCGAAATTGAGACTGCTTCGGATGCGTCCGTTCGTCGCTTTCTTTCTGTTTTATACGACTTTAACGTCCTGCTTGCCGGCATATAGGATGCGGCGTTCAACCCTTCAACGTTTGGCGAATCTTTAGACGCCATCATACGCCTACAGCAGCGGAATTACCCTCAGCAGATGATTCCCATTATACTACCATTTCTTGCCGATGGTATTCTTGCGCTGGGAGGTACCAAGTCTGAGGGTATCTTTCGGGTTCCAGGAGATAGCGACAGCGTTTCAGAGTTGAAGCTGCGTATCGATCGCGGGTACTATAACCTGGATGGAGTGGATGATCCTCATATCTTGGCTTCTCTGATGAAGCTTTGGTTGAGGGAGCTCTGCGATCCACTCATACCAGAGGAAATGTACAACGAATGCGTTATGAACTCCAAAGACCCTGGAGCTTGCGTGCATATTGTTCAGCGCCTCCCGACGATCAACCGTCGAGTTGTGCTCTTCGTCATTAGCTTTTTGCAGCTCTTCCTTGAAGAGAAAGTTCAGAGCATTACGAAAATGACGCCCGCAAACCTCGCCCTTGTCATGGCGCCGAATTTGCTGCGCTGTAGTTCAGACTCGACTGCCATCGTTTTCACAAACGCTCAGTAAGATCATTCCTCATAAATCAAAGACATGTACTGACAATCTTGGTTCTAGATATGAGCAGATATTTGTTTACAATCTTCTCTTGCATCTCAAATGTGGAGAGACCGACGCCGAATATGCACCAGTGCATGGTTTCGGTGCTGTAGAGCCATCCCCCGCTCCTAGAAAATCCAAGTCTAGAGCTCGCCCACAAAATCATTAATTAATCCGTTGTATTGACATTGATTCTATCTATTTCGCTCGTTAATCCGTAATTCACTACATTATTGTATTTCGTCCTTGTTTTCTTGCATTGGATTGGATGTTTCTAATTTTCTTGCATCAGGCTGTTTCTTGTTTTCTTCATTCAATTCCCAATTCTCATTGTATGTATTTAGACCTGCGGGACACTACTCGTGAAATCATCACACATTGCTATAGTATACCCCACAACCCTTCGTTCAATTCAGCTCATACAATTCATGATATGGATATTGTATTAAAACACTATCTATCAAGTCTGGTATCTTTGCGCTCGCTCGGAAACCTGTCCCATTCATCGAACCCCCAGTCGTCATCTTCGTCCTTCTTCGAGGATGTTTTCCAGTCATCCCATCTCCTGTTTTCTGCTGATGCTGAAGAATGGACATCTGGTTTTGCCACGAACCCTTCAATCTTTGCTAGCATAGACCACATCTCCCCATTTCCTAAGCTATCCTCTTCGAGCCACACATTGCGTTCGCCAACCTCGCGACGTACTTGCTCAACGACCTTGCGGGTACCATTGTCTATGTCTACGCCGTTGACTGTCATTTCCTGTAACGCATCATGCACTCCTTTTAGGTCGCGGAAACACGTCCACTTGGTTTTGAGAAGCTCGTTATAGGCCATCGTCGAGCAACCAAAGACGTAAGACGCGATAGACAAGTGTCGAGCATGGTCGAAGATGAATACAGCGAGGTTAGGATCGTGATATTTGTCCCGGAAAGTCTGCATGAGAAGTGCTATGACATGCGGATACGTTGGAGACTGTAACATGATTGTATCTGTCGTGCCATTTTCAAGAGCCTCCCGGGACGCTTTTTCATACTGCTCCGATTCGGCAAACACCTCTCGCATTGCCCAGTCCAGAAGCTGTTGGTCAGTGTCACACAAATCCATCTGCTCCTTCTTGCGATCTAGCATCTCGTCCTCCTCCGTTGACCACTTCATCCTTTTAGAGTGCCGACGTAACTTCCCGAAAAGGTCCCCAAAGTCACCACCTTTGCCAATATCGACATCGGATTTCGAGTCGCTGTCCCGTGCCTTCTTTTCTGAAACAGCGTCGAAAATCATGGTGAACATGTCGTCGAATGCGCTGAGCTCGCGTGCTGTCATTTGTTGTCTACGAGTACGGCGCTGCCCTTGAGAACGAAGAGGATTTCGCAATGTGGATGGGAGAAGCGGGGGCATATTGTTGATATCCTTGAATACATGGTCCCATGCAGATTCTTCGGAAAATATTGACTTTGGTTTGAAAGATTTACTAAGTCTGAAATGAGAACCTGAAGTATACGAGACACGAGGTATATATACTCACGAAGAGCTTGCAGAGTTGGTCGTACTAGACGTGGAGTTGTTTCTCTGCGAGTCTATACGAGCATAGTTTCGGGCAAGCAGTTCATGGGTTAGCAACACACTGCAGCATGTAGTTGACGGTCCTATAGAAAAGTACTCCATAAGCAGGCCATAGGGTTCATACGACAAAGGTGGTAGATACCTGACACAGAGCAAAACCTGTTCGCAAGTCGAAGCATTTGCGAAAGCAGAAGAATTGAGCCTTTTCAGTCAGAATATCCCGGCCCAGTCCGGGCCGACGTGAGGACTCAATTTGTTGCCGGCCTTTTCCATAGTCTGGCAGGCACAGCCTGGCACACCTCTAAGTTTTAACGCTCAACAGTGACACAACAATTACTCTTCGACCAGGGCGATGTTTCAATACAAGCTGAACAGTAGATGATTCTGGGATCTCGATCTCAATACGGTTGCCCGTTCTGCCACTAGTTCTCCTTCGTACAATATACAGATTGACACATATAAAAACTTGTTACACAGAATGTCCAACATGGCTTACTCTCTAGCCGCAACTGTCACTCTCAGAGGGAGATTCTCACCTTTAATCTCCTCGCCTTCAAGAGTGGGTATCATAACGAGACACGCTTCCCTTCGCAGTCGATCCAAATCCTTCGTCGGTCCTAGCTCAAATTTGTTGATGATCTCCACAAGAAGGGACTGCACTTCATAAAGGGCAAATCTCCATCCAACACAAGTCCTAATGCCTGCGGCAAACGTAAGTCTAAAATACACGAGTCAAACCTTATCAGCGACGAATTCTGGAGAATTGACAATACTTACAGGTTTCCATAAACGCCCAAGGTAGGTCCTTTTCTGTCCGATCCTCTGAACCATCTTTCTGGGTTGTAGATGTCAGCATCATATCCGAAAACGTCTTTATTCCTGCATCATAAGATTATTAGCTCCACTTGGAAGCGGAAAAGAAGGACCGGCTTGCCTATTATACGCTGCAATGGATAGCACGATCTTCGTGCCCTTCGCTATAGGCAACTTATTGATAACTTCCCCCGTGGAGGTGACGATTGGCTTCGCAAGCGGGAGTACATCATCCCGGCCCGCTTGTCGATAGTTCTGGTATAACGCAGGATGGAATCTCATGGATTCCTACGAATATGAAGAATGGCAATATAACGTCAGTGCAATGTCTTGTGAGAATCATGCGAACAGTTTACCTTCAGGACGGCGGCCATGTAGGTCATGTTATCCAAATCAGCAGGCGTGAAATCCGCACCACCGCGCTTTTGTATCGCTGCCTCGGTTGCTCGAATTTCTTCCCGGAGCTTACTCTGCACATCGGGGTGCCGAGCGAGTTCTAAGAGAACCCATGTGAGAGTCGTTGCGCTGGTTTCATGGCCGGCAAGTAGAAGTGTCCTCATCGATGCCAGCATTTCTTCTTCCGTGAGTTTGCTTGCTGCATCTTCTGAGGCGTTGGCTTTGACTATGAATGCCGTCAAGAAATTATCACAGGATCCGAGGTGAAGGTCATTACCTAGCAAACTCAAGACGTCCTTGCTACCTTTGCCTTGAGTGAGCTCTTCAGTTTTCATATCGATGAGTGACTTTGCAACCTCGTTCGCCAGTTTAGCAGTGTGGCGAGCATGTACCATCCGTCTGCTGCGGGAATACTTTGATAATAACTGGAGATACCACACCGGCATAACTGTCTGCATGAAAATAGTTTGACGCGAAGGTTGACCGAGCGTGTCTGACCTAGACTTGCTGTCAGTATCAAAAGGCAGGTGCAACTGAACGAGAGCGAACATCAAACCAAAGTATGCCTTCATGAAGGCATTTTCTTTCTCTTCTAAAGCGCCAAAATGGTAATCGAAGGCCGCTGTGGAGGGAAAACTCAGACCACTCCTAGGACCCGACAGTATATCTCCTACCTCCTCCAATCGAATCCATTGTAGCCCTGGAAAGCCAGGAGGCTACGTTCAATTCTGCTGACTGGTCCGGAGAGCTAGCGAGCAGGTCGTTCCATTGTGCGGCAAGCTATGAAAAAACAACTGTTTGCTTCGGTTCATAGCTTCAATACCGGGACATACATCAGAAGCAACACGGCGAAATATGGGCACAAAGGCCTTTGATTCGGGGGCTTATTAGAATGGTCAGTAGCAAATTCTTTTTTTGGGGAAGGAATGGTAACATACCCCCAAAGCCTGGCAGCATGACTTTTCTCTGTCGTTTGTGTATATCGCCTATCCTCAATTGTGAGTTGAATCACAACAGGGAGTGAGACGAGCCTGGAGCAGTATTCCATACCGTCAGCCCATAACAGTCCTCTGCCCATGAGAACCCTGCTGATCTCAGTTCGTTCTCGCCATTTTGGATATGCATATCCTATTAAGAGCGAGTTAGTCATTGGCGACGCGGCGGAGGGCTCTACCAACCGGATGTGTGGCAGATGTATTGGAGAGCCTTGGGGTCCGAGATAACTAGACGGTCTTCACCAAAGACAGCCTTGATGCGGACGACATCACCAAACTGGCTCTGCCATTTGAAGTCGGGGACGCCAGCTTGGCTTTGGAAGAGCTCGGGAAGGTTTCCTATTGATTTTCGTAGTTTGAGCGGCCCCTCCGATTATCAGCACAAACAACTACTGACCCATGATGAAGGACTCCGGCTCAGGACCTGGGACATGAGCGATAGAAATTCGGGTGATCCGCCTGTAAATTCCATAGACGATTGTGAAACAGCTAATTGCGAATACTAGCATGAACAACTGAAGAATCTCATCAGCTCTATACCCTCTAGATCTATTGTCACCGTACCGGTGAACCCTTCAGTGGGTTTAAGCTCAGAACTTGCTCCAGCAGAGAATCTTGGAGTTTGTGGTTACCCATCGGAAATGCAGGCTGGGGGGGAATATGATTTAGTTGCGGGTGGGTGAAGATGGCATAGTATCATCCCCTAATTTAAGTTAGTCCAGCGGGAACTCGGCGTATAAAATGTTCTAGCGATGCTTCATGTGACAAACGAGCACGTTCTAGTACAACTAGAAGTGGAACTGTACCCCATGGCACCCAACATGGCATACCGGGAATATCCTTTGGGGATTACGACATGAACATCTGAAGCTTCTCAGGCAAACTTATTAGGAAGGGAGTCCGGAGTTGTTGATATGTATAGACTTACAGGACCTTGATTAATTACAGTAGATTGTTCTATTAATATGTGGGGTATTTGAATATCAACCACTGCCTTTCAGAGCGTGGGCCTCCTCAACTCGTGGGAGGAGGAGAGTTTTCGTCAGGCGCTTCCTCCATCCAAGGCGAAACAGCATGTTTGTGCATTCTGTGCACGGTCGGCCAGTCGTCATAACCCATACAATCGGGTATCGTATCGAAAGCCTCGGTGTAACATTCCGCAATGGCATTCGTAAAGTACGCCCGACATGTATCGCATAGATGCTGGGTGAACATATGCGTGGCTTCGGGGGAAAGCATCGTGAGGGCGTCTGTTCTATCGTAGAAGAAGCTATCCTCATTTTCCATGAAGTCCAGACGCATATTCTCGAGAAATTCGTAGCAATTGTATCCGAAGTGCAGACGCTGATCATCGCATCCGTGCACTGGCCCCCCTTCGTGATGCCTGAATAGCCATTGGAAGAGAATCTCGCGACGTGTTTGAATGAGGTTTTGCCGTGCGCATAAAACGATGTATTTATCGTCGTCGCTCAATTTCTCTACCACTCCGTCTGGCCCTTTAACGCCAAAAATAATGTCTTGAATGGACAGCTGCGCTGCGTAGTAGAACGCCATTGGTAGATATATGGGTGTCTGGCATTCCTTGAAAGCATTGATTGCATGGATAGGGAAGTGACGGAGGAAGAGATCCTTTGGCATAGTGAGGCCCATAATGAGTGGTAGGGTCGCTGGGACGACATCGTGCTCTACACCACAAGGGAACATCAAATGTAGAGCACGCCCTGCTTTACGGCGAATTAGGGGAAGATCCAGCCTCGTTCCGACCTTTAGAAGAGCAATGGCAGCCGAGAAATGTATCCCCAATTGGCCGGCCTTCTCTTGAATGAGATGTCTAGCAGCAACGAAGAGAGATAAGTAATCTGAAATATGTGCTTGAGAAGTGCTTCGACTCACATGCGGCCGTAAATGAAATCAAGCAAGTAACGAAACTCAGCTGGACTAACGTTGTACATATCGCAGCGCGGTAAATCGCCTATTTTTTCTGGGTTATCCGGCTGGGGAAGAGAGAACATGTCGTGGAAGAGTCCGGTCTGTTGTTTCAGCTTGGAAGTGTGTGCACAGAAAAGAGTATTGTCGACTTTGAGCAATATATCACCGTCATTATCAGAGTACACTGGGTCGTAGAGGTATTCCTCTGTTGTTTGTGTCGTAGACGGGATTTCCATGGGTGTAGAATCGAATTCGTGGATTTGGCGGGGGATCAAGAGGATTCATGTTGTTATAGAGGCAATTATATGGAAAACAAGGAGTGGACCAAGCGATATGTCAGCTTTGCTATTGTTCTACGAATGTGGTCCAAGTGTTACCGAAAATGTTCATTTGTATCCAAATCCGGTACTTGACGCGTGGTTTGGCCGGATGGGCGCGTAAGCTTTGTCTGCCTTGTTCTGGCTGTTTACTTATTTACATTCCTTCTATTCAACTCTCATTTATCTAATACTGCTCACATGGAGCGTACAGCAGCACCTTCACAACCAAAAGACTGCATCACTTGCAGGATTGTTGGTACTGGCACTTTTGCCACCGTCGGTACCTATGCTCTTTGGCAATCGCGAGCAGTCGCTCCTGGCACTCCGTTTCAAAAGCGCCTAATGGCAGCTACTGGGGTGGGTGAGTCATATTGTCTTTTGGTTTTATGTAGCATATCTTTACTGCGTGTCAGGCTTATTGATCGCAGGTGGTTTCCGGTGGTTTAAATAGGTGGCAGTTTGTGAAGGTGCCTATACTCGCACAGTCTCCAAGAGTTCTCATGAATGCTATTTTGCCCCAGTCTGTATATCGTACACAGCTCAATGTCTTCTCATATTCGTCACCTAAGAGTGGGTGAATTGTGCCTTTCTCTTTTCAGCAAAAGCGGCCATTCCTAGGAAGCATATTAGAACTCAGGTACTCGAGCCAAAGCCTCAAAACGCTACCTTCTTTCTGGTCCTTTGTCGCAAATAAACCGTGGAAAATCCGCCTTTCGAATCTGAGACCTTCTGCCAATGTCATCTCATATCCTACGAAGGGAGTGAAATGAATATCGAGCCCTAGATGAGAAAGTCAAAATTTACGCACCAGCATTCACCACCTCTTTCCCAGCTTGTACTGCAATTTGGCCCTTGCTGGCGATCAACTTGGCCATTTCAATCGCTTCCTCTACTACCTTTCCTTCGCCTTCTCCCACGACCCGGCTGATCATACCCCACTGCTCAGCTTCTTGCGCCGATACGTTTCGACCTGTGAGCACCATTTCCATCGCACGAGACTTTCCAATGGACCGAACGAGTCGCTGCGATCCTCCTCCTCCAGGAATGACACCCAAGTTTATTTCGGGCTGGCCAAATTTCGCGGTAGGAGAGGCAAGGATTATATCACACATCAACGCAAGTTCACATCCCCCGCCGAGCTGCAAGCGTACTTAAATACACGAGAAGACTCTTTGAGATTAGAGAAACAGACTCACCGCCCAACCACTGACTGCTGCTATTACGGGTTTTTTGAGATTAGCCATCTGAGCCCAATTCTCGAGGAAGTTACTTTTGTAGACATCAGAATCTGAACATATAGCTGTGTCAAGGGGAAACTACGCGCAGAAAACCCTTTGAGATACTGACATTCCTTGTCTTTCATTTCCTTGATATCTGCTCCAGCTGCGTGACGTGTCAGGATTGAGAGCCAAGTTGAATAATGAACATGAATCCAAAGACAGCTAGCTTACCAGCGAATGCCTTCTCTGAGCCAGTCAAGACTATAGCGCCAATAGCATTGTCCGCATCGGCTTCAAACAGGGCCTTGTTCAGCTCAACGAACAGCGGGCTGCTCAGGGCATTCAGTGCTTTGGGCCTATTGAGAGTGATTAACGCGACTGAAGGGTCAGGGCGCGAAGTGAGGATGTATTCATATTGCCCTGTTGACATGAGCCGTACAGTTCCAGATAGAAATGAAGTCCGTCGAGCAAAAGAAACGTTCTTGAGCGTTGTGGGAGCGATTTGAAAGGTACGAGATATAAAATGGGACATCAGAAAGCGCGGAGAAATAGCTGAACGTTCGAGGTATGAGCTTGACTTGTCTGGGGTAACCGGCTTACTCGGTTACATATCTACCGGGCGCTACTTTATGTGCATCATGAATCTATTCACCGAGTGAACAACGGACTCTAACTATGTACTATTACAAGTTATTGCCTTCATTCAAGGGAATGGGGTAGCAGGAAGAAAGGGCAGAAGCACCAGCCGTTCATGGTCCCACTGTCAACCATAGTCCGTCAACATAAAATGCAGAAACGACGGAATTTGTGTGATTGAAGACTCACTACCCCAGACGTATAGTATATATCCGACTCGACCATCTTTTTGGCGTCAGCCAGACTCTTGGCTTCGTACACAATCCAAGATCCAAGAGCCTTGACTGGCGAATCTACCGACTCAACCGAATCTGGCGTCAACATCATGCCAGCTGCTTCTATCGGGGAGCATCAATACAAGATTAATCTATGCGCACGTCCGTTCTGTGATAGCAAAGCGTCTTACTTACGACTCCTGACTTGATGAGGGGAGAAATTTCTTCAAGATGCCGAGAGCGAACTTGGAACCTCGGCGAATCCTTGCTATCTGGAGCATAGAGAATGAACTTGTGCAGCTTAGGTGACGAAGCGGCCCTAGACATGGGTCGTAATGCGCAGCCTAAAGAGATGTTGGGATAGCTCGCAGATACTCTGCCGATTCGCAGCAGATTTGAGAACATTTCAGTTCTTTACTACGTGCGTTCCCCTAGGCAAACTCTGAGCTACGGTACCTTATCAGAGTACTGTGGTTAGGGAAAAGCGGGAGCTGCACCGGGTTCGTCGGGCCGGTGTCGAGGTAAGAAGAGGCAAGTGACGATACTATACATACTGTACTACATGAATCAGGGAAGGGGGGTAGCAGGGTTTATCAGCAATATAACAATCTTCTCTCGATCCCACTGGGATAAGAACAAAAATTTTAACTTTCTGGCTCAAGATTGAGCCATGAATTGAACTTACCACATCCTTCTTGTAATAAATATCCTCTTCCACTACTTTCCTCACCCTACAACACGTCAGCGGAGCAGTGACGAGAATAGTTTAAGAATAGCCTACTCATCGATAGACTCCGCCTCGCAGATAAACGTTGAACCGACCATCTTCTGATTCTCAGGAGGTGCATTGAAAGACTCTGGCGTGAGTAGAACGCCTCCAACACCTATCATAGTCAAATTGCATCACGATGCTGAGAAGGCAAGCTGTACGCACGAATGAACCCTTGGGCAATGTTTGCCTGAGCAGCAGCGATGTGAGTAGCTCTGACTGAAAGACGGCGCTCGTAAGTGCCTTCTTCAGTCTTATCCGGAGCATAAACAAAGAACTTTGGGAGTGCGGGGTTAGACATTGACATGAAAGGCTAGTGGAGTCTTGGATAGGGAGGTGGGCAGATAGGTTTCAGAGATGTCACTGACTAAAATCCTTCTAGGTGGGGACCGGTGGGAACGAGTCGGATGATATATTATCAGGTATAAGGTATTGCACAGTGAGATTCGGCCTTGAATCAGAAATACGGAAAGTCTCCTTCGTTCGTGTCAGGTGCCTGAATTCCGCGTACAAGGCCCGGAGCTAGCAGGTACCTGGCGAAAAATTTAATGATACATTCAAGGTGTCATGATCGATACATCTTTTCGTTGCGAGTATGAGGAAGAACAGTGAAAGCAGTGTTATAGTACAGAATCCGGCGAAAAAGCATCCTCCCACTGAAGAGACAAAGGCCGAAATAATTCCGGGTCGTCGATGGAAAACTCTGCGGAGGTGTCTTGACTGAAATCTTCTATCCCTCCAGCAAAGCTCGAGCTAGCACCGGATACCTGAGACGAAGTTGCAAAGGCAGGGATACCATTACATCCATTCGGAAATGCACCCGAAGGTACAGAGTAGTCTAGGAATTTCAATGAGATTAGTCTAAATGGCACATAGAGGCGTTCAGGCCTTCACCTGGACGAAACAAAGGATCGTCGTCATCGGAATCAGAATCATCATCTGATTTGAGCCGTGCGTCAGTCTTGGTGAGAATAGGAGCAGGCGGTACGAATTGTCGGTGGGCTTCTTCCAGGCATTGCAGAACAAAGGTAATCCGAGGACGTTTCTTCCACTCTTGCCAGCACATCTCTATCACACTCCAGACCATGTCTGAAAGACCTAAAGGCGTAGCATCGGGAGGTCGTTCATGGCGGATACCGATGGTAATCTTGAAAACGACTGTTGCGTCTCGCGCGTATTCGTAGTAAGGTACGTTACCGGCGAATACCTCCCAGATAACCATGGCGAGAGCAAAGATATCACTCTCAGGAGACGATCGACGACACTCGGTCTCGTCTGGATGGATGATCTCAGGCGCCATCCATCTCACAGATCCGATTGCTTTCAGATAGTCAGAAATCAATTCACATCTCGTTCAAATATCGAGCTTACCTTCTGCGGTTGTGGTTATAGCATTTACTGTGTTGGGATCATAGGTCACTGCAGTGAGGCCAAAGTCGGATAGTATTGCGCATTGGCTATCATTGATCAGAATATTAGCCTGCATAGGTGTTGTTAGTTCAAAGTACACGAAGTAGCGCACAAGCTCACTCCTTTCAAATCTCCATGCAATACACCGATGCTATGCAGATATTTTAGACCCCGAGCAACATCGACTAACTGTCAAATCAGTTAGTTGGTACGAATAGAGGAAAAACTGTGAGCGCTTACGAGCTTCAGCCTGTTGACATCAGGGTTGAGCTTCAAGAACTTGGAAATATTACCATGTTCCATCCACTCGCACACCATGCATAACGGAAAGACTGTCGTCGAAGCACCCAGGAACGGAAGTATGTTGGGATGAGACAACTTTTTCCAGAGCACAGCTTCTCGACAAAAGCTCTGTGATGCTATCAGCGTCGTGAATGTTGTTACATGTTGGATGGGCTAACCGTTTGGACTTTTTCTAGATTATCCATTCCGTAAACTCGTAGTGCTTTTAAAGCGACTCGGCGCTCCTTGTATATACCGGACCAGATATCAGCAAAACCTCCGGACATTAAAGGTTCAGAGCTTGTCTTGCTGAGATCTTTGGAATCTACGATGCAGGAGGACGGTAACGATCTTGATCGCCCACACAGTTTTCGGAGGCAGTGTAAGCACTGTGCATGGAGGCGAGACGTGGGATCTGTGTAATTCATCGTCTGCAGAGGAGAACAAGTCGCGCAATCAGCGATAGATCTAAATTCATGACCGCAGGCGGGTAATACACTGACATCATCAAGCAGATCAATGAATATCTGAACCTTTGGACCTTCTAACCGAAGAAGAGACTTGATTTCGTCTCTCGAAGATAACACAGTATGTAACGCGTCTTTGAGCTCCTCGGCATCCCTCTGTTGGAACTTGTCTGTCCGAAGAATCGCGGATTGATCTGCGTTCTGTAGTGAGAGCAAGACCGTCAAGAAGATGGTACAAAGCGGATTGTATGTAGACTGACCGACAGGTTAGCTACACATTCGGGGATGTTACGTTGATGGCGGAGTAATCCTTTCTTGATTTCCTCCCATGAGAAAAGCTGGTTCTTGAGTTCAAGGCTTGCCCACGTTCTGATATCCTTTGAAAAGCCCTTATACCACCTGTATTCAGGTCAGGCACCTTGTTTAAACGAGTGTAGGTGAAACATACACAAGAGCAGCCCAATTCTCGCTACCTGGAGACCATTGTAAGGGCGTAAAATCCAAGGAGCGCCTCGCATATGGCTCACAAGACGACACAAGTTGTTCGGAAAACGTCTACAGCATTAACCAGCTTTAGCGTACAAAAAAAGCTACATGGGAGCAAGCATACCGAATAAACTCGCAGAAGCTTTCGGTATAGCTGCAAGTTTAGGAAGAATTGATAGATAGTCAGGCCCGCGTCTTGACTATGCTCCTCGGTAGATCCATAGGGTAACTCGTCCGTGCGCAGGATTGGAATTATTGGATCAACGATAGGCGAAAAAGCTTGGAATCGAGGTAGGACGGTACTCCTTCCTTGCTGACTGGTATTCAGCATTGACGGGTACCGCGCTGACATTTTGCTGCAAGGAGTCTCCCAGAAAGATCAGAGAGACTTGTAGCTGTCCGCATCAGAATCATGTCAACAGCAAATGCTATTGAGTTGAATATTTGTGTATTGCTGCTGTTGAGCAGTGCGGCAGAATTCGCGGCAGGCATAGTTACAAGTCCAGCAAACAGTAGGCTCTTCTTCCATCTTGTCCTTGCATTGTCACTATCTGTACATTTTCCTACTGGAAAATGATACAGCATCCTACTTCTCATATGCAGCTGGTCCCAAAAACTGAATCTAGCGATCCTGAGCTAGGAACACTATCCATGAGCGACTCAACAGCGCTAGTAGAGTTTTCGGACAGACTTATTCATCCTTCATTCTCATCCCCGGACGCAGACATCATTCTAGCAGCAAGGAATGCCACAAAATACTTCCGTCTGCATTCTTATACCCTCAAGACTACATCTGGGTTCTTTCGAGACATGTTGTCGCTGCCGCAGAAATCTCACCAGATTAGTGGCCCACTTTATTTGGACGAGGATGAAACCACCCTAGAACATCTCTTCCGTATGATCTCCGGTCTCTCTGTTCCGCCTATTGATTCGTATGACTTGATTGACTCACTGCTCGATGCTGTGGAGAAATATGACATGCCTGGACCACTTTCCATAATACGCCTCCTTCTCATGCGACCTCCTTTATCGAATGAGCCTTTTCGTCTTTATGCGGTAGCCAGTAGATTTGGCTGGGATGAAGAGGCGAAAATTGCATCTACTCAGACTCTTTCTCGCGATCTTTATGACTCGGAATTGCGACCACTCCTTTCAAAGCTTCCTTCGCAAGCTCTTCTCCGCTTGTATGAGTTGCATAGGTCCCGCAGAGAAATGTATGCCCCCTTCGTCCTAGTCTTTCCGTCTTTAGTATCTCATTGCCTTTTACTCTTAGATTGCGTCAACGCTTGAATGACCCTCCTTTCGTCTCAGGCGGAACTGTCGCCTGCATCAATTGCCACTCAGAAATTAACTATCATACCTGGAGGGAGCTGAAGTATAAGATCATTCTAGAGATGGACGCTAAGCCTTTGGGCGATACAATTCTTGACTATGGTCTGACTGAATGGCCTGAAGCTCAAGCTTGCTGGCAGGCAAAGTGTCCTAATACCAACTGCAGTCGTGCTCTCTATGACAAGGGAGAGACACTCCGGGTCGTTCGAGAGTGCATTGACAAATTACCTGCTTGTATCTCCTTTATCTGATTCCTTTTCTCAAAGTTTCCTTAACCGTTCCACAACATACCTGCTTAGCCTTGTAAATTGTCCATTTGGTTCTATAAATTACGTAACAGTATATTGTCCTGCTTTGCCTCTTACTCTTCTGTAGCTACATGGTTTTGCTCTTGGTCCCAGTCTTTCCTCGTCTGCACGTTCTTCTCAGTTAGTACACGATCAGCAATCAAACATCTTCAAATATTCTTTGATGCAAGACTTTCATATCGATTCGATTGAAAGGTCCAAGGAAGGCTACTTCTCCATCTCGAAATCGCGTCTTTGTCTCCCATTATACGCCCTGCTATGGCGAGTTTACATTGATCTCTCCATACTTAATTTCTTTCTGCAGATAAGTTTACCCCTTTGAGCGCGGCTTGACTCATAGGGCCAGTTTATTCTCGATAGGTACACACTCAAAATTCCCAGTTGACGAGAAAAGGGTCCCTGGATAAAATCACATCAAGCGACTTGTTCTATATCGTGTTTATATGGATTGTTGGAAGGCTTCGCATGCATCACTCGCCCACCCCAACCATTCTGGATCTAAACAACCGTCCGCTGACTACTTTCTTTTTCTTTTCTAACAAAGGCTGTCTGTCAAATGAGACGCGAAGTCCCTGAGGCGTATCTCCGCCCTTTTAATTTTGCCGCATGGCCTTGCCTCAAGGACGGTAGACCTCATCGATGAATGTCTAGAATATAAAACGTGAATATAAGGTCGCCGTCGTGAGGTCTTTCAAGCATCTTCTTGCCTACTGACTTCATTCATCAAATACTTTGGGCTGCCGGGCTGGCTGGCATCTCTCGCTCGCTCTTACTTCTTTCACCATATCCTACTCGCCGCCCAGCCTGAGCTCTACAGTGCCCTTGTGTTACTACTATCAAGACCAGTCTTCTTTGCTCTGACCGGGAGCCACTTTGATTCACGTCTTCTCGTGACTGGTCATCTCTTTCATTTCACCATCTACTATCTACGCTCGCCACACGTTCTTTCCATCTTCTGCTCAGAATGCAGCCAGGTAAATCAGCTGTCAGACTTCTTGTCACTGGTATCGTTGCTTGTGGTACGCGCTTCACTACCTCCTCGACGTCATTTGAACTCACCGCTGTATATTCTTTTAGTATCTTTTGCCGGTTTCTCGTCTTCGATGCCTGTACCTGCTGCTTCTTCGAAAACAGTGAATCGTACAGCGGAGGCTGCATCCGTCCCATCTTCATCTTCTCCCGCACCTCTCTCAACTACCACTTCCTCACGCAGCACCGGTGGCAAGGCCAATGCCAGTGCGTCCACATCTCCTGGCGAGAGTAGCAGGATCAGTGGCGCGCAATCGATATCCTCTCCGCCCGTCACTTCCTCCCGAAGCTCTTTTGGGCTCGGCTTTGGTCATATAGACTATGCGGCTGCAGACATTGCGCGACGCGTCTCGCGTATCTTCGTGCATAGGCGTGAAAGCGCGCATGAGACGCGTGAAGAAGTGCCTGAAACTGCTACCAAGGCTGAATTAGAGGCTGAGGCAGCGCAGGAAGAACGAGGTCAGAAGTCAAACTTGATAGACACGCGCCGCGAAGGCTCGATTTCATTACCCCCTACTCTACCGCTCCGACGGCCTAGTCTGGATCTAGATGAAGTTATGGATGCTAGAGCGTGTCGTTGGGGATGTTTCTGAAGCTTCTCAAAAAATTTTCATTCAGAGCCCTTATCAATATCCTTCGTAAATCATGGAATGACGGACATGCCTGTCGTGTTTGACGTAGGTGATGTTCGGGAGTTGAATGCTGTATCTAGTATTTAGGGCTGGTCCGCACATTGTCTTTTGCATTATTTCACAGTCCATCCTTTGATGTTATATCGAATTGTTTTCATTTATCTTCGCATTGCACAGTCTGCGTGTTTTATCTCTGGTAAGTGGTGTCTAACCTTACTATAGCACTTTCAACAGGTCCTTAGTAAATTGATTGCCAAGAAATACATTCCACAGAGCACAATGACGATAAAGCAAACGCAACAATGAAACTGTGGTAGACAGAAGTACATAAAGACAATTAGAGTGTTCAAGAAATTTCCAGACTCTTCCTAATTATGTCTTGGTGCTACAGCAGTAACAGTAGACATGATTAGTGTCCGCCCACAAGAGGTGAACGTTCCTCGTCTTCGAGTCTCACACCACCTCTGCCACGGGAGATAAGACCATAAGCGCCTTTGAGAACCCATACAAGGGAAAGGATTGAGAAAGCCAACGCAGACCAGTGAATGAACGCAGGGTGACGCTGCTGAGCGAAGATGGCAAAGAGCGACCAGGTGATGGCAACAGACGCCGGAAGATCACCTTCGGGAGTCGAGAAGGCGTAACTTGCTGCTGTAGCTTCGAGGAAGAACCTGTCAAAGTGTTAGATTGAAATCACTAGAAATGCGCGATCACTGACAATGCGAGGAAGACCAGTACTTTGGTCCAAACGCCGGCACTTTCTTGCAGGCTATTGTTACCAAAAGCCTCGAAGAGAGTCAAGACAACGAGAACGGTCGTCCATCCGTGATACAGAGAGAAAGGAAGATGGACAAACATCTCATCCCCAAGTGATTGAGCGGAGTGATGTTTCTTCACAATGTAATAAATGTGCGAGACTGAAGCAGAGACAAAAAGCGCAAATATGAATGCAGCAACATATCTCTGATTGGCCCAGAGATTGACGTAAACAGTATTGAGTACACCGAGCAGAGCGAAACGCCATGCTATTCCGTCAACGATGACACGCTTTCCGCTAGGGAAGAACTGGTAGATGATAGTGCCGAGAAGTAAGAGGTGAATAAGTGACCTGTTATGCATCTTTGAGTATCGCAGCGGAAACGGGGTCAGAGGATGCTAACCATATGAGGAAGGCCCATGGTGCTGGAGTGATATAGGTCGCCTTGCCCGTGTAGTAAATGTGCGACGGGGAAGCTACAGTGTAAATGTTGGATCCAAGGAACAAGAAGTACACGATGATGTTCACAATCTACAGAATATTAGTGTTATTGAAGGAAATAAGAAAGAGAAACACTTGCTTTGAGGAAAATGCCATCCTTCCAGGTGTCAGCCATGGTGGGCGAAGTTAAGGAAGGAGTTGGCAATGAGGCAGGCTTTTTGTATTAGTTGGATCCGTGCGCAGTGACGCGCGCTGCGTCATGTCTTACAGTCCAATACTAGGTCACATGATTGGTCTCCGTTGGAATGAAGACATAAGGATACTAGCACCGTAGCAAAAGTGTATTTTCAATCTAAAAAATCGGGGCTGATACGCCACCGATGCTACGCAGCATCGCATTAATTGAGTTATACTTTTCAAAGCTCGTATCCAAGTGACATACATCACATCTTCCCGTCCTACGTTCCATCTGCTGTAAGTATTCGAGCTGCTCTTTCCAAAGGCTGTGCGTCATGAGATCCCAGAACATGTCGGATAGACTCACCAGGCGTACAGTTATGCTGCATCAGTTATGATTTTTCAGATTATGAATTCTAACCACTTCCAGCTAGTTGTAAGTAGCTGAGAGGCCCTGGTCCAGTCCGAGCCTATCTGACGGAAGTCTTTTCGGTCAGCCTCCAAAACTCAAGCCCAATCCAACTTAGATCAGACGCGTCGAGTCAAAACGTTACTCATAAGATTTTCAGAGGCCTAGACATACACATCTATTCATACAAAACAAAGAACATAAAGATAGACAAGGAGCCGTGGGCATCCTGTAACGTCAATGAGCGCGGAACCGAAGGTACAGCAGAATGATGACTCACAGTAATGAGTTCAAGCTCCGAAACCATAGAGGGTGCGGCCAGAACGCTTCAGAGCGTAGACAACATCCAGAGCAGTGACAGTTTTGCTACAAGGCAAAATATAAAAACCAGGTCAAGCACCAAGAACAATAAACGCACCGCTTGGCATGTTCAGTGTATGTGACAGAGTCTCGGATTACATTCTCGAGGAAGATCTTAAGAACACCACGGGTCTCTTCGTAGATAAGGCCAGAAATACGCTTCACGCCACCACGTCTGGCGAGACGACGAATAGCAGGTTTAGTGATACCTAGAGACCAGTCATTATTCCGGAACATGAAGTCGATGACAGTGGCACCCACCTTGAATGTTGTCACGAAGAATTTTACGATGACGCTTGGCACCACCTTTTCCAAGACCCTGTATACCAGAAGCGCAGATACGTTAAGATGAATTGAACGTAAGATGAACAGACAGTCATGTCTTACACACCTTTCCACCTTTTCCACGGCCGGACATCTTGAGAATAGAAGTTGAGAGAAGATTGAAGTGGAAGGACGGTGGTGGTTGCTGTTAAAGCTTGACGAAGGAATGTGACGCGTGACGAGATCGTTTAATTTCGCGCGCGTGACTCAACAACGCGTATCACGTGTCGACGCGGAGAAACGCGTTTGTTTCGGCCGAACCCTGCAGAACTTGCACAGTAGCGAAAACAGGTCTATATCAGAAAAAGTGAAAATAAACCTGAACTTGAAAGTGAACTCACGCAAAAAATCTAAACCTCAACACGATTTCACTTTTTTGTTTGAAAAGTAAAAGGTGAACTGGGATTAGTCCACTTTCACACACTGCCGACCGCCGCTCGGTCCACACGAGATTGTACTCCTTCGTGGACCACTGGGCCACTGAGCCACTACTCGTACTTATTGTACACAATGAAACGAAAATGTATAAGAACAAGTGGCAAAGGAGGTTTCTTGAATACTACCCAAGTTCTCTTATTCCTGCCTCTTAAGTCACCAACCACTGCTGTCTTGATCTGACAATTCAAATGCCACCTGGTCCTCGCAGTCCAGCTAAAAAAGCATATCAGCGCAAACGACTCTTCTCGCCTGAGTATGACTCATGCCCAAACATTGGATGTACAAACTCAGTTACTGTTCGTCTTTGTAATGGCACAAGTCATCCGCAACACAAAGGCCATTACTATGAAGCTGTATGTATTGAGCATTACAATTGGTGAATTAATACTCATACTTATTTCTTCATCTGCAGTGTGAAGGCGAAACTCCAGCACACACCCACTTCATTCAATGGCGCTCTGATATCCCACCACGTCACGTCAGTGCACTGAAAGAGCAGAGGGTCCGCCGGGAAGCTATACCGCAGTGTGTTGATACTGCATCGACTTCATTTCAAGATCTTCTTGATCAGACGGTGGAGGAATCAAGCTTTTCACCCTACCCGCCCTCACCATCGAAGATGGCCCATCGTCCTAACGCAGGGGCATCTCCCCGCAAGCAGGCACTCCTTCCTTTAGATCATTTGTTCGATTTCAGCAAATCAATTGCCATACCAACACTGTCTGTTCCGGAAATCCCTGATTATCCAATGACTGAGAAGGAAGCACAAGATTATTCAACGACACTAGACCAGATAGAGCAAACCACTGCCTTGTCTGACTCACCTGCAGTCAATCTCGATGTTCTGTGTGCCGCACTCGAGGAGCAAATGCGTAAGCTGGCCTCTCAGGATGCTTCTGGAAGTTCTTCGAGACTGTCCAGATCCCAGTCTAGCAGCGCTATAGATCCGCCAGTCACTACACCAACACCTACTCCAGTTTCCTTCGATGATGACGGCAGTATTACCATGGAAAATCAAGCATATGTGTGGAAGCCTGGCCAGACACAGCACCGATTCGTCAATGGGTCAGTCCGCAATGTCTGTCTTGGTCGTGAGTGCGAGACAACTTCTAGAAATACGAAGCGCAACGAAAGTTGTACCTACAAGTTTTGCAAGCAGTGTTGCCTCACATATCAGCGAGAGCGAAGCCTGCCATGCAAAGAGGCCTCACACAGACCCTTGCTGCCCAAGATGCCACCAGCGGCATCAGAACCACCTTCCAGCAGTCAGCCAGCAAAGTACGAGCCTTATCGGCCTCTCCGTGACATCCACTACATGCGCTACAAGCAATCTGAGGCAGATTATCATGACCGTGCTACACTTTTGGAGAACCGTCGGACGTACGCTGATGATGTGCAACGGAATATCTACATCAAATTCTGGGGTCTGGATGGTTTGTGCCAGACACTGGAAGTGGAATGCAGGACTTTTCCATATTTTACTCTAGCTGACTGCTCAGAGAATGTCCGCAGAGCTATGAGTATTGGAGATGATGTGATGATACAGACTTTCATGCCAAAATTCAATGCTTGGGTGTCGCAGGAGAAGACTTCAAAACGAGTTGTCCATACTGCCGATGTTCTTTTGTATCGCCTGGAATCTGTCACGGATGGAGAGGGTATGAGGGAAGCGGAAAGACAGCAGACTAGGGACAACACACCAGGAAGTCCAACAAAACGTAAACGGGATATGGATTCTGAGCAGGATAATCGAGTTCACACAAAGCCCAGGATTGACGTTGATACTACCCTGTCCCAGTCTCAGCATCGACCTTCTGAAGTTCCCGGTTCTTCACCTTCGAGAGCCAAAACTCCAGCTTTCCACAAATCACCACCAGCTCAATTCAATTCATCTTTCTCACCTCTGAAACTATCTTCCAATACCCAGTCACATTCTCGCTCGCAGCACAGTGTTGATCTGGCCCCAGACTCAGATGTACTGCCAGTGTTGTCAGCTCCAACTCCAAGTTCTGTTGAGTATATTGACCTCACCGAAGATTATGAGGCAGCATCCAAACATGCACCCTGGCCATATAAGAGGTTTGCAGCAATGAAGAAAGGTTTTGACGAGCTTCAGAACAACACATTACTCATCCATACTGATGTATTTCCTAATGTTGCTAAAGCTACCCGCGCAAAGGTGAAAGCCGTGTGGAACAGTGCACCTCCTGACATCATTGCAAGATACAGCGAGAGTGCACTAAGCACTTGGAAAGATTTTCAGCAGGATGTGTCAAATCATTATGGTGGACATATTCCAAAATTGATGGAGCAACGAAAGGTGAAAAAGAAGTCTGCAGTTATCATAGAGCTTGACTAAAGTACTTGTTACGGTTATTATATGTTTATATGTTTTGAATATTCACGTTTCATTAGAATATGGAGGGACGTGATACGGAAAGTGTCTATTTCTACGAAGTCTACCTATTAGAATAGAGTTCCGACGTTTGATCATTTCGTCCAAGAAGAAGTCGTAATTATAAGAGAGCATGTCGCGTACAATTGCCTGGTAAGCACCAATCCATACATTTGTTTGTTCAGCAGCAGAGGAGTTAAATATCCACTTGCCATCCTCCCCAACCAAGTCTGTCCACTGCGCTGGATTACAGTGACGTTGACAGAACTCATCACTCACTTTATGCTTGGACTTGAAATGAAACACGTCAACAGGAAGCATAACACCAGAGAAGTACATGTCTCCTTGCGCTTGAAGGTGTGCCTGTAGCTGACAATTATTGTCATAGAATATAGGATCTGGAAGGTCGTCACGATTCGGATAGACTGATTTGAGGAAATCCTGCATCGACAATCACTAATGAACTGACTCCGTTATTCTATTTGAACACTTGCCTTGACTCCAGATATCGCTTCGGCCCCATACATGGTTGCTTGAGCAGCAATGATTCCGCACGTACACACCACTAGCTGCTCGTTATGTGTGCGGCGACGCGCAAACATTGCAGCCGGCTGTGAATTACCTTTATCCGACTTATGTACAGGATCAATAGCGTTAACGTCCTCAATATCATCTTCAAGGAGAAGCTCCGTATCATTGGCAGTCGCAGTAGAAAACGTAGTTGCCGGCTGATTCACTCCTGCTCGCTGAAGGCGCTGTCGTAGGAGAAAGAATCCTTTTCCCTTTAAGTTGTGATAATCCTCGAGCTTCTTGTGATCAGGATTGCTGCACGTACAATGCTGCGGGCGAGCCGGTTGCTGACAATCCTTAGCAACACAGATCGCTTGACGTTGCGCATGACTTTTGCAAAAATGATGTCGATTGTTGGGTAAAGGCTCGGTGCAATTGTGCACCTTGCAGCATGGTCGGCCGAGCGTTACTCCATCTGTAACAACAGCTCGAAGAGAACCTGACCGAGATCCATTTCATTTAGCACAATGGATAACAGAACAAATACAATAGACATACGAAGCCCCTTGAAAGCACCAGACAGGTCAGTAGGCACCAGCTTCTCGCATAACCGACAGGCATGAAGACGCTCTGGTTGGCCCTCTGTCACCATGCGATCATTTCGTTCTTCCATCAACTCCTTCAGACGCATGTCAAGATCACCAGCATCCGATATCACGACAGCGCGGCGACGTTCGTATCCATCCCTTAATAAGGAATTTAGAACAAAGGCACGCCAAACCTGCCTTGAAGTCAACAAATACTTGCTGTTTGACACGTCATCTTCACCATGGCCAGAGAGCGCATGGTTATAAATGGCAGCACAGTTTTGAGAGGAAACCCAAGCGAAAAGCGTCCAAGCTGTGAATAACTCCGAGAGGGACAGGTCTATGAATGAATGGTCCTCGACGTGAAGCACCCGGGGAACTGTGTGATTGTAAAAGCATCGCTGGTTCTCCCGAAGTTTTACAAAGTAGTTATTATAGTAGCGGATTTGACAAGATTCTGTTAATAGCATAATGAGTGAAAGCAAACTTGGCGCAAAGAAAACAAGCACGAACGATTTATACAACGTAAAGATGACGAAAAGGCGGGCAAGGCGCCATCCATGCAGAAGTAAGTGATAGATACACGAGACATCTGGGTAAGGACCTTGCCACACAACTGGCATGAGGTGCATGGTGGATAGAACATGATGTACGCTGTGAAATATAGATTGGGTCAAGCTTGATACAATTGTAAGGAGGTATTCATCGCACCTAGCCTCTCATGTTTCTTCTCAGCACACGCTCCATGTTCATTGAAAAGAGTTTGATCATTCCGGTCGATGTCGAGAGGATTCTGCATCCATATGGTCGGCCCGAGATCTGCCCATAATCGCTGCAATACATCTGGCTCAAGGTCTAGGCAACGTGAGAGGAAGTCGACGACGTGTCCGGGCAGAATTGCGCAGGGGATGGAGGGGTCAGCGAGTCCAAGACTAAGCTCTTCCTTCAGATGTCGCGTGAATCGAACAAATCTATCCAACGCTGATGTGCTTGGTATGGGGTATGAATGAGACGAAGTGCTAACTAACTCGAATGAATCTATCAAGCACTCTAAACACACACACAACACACAAAGACTTTTAAGTTCGTGGGGTTTGGGGGACCAACAAACTCTGTGAAGCGAATAAGGTTGTTGTAAGAGGAACGCGGAGACACAGTCAAAACCGACGCGGCACAGATAACTCTATGCTACACACCACTCAAACGAACTAACGCGTAACTTTAACAAATCACCGCGACCAGTGACTACAAACGATACAACAACCAGACGATTGTTGGGAGATGCCAGACGACTTCTCACTTAGTGGAGTTGGGTATAGGAGGATTTCAGAACTGCCCGACGACGAGTTCAACGAGTGACCAGACGATCCACTCTTATTCGCACTACACACACAGGCTCCGCGGTACCAGACGATCCCGCTTGTAAACACTTAGGCACACTGACTTATGAACTAACGCGGCGGTTAACACTTTAAAACTCCTAATCACTCAGAGGGACTTAAGCTTTTCCACACACAAATGCTATTAGCTCTATGGGGGGCTCGGGAACCTGTCCTTCCTTGCCCAGGTTCTATTTCTTATATACAGTATTTCTATTTACATAGTACAAACAAATGTCGCGATACTTGACAGTTATGAGATATATGGTGCATATGGTGCACCGCGTAGGGTAGGGATGAAGTATAGTACGCGGTAACAGGGTATCCTATATCGGTTTATAATCTTGCCGCTTTTAGAAAGTATCGCGGTAGTTCGCTAACACTGTGTCTCCTTACGTGTTCTACTTCCGCGTCGTCGGAAGTACTTCGTGTTACATCGTACGTCTAGACCCTTCTGTGGCTCAACAGTGGTCATTGGATATGACTAGTGCACGGAGCTACTGCTACCTGGTTTCTAAGTCTGGCCTTCTGAGTAGTGCCGCGGTACTTCGTTACCTACGCGTTGGTTTATACAGTATTGGGGCCATCAAGTTATACACGTCGGACCTTAGAACAAGTGCCGCGACGCTTTACTTGAGTGTATACTTAGGTAATACCTACACTGAGAAGACCCATTTAGTGCCGTTCTACAGTCTTGTACACCTTTGTACACATATACTAGTGGTTGAATGTGCGTAATACACCGCGTAACTTAGGACTATACAGTGTACTTAGTAGGTTTGTACTGGAGTGATCAATCCTGCGAGGCCGAAAATGGTAGTGGTATTACCGCGGTCGTATCATCTCCCCCTGACTAAAATATCGACTGTCCCAGTCGCTGGGGTCCTACTCAGGGTCTATCCTGGAAAGGCGCATCAACCTCCCTTTTCTGGATATCACAAACTTCTTTCTGACTCATGTAGCGCTCTCCCTCCTTCTTGTCACATCACATTCCATCACGTTGCCTTATTGGTAAATCGCCGCGTCTCTTCATTCCCCATCGTCCGGTTACGTTAGTTCCCGGACATACCGGTTATTCAGTTAATGGATTGCCATCGCTTCTTTGTCAAAGCTGTATGTCGTACCCTGAATAAGTATGTAATATATCAAACTTTTGCTCTCGCGTCTTCTAGGAATGGAACTTGATATTGGCACCAATCTGAGGACCCCATCGCCGCGAGGTGTATATAACCTTCAGCGCCCGGGTGTCGAACTCCAACTTTTTGCCCTCTCTCCCATTACTGGTTTATGCCCATCAAGGCTGAACCCCTTGACTATACTTCTTTATTAGTAAGTGTCGCGGCCGCTCTTTGTGTTCCTTCTCTTAACTTCCTTGGGCAGGCTTTTTCACCCACACCTTCGGAAACTAACTTTAGCATGTCTTCTTCTCGACCGTCAGGTTCTCGTTCGAGCAAACGCCAACGCCGCGATGACGCCTCTGTCCCTATTCCTGGAGTGCCGGCTCCCAACTCACAGCAGTCTATATCTGCTGCGGAGTTCGCGCTACTTCAATATATCCGTAGTGGTCAACTGGCGGTCCAACCAACCGTGATTCCTACCGCCGCGGTGGTTTCGCCTCCTCTTGCTTCATCTTCGCGTCGTACTCCATCGCCTCCTCCTGCTGAATCTCGTTCACACACGTTCGCCGTGAGGCGTTGAGAAAACTCGCATCCAAGCGCTCTCGTTCTCGCGGTCAAACTTCTAATTTGGTACGGCAGTTTCTTGCCCCTCGATACTTTTTGTCCCACTTATGCTTTTACTTGTTCTTGCAGCTCCGTCCTGTCACCGCGGAGGATCGGGCCCAATACGATGCTGACTTTCTGGCTTTTAAAGATGAAACTTACGATCTTAGTCCCGCGTCAGCTACTTCAGCTGCGCGTTCTCACCGTAAGCATGGACATCGCCGCGTTGGTCTGGGAAAACGTCCTCCACCGTTGAACTTGGTACGGTTTTTCTCCATTCATCCTTCCTCTCTCTTCTGACTCCGTTCTTCGTAGTTTGATGATGAAGCTGTCGAGTCTAACACTGAGGCCCCCTTAGTTCACAAGGAACCTCGCCGCGGTCTTTCGCGTAGACGCGTGGAAAGTGATTCTGACGTGGAGCCCGTAGCTAAAACTATTCCTGTTGTTGCCTCTGTCGAGCCGACTCCCTTGCCTACGACAGCGCTTACGCCGTCTGCTAGCTCTCCTTTCGTACGTAACTCTCTACTGTGTCAGTTCCCGCGGGCCTTACCACTTTCTCGGTTTATTAGGCTCACTCGCGGTCACCTCCTCCTGTTGACTTGTCAGTTGGCTTCACTCAGGACGCGGTAAATGCTCCCGTACCCACTACTCCTCGTTTATCGCCTTCTTTGCGAGATGACGCGGCACCCCCTGCTCTTCTGCCTTCTGGTGTGCCCGCCTCTTTTTCTCCTTTGACTTCCACGGTGTTGCCTCCCCCTGCTATTGCTGTTAGTCAACCGGGAGCTTCCGCGGCGCTGCCCGCAACTTCATCTCTACCTGAGGACCCAGCTCCTCCTGTAAGTCTAGCTCATCTGTTCCTTGTCACATTCTTAACCCCTTTTGTTGTTTCTTAGGTGAAAGGCAAAGGTAAAGGTAAGAAGCGTGCTAATACCAAACCTGCGGCGACTACTATCCAAGAAGAGAGCCGATTCCGCACCCCTTCCCCTCAGCCTGGTGATCCCGAGGACAAGCGTCGATTCTTACGTGAAGTGGAGGGGTACCCCCGATATTGGTACGAACATGTCTTCCCCGCGGCAGCAAAGATGGGCGCTGCTATCCACCGCGACTCCTTGCCTATTACTAAGGGAAGTAAAGCCTCCGCGGCTCCTTCCTCTGTTCATGGCGACTTCGAGGCGGGTGTACGATGGTTTCAACCCAACGAGGCCCCTTCCGCGCAAGCGATCAACTTTGATTTCCCTGGTCTATTGCCACCCCTGATGACCTCGCATATCAAAATGTTTCAGTCCGTGGCAAAGAGTGTGAATCTGGTACGCGGTCCAATTTATTTGTACCGCGACGCTTTTCTGACTTTGACTTCTTTACTAGCCTTCCATTCGGTGTAGCTCCTGCATTGTACATGGAAAACCTTGTGTCTTCGTGGCACCTGGCGAATCTTGTAACGAGTGCCTGAGTAAGAAGGATTCTGCTTGCACCTTTCGGTATGGTACGCGGAAGATTGTGCTCGAGGACGACGCGATGCACAATCGCGGCCTCTTCTCTGTTCGCCGTATGTATTTCTTTTTCTGGCTTGCTCTTCTCCTTCTAACTTCTAGCTTTCAGATGCTCTATCCCTTCAACACGAGGCCGCGACGCTTTTTGAAGACCTGGACCATATTGCCAAGGCGATGCATGGGGTTCAGCGTAAGGCAGAAGGCAAGGTCGCGGAACTCGTCGACATTATTGCTGCGGGATATTTCAATTTTGGCAAAGATTACCTGGCCCAGCTTCGACTTAGCGGGGACTTGGCCAAGGTGATCATTGATGAACGAATTCAACCAAAAATCGACGCGGGGGAGCTTACCTCCATAAACCCGGATTCTCTTCACCATGCATATCAGAACTAGTGATCACTGCATGCGTTCATCATTCTTGTTCAGGCCCCGCGGTAATAAAAGCTTTTAGTATCGTAGTATTGTCATGTCGCGGATCCTGTACAGTCTTTATTACATGAAAATTATCATTGCTTTTGTTTCATGGAGAGTGAATCTTTAAGCTGTGTGACACTTTCTTTGTTATATAAGATTTTTCAGAATTCAAGCGATCCTACGCGGTACTTTTCTCTACGCGGTACTTTTCTACTTCTGTGACCCTTCCCCATCTTTGAAATTACAACTGTCCCCAGTTGTCTTGAACACTTCGCGTCCTTTGGGAAAGTACCATATGGTCCGCCGCGTCAATTTTGAAGGATGGTAAGTGTCGCGGAATTAGAATTCTACACTGACAAGTTTCCTCGTAGTCATGACTGCCCTGGCCCGGTATAAAAGGTCCTTCGAACTCTAAGTTCTTCCTATCAGATTCACTTATGTCTACTGATACTTCTTCTGTTGATGTCCAGTTTCTCGTGGAAGAGGTGGCACCTCTTTACAAGTCGTTTAGCGAGCGTCGAGCCAAACGTGGTGCTGACGACGCTAATCGCGTCGCGATGTCTTGTGCACAAAAACTCGTAAGTTTTCTACTGCGCTGTCTCCCTTCCCGCGCCTTACTTCGCTCTTTTTAGCTCGAGCTCTGGAAAGCTCACCCTGATGCCGCGCTGGCTAACGCTGACATTCGTACTTTCACTCTGTTCTTCTTTGAACAACTGCCGCGGGACCCAGTTACCGCGAAGTATACACCAACTCATCATTTACTTGGTCCGTACCGCGGTAAATGTGTTCAGTTTGGTAAACCCAAGGAGGTTCCTAAAGTCGCCGCGGCCGCTCCTGTGCCAACGGTTGTAACCCCAGTGCCCGTCAGAGGCAAAGGTCGCGTTCGTACTAGCCGCCGCGTAAGTAATCAGTTCTTTTTCTTGAATAACCATCGGTACTAAACTTTTTCTTAGATTCGCAAGCGTGTTGCATCCCAAGCTCGTATTGATAGTAGCGACGAGGAGGTTGACGACGACGCGGCGGGTAGCGATATTGCTATGGGTGACGATGAATCCCCCTCTATTGCAGATTCCACTACTAATACCACGGTAGGTCGCCAGACTACCCCGAACCAGCTTGCTCTGTTGCTAAAACTATGTACCTCGCTTCAGACTCTCGACCTCGCAGCAGTTGAAGAAGTTACCCGCGTTGCTCCCTTTACTCCAAAGGTTGAGCCTAGCGTCGCGGCGGTTAAAAGGGTACGATCACAAATCCTGCTCCCAATGTTATTCTGACTTAACTCTCCTTTCATAGCCTCACGCGTCGACTAATCACCCCGTAAGATATCTCCACTTTTCTGAGATACCACGCATGCTTATTACTTCACGGCAATACCTTAAGGCAGTTGCCGCGGTGGATAAGAGTACCATCAATACTCCTGCCAAGAAAGCTAAGATGGAGGTGGTTAGTGTCGCGGCAGCTCCTCCTACTTGGGCGCACAACTTCTCTATGCTCGATCCCCCTCTGGCACCTCCTAGTACGTGTCACGTTTTGGTACTGCCGCTAGCGACTTTTTCAACTAACCTATCTTTTGGTAGACCCTGTCTCCACTTTCTCCAACTCGGTTGTGCAGTCACTCGTTGATCGTGCCAATCTCGCGGTGCTCGAACCCGTTAGTGGTCCTACCGATCGTAGCCTCACCATGCTGGAGTTCGAGACTCGCTCTAAACTTATCGCGGTCAACCATCAGATCAGCCTCCAGCTCCAAATGCGGGATTTGCTGATGAAGAGCTACCAGAGCATCGCGTCGCAGCAGAAGGAGCTGGTTAATAAAACCAACGTCCCTCTTATCGATATGACTGGCGACGAAGATATGCCCTCCGTGACTGATACTTGAACTGCTCCGTGAATTTTTCTCGTGCTTCCGCGACACTTTTTAATCTTCTTGTCGTGAATAGGGGTACCGCGTAACTTTTCGTTTCCCTCTCACACTTGTATTCAACTACCGCGTAACTTATTTATTTTCAATTTGTCGCGTATATTTCAACATAACACGTACAGATCATACGCTCGTTTTTATAATAAACTGCCATGTGGCCCTATCTCTTGAGTGATTTACTGAAAGATCTTCGGCTTCGATATCCAGTGCTTCGCGTCGTATACTGAAACGTCCGCGTGAATTTCACCATCTAGGTCCGCTTGATCGTGTTCTACGGATAAATCTTCTTCTTCTTCTTCTAGACCTTGTTCAATTCTCAACAAGCCATCTTCTGACAAACCAATCAGCTCACTTAGGTTCTCGGGGAGTTCAATGTGCGACCGTGGCCAATATGGAATTACGCGGAAGGCTCCAATTTTATTCTGGAACACCGCACCATTTAGGTCTGCCACAATGTAACTGCCACCTGTGGTACGCCTGAGTACTACCATAGGTCCTAAATAGCGCGGCTTTGTTTTAGAGTTCAAAGATTTTTCAATCTGAGTATTCCTAACTAATACCAAACTACCTGGCTTAAACGCGTAGTCTTTAATAACATGCTTATACTCTTTTTCAAACCTCAACAACCGTGACCTTTTCTCACGTGTTACGCGTTCCCGCAATTCAACTATGTGCTTCGCGTGCTTAGCTAATGCTTTTGCCCGTAGTCCAATTAGTTCCGCGTCACTTATGAAATGATCAGGATATTCTACAAGCCATGTTGCCTCAACGATATCAAAAGGTAGCGAGGGGTGCGCACCAGTTACTGCGAAGAATGGGGAGCACCCAAATCTCTTTCTTATGGTACACCTATCAGCCCACATTACTAAGTAGAAATAGTAAAACCATTTTGAATCGTCACCTCCCGCGGCCTTTATGAGACTGTGTCGCACATCATAATGCGCGTGTTCCACGATACCGTTGGCTTGGGAGTTATAAGGTGATATGCGAATACCGCGTACGCCATATTTCTTCTCTAACCATTCTAACGCCTTTAGAAAAGGTCCGCCATTATCTGTAACTATCTCTATAAGACAGCCCCAGCGGCAGATAATTTCTTCCCATAACCACTGCCCAATCGCTCTTGCGGACTCTGCTTTCAACGGTCTTCCTTCCATCCAGCCGGTTAACGCGCACCTACCATGTACAATCAGCTTGTAGCCATTCGACGCCGGCATATACATGGTGTCAGCGTGAATTTTCTGAAAGATTGACGGTGTCTTCGTCTCGGTAGGAGGAATCCTGATCTTTGTCTTTTGTCTTATTTGGCACGTATGACAGGTCTTCACATACTCATAGATGTCTTTCTCCATTTCAGGCCACCAAAAGCGTTCCATAAGTAAGGATTTAGTAGCGAAGAAGCCGCGGTGCCCTAGACTATCATGACAAGCATGGATCATGGCGATGCGACGCGACTTTTCAACTACCAGCTTATGTTTTGCCTCGATTCCACGTCGATAGAGTTTTCCGTCTTGTATAAAGAAGTTCCGCGCTAATCTTAAAAAGTTCTTGAAGCGTTTGTTATTCTCATAGCCTACAGGCCTCTTAGAAGTGTCTGTTAGCCATTTGAAAACCTCCGCGACTGTTTTATCTTGGTTTATCGCTCCCTTCGATCGTTTAGACTCATCATACTCTGTTTCGTCAATATGCTCTGGTGGCTCCTCGAGTTCTGGTACTTCACTAGCCAAGTTCGCGGCTACAAACTGTTTTACTTCTGGTATGTCGCGGAACTCTCGTTCTTGCTTATAAGCACGCGTCAATTCTTCCTTAAAGTCGTCTACTGACGCGGCTAAACCAGTCATATAATTACTTTTCCATTCTTCTTTCTCATCAACTAATACGTGTGCGTAACCATGCTTAGAGTCGATCTTATCTACAAACTCCTCTAATTTGTAGGGTTCTTGAACTTCACCATCTTCAGGATTGTCATACTCATCATCACCTACTTGCTTATCCCGCCGTGATAGTCCATCAGGTCCGTGAACCTTGCCTGGTACGTGCTTCAGTTTAAAATGAAACATCATGATCGACTCTATCCACCTATTTATCGCGGCGTTTGGCATTTGATCAGGATGCTCTAACATGCCTTTAATGTACTTCGCGTCAGTTTCGATTATAAGGTTGCGAATACCAAACAACCAATACTGGCACGCTCGTAACGCGCGATACAAACCAAACAACTCCCGTTTCGGCTGTGAAAACCTAGCTTCGCGATCACTTAGTGTAATCGAACCGAATCTGGAGTAGAACCTTCGTCGCGGATTCTCTGGATCCACTTGACAAATATAGAACCCAACCGCTTTCCACGACGTATCTACTGCCAATATAACAGGGTCTTCCACATCATACTTTAGTGGTCGTAATGCCTTGCTATTCTTTACTGCCTCTTTCAACTTTGCCAACGCGTCACTTTGCTCTTGTCGCCATTCGAACGGAATATCTTTACGCGTAAATCGGGTTAAAGGCTCCGCGATCTTTGCATAGTCTTTGACGAACATTCTTACTAGTCCCGCGGTGCCTAAGAATGGTCTTATATCCTTCTCTTCTAGGATATTCTCAGGTCCACCCCAGTTGGTAATAGTTTTCGCTCGTTCCGGGTCGATCTCTCTTCCTTCTCGTGTACACCTATGTCCGACCACGGTAATCTCGCTTTTACACAATACAGCTTTGGGGCCTGAGAAAGTCCCACCACAGTACTTCATTCTTTGAATGACCCTATTCATATTGGTGAAATGTTCCCAAATAAACCTCCGTATCCCATCATTACCAGGAATGGTCTCGTACGTACCATCTTCACTTTGATAAGTCGTTTCAGGACCGCGTACAGGAACATCATCGATGTATGGTTGCGTAAACTCCGGGATCTCTTCTTGTAATATGTGTGTTACATCATCGTGGAAGATTGGTACTGAATTTGTCCATCCCATCGGTAGTGTTACTAACCTCAGGGCTCCAAAGGGAGTCTGGAATGTAGTTAAGTCTCGCGATGCTATTGCCAACTCTCTTTCATCATAGCCAACATATAAATCTAGAATTCCTCCACAAGCTCTACCACAGAATTTCTCCGCGAGCTCTTCAGTAGCAGGCGGTATACCAGAATGTGCTATTGTTACCGCGTTCAACGGTTCCAGACTATGTACTAGTCGAATACTCTTTCCGTCTTTCTTTAACACCGCGAACCACTTCGATCGGTAAGACGAGTTCGATGGTTCGTAAACTCCCGCGTCAATCTTTCGTCTAACTGCCGCGCATACTTCATTAAAAATACCAGGGGGAATAGGAATGTTCCTCTCAACCCAAGGTGTATGAGGTATCACTGGCATCTCTACAGAAGGAAAGAAATCGGTTCTGAATCTTCCGCGTTCACTGTCGTCCCACGCGAATCCTTTCTCTTGCTGCATCATCATATGATGCATCAACTTCCGTTCTTCTGGCCAAAGGAACTCTTCCTTATGTATCTCGTCTATTATCTCTTTACGTTCCTGAGTATACCTACCAGTCGGCGTGAATTCTGGAGGATTAGGCGAAAGCTGCGGCATATCAGCCAATGGATCTCCTTTAATCTCTCTTATGATTCTAAACTTCGATGGTAAATCTCCTAGAACAGGGCGTGTTTTCAACGCGACAGGTTTGTATTTCTTCCCTGCCAAGATACTAACTGGTTCGTAATGTTCCTTCCACAGCCGCGACGCGTGCCTCCTCACTTGATCTTTCATATCAGGGGATACATCAAGCATCGCGATGCTCCTTACATCAAACAGGGGAATTTGTTGTAACTCTTCTACGCCGTCTTCTAGCTCTACTTCTTGCACCGTGAAATTTGCTTGAGAGTACGCGGCAGGATTTTGCGCTCCATACACCGAACTCAAATAGGATCTCAATACGGGTTTCGTCGTTTCTTTATCACTTTTTAGATCAATATACTTCTCCGCGGCAGATAAGTATAGATCGCGTAACTCTCGCTTCTCAAACTTTGATTTTTGCTCTTCGTTTATATCTGCAAATACTACATCACTTATGCCAATGGGAATACCTTCGTCATTTAATTCAAAAACCACCGCGGCTTCTCCTTGATCTGGGATCAATTCCTCGAAGCTGCTGAAAAACCCTGAGTCTGTTCCTTGTCTTTGCTTATAGGTACAGAACCTTTCCCTCTCTCATAGGTAGGTACAACAGCTCGCTTCTTAGTGTTAGGGTCCTGAATAACGAGGTCCTGCGTTCCATCTGCATGATTATCCACTAAACTCTCCGTGATCGTGTCAAAAGGCCGTCCCAGTAGCAATTCATACGCGGGGTCTCGAATTACGTGTACTTGTAAGTACACGGTGATTCCGCCTAGTAAGAATGGTACATTACGCGCCAATCCCAAAGACTTCTCAACACCCTTGTTAGCCGATTGCATAAAGATTACTATGTCCGGGTCCCACGATAAACCTGCTTCGCGAGCTCTTTTCTCCGATGTAGAGATAATCTGTGAACCCGAGTCTAGTAGACTTTCGATCTTCGCGGTACCATTTACCAAAGGATACACGCATCGAAGCGACTCTGAATCTCTTGCCACGTAGATCTGAATTGGGTTATCTTTGCTTCCCAGGCTTTCCACGTACTGTTCAACTGGATCACTAATCACAACCGCTCCTGCTGGAAGGTCTCCTTCCGCCTGTTTCAGAACAAAAACTTCCGTGGTGACATTAAGGTCAGCTAACGCGACTGTATTTGCTGTTACGTGAACCTCTCCTACATTTTCCTCACTAAAAGGTAATAGGGGGCTTTTGGCTAGGATCTCTCTCAAACCTCCCGCGGTCTCTTCAGGCTTCAATTTGACTCTTGACTTGATTGTTCCTCTGAGTGAAATTTCTGATTCCACTACTGTTTCTTCCGCGTTAGGATGTTTAGTTAACGGAATAACAGGAGACTCCGCGGCCTTCTCATTCCTTGTCTTCCAAATTATCCCCCTCGGGTTCTCTAACCGCTCTTTCTGAGCTTTCAGTTTCTCTTGCACAGTTGGCGAATACGACACATCAGGTACGTTTGCGTAAGGAACCTCTGGTACGCGGCTCTTCTTCACTACGGTAGGTAGTGGAGGCATCTCGACACCATCGAATCTCAAACGTTTTTCTTTCCTGACTAACTCCTTATACTTATCTTTCTCTAGGCTCGCGTCCTTTTCAGGTTCCGCGTCCTTTTCTTTCCACAACCGTCGTTCATTACCCTTGTTTTCAGTATCATTCTCAGGTGCCGCGGCCCTAACAGGATTTTTCTCTTTTGTAGGGGCCTGGCTTTCCATCCTCGAACTTACCGAAAACCCTCCTCGAACCTTCCTTTCTCATTGTTACTAACTGCCACGTTACTTATTGAATCTCTTGCCGACCCTCGAATATAGGCCGCGCTGAGATTGGATTCTAACACCCTTTCTTGAGCACGCTTCGCCTCTTCATATTCTTGCCAAACTCTAGTGTACTGTTTATTGTACGACTCGACCTCCTCTAGTTGCATCTGTAGTACCTCAACCTGAGAAGCTTGTACTTTCTTTTCAGACAGTCTTCGATCTACAAAGTCTTTCTGAGGAGGCCCATTTGGAGCTTTCTGTGCTACTGGCTCTCCATCTGGCATACAAGTGATCCCTTCTTTCAAAATGATCTTTCCATCATCTACGTACTGCTTGCGTACCATACATTGCCCTGCCATATGTCCGTTTAAGCCACAGAACCAACACGTCGCGGCTCGAAAGTAGTCAGGACGGTTGTCATTCAACGCGGTTCTCCCATAGTCCCGCGGCGCCATATATGGTATACGTTCTGGAGGCCTGGTACCGCTACTCGTTCCAGGTGCCGCGAGCTTTAATTGCTCTAGCAGTTTACCCATCATTTCTTCTTCTCTCGCGGCTCTCTGGGTAAGGTTCTTTGTTTGGATCGTGATTAGATCTTTCAATTCCGCCACCCATCCTTCCGTTTGCTCATGCTTCACTTTTTCTACCCTCTTTCCTCTATCTTCCTTCGCGGCCCTTACATTCCCAAGACTAATTACTTCCTCAACCTGAGATCTCGCGTTAAATTCTGCCTCGTCCAGAATCTCTTCTGCTGTATAGGCATCATCTCGCGGTCTAGCTTCTGCAGGTGGGTTCGCACGCTTTTGTAACTTCAAAGTCAACGTGATGGATCTCCAAAATTCATCTTCAAACATTCCGCGGAGGACTCTGACAATTTCTCTGTTAGTATACAACGCGGTCGTAGTGTAGTGCTTAAGGAACGGCCGTAGGGTATTCCTCATTCTTAATACATCTTCGAGATCTTCCATCGTTATATTCTTATACTTCTTCGCGGCTCTTTCAAATTTTGCGAAGGAGAAAGTTCCCTCGTCCGATCCTCCATCATAACTCTTCAAAATCTCGTCGCGGAACTCGATAAACGTCCCTTCCTCTTTCTCGTACGTAGGCAACGCCTTCCATTGTTCTCTTATAGTTGCGGGTAGGTAACGCAACGCGACTGATTTCTTATCCGCTTCTTCCTCTATTTTGAAATCTTGGATAATATCCTCAATCTCCCCCAGATAGTCTCTGACGTCGTCTACATCATGATCGCGACGCTGATGTGCTTGGTATGGGGTATGAATGAGAAGAAGTGCTAACTAACTCGAATGAATCTATCAAGCACTCAAAACACACACACAACACACAAAGACTTTTAAGTTCGTGGGGTTTGGGGGACTAACAAACTCTGTGAAGCGAATAAGGTTGTTGTAAGAGGAACGCGGAGACACAGTCAAAACCGACGCGGCACAGATAACTCTATGCTACACACCACTCAAACAAACTAACGCGTAACTTTAACAAATCACCGCGACCAGTGACTACAAACGATACAACAACCAGACGATTGTTGGGAGATGCCAGACGACTTCTCACTTAGTGGAGTTGGGTATAGGAGGATTTCAGAACTGCCAGACGACGAGTTCAACGAGTGACCAGACGATCCACTCTTATTCGCACTACACACACAGGCTCCGCGGTACCAGACGATCCCGCTTGTAAACACTTAGGCACACTGACTTATGAACTAACGCGACGGTTAACACTTTAAAACTTCTAATCACTCAGAGGGACTTAAGCTTTTCCACACACAAATGCTATTAGCTCTATGGGGGGGCTCGGGAACCTCCCCTTCCTTGCCCAGGTTCTATTTCTTATATACAGTATCTCTATTTACATAGTACAAACAAATGTCGCGATACTTGACAGTTATGAGATATATGGTGCATATGGTGCACCGCGTAAGGTAGGGATGAAGTATAGTACGCGGTAACAGGGTATCCTATATCGGGTTATAATCTTGCCGCTTTTAGAAAGTATCGCGGTAGTTCGCTAACGCTGTGTCTCCTTACGTGTTCTACTTCCGCGTCGTCGGAAGTACTTCGTGTTACATCGTACGTCTAGACCCTTCTGTGGCTCAACAGTGGTCATTAGATATGACTAGTGCACGGAGCTACTGCTACCTGGTTTCTAAGTCTGGCCTTCTGAGTAGTGCCGCGGTACCTCGTTACCTACGCGTTGGTTTATACAGTATTGGGGCCATCAAGTTATACACGTCGGACCTTAGAACAAGTGCCGCGACACTTTACTTGAGTGCATACTTAGGTAATACCTACACTGAGAAGACCCATTTAGTGCCGTTCTACAGTCTTGTACACCTTTGTACACATATACTAGTGGTTGAATGTGCGTAATACACCGCGGAACTTAGGACTATACAGTGTACTTAGTAGGTTTGTACTGGAGTGATCAATCCCGCGAGGCCGAAAATGGTAGTGGTATTCCCGCGGTCGTATCATCTCCCCCTGACTAAAATATCGACTGTCCCAGTCGCTGGGGTCCTACTCAGGGTCTATCCCGGAAAGGCGCATCAACCTCCCTTTTCTGGATATCACAAACTTCTTTCTGACTCATGTAGCGCTCTCCCTCCTTCTTGTCACATCACATGCCATCACGTTACCTTATTGGTAAATCGCCGCGTCTCTTCATTCCTCATCGTCCGGTTACGTTAGTTCCCGGACATACCGGTTATTCAGTTAATGGATTGCCATCGCTTCTTTGTCAAAGCTGTATGTCGTACCCTGAATAAGTGTGTAATACATCAAACTTTTGCTCTCGCGTCTTCTAGGAATGGAACTTGATACTGGCACCATTCTGAGGACCCCATCGCCGCGAGGTGTATATAACCTTCAGTGCCCGGGTGTCGAACTTCAACTTTTTGCTCCCTCTTTCATCACTGGTTTATGCCCATCAAAGCTGAACCCCTTGACTATAATTCTTTAATAGTAAGTGTCGCGGCCGCTCTTGGTGATCCCTTTCTTAACTTCCTTGGACAGGCTTTTTCACCCACACCTTCGGAGACTAAATCTATCATGCCCTCTCCTCGACCTTCAAACTCTCGCCCTCACAAACGACAACGCCGCGAGGCAGCCCCAGCACCTCTCCCTGGAATGTCGGAGCCTAACTCACAGCAGTCTATATCTGCTGCGGAGTTCGCTCTGCTTCAATACATCCGTAGCGGGCAACTGGCTGTCCAACCGACTGTGATTCCTACTTCCGCGGCGGCTTTGCCTTCACTCGCTTCGTCTTCGCGTCGTACTCCATCGCCTCCTCCTGCGGAGTCTCGTTCACACGTTCGCCGTGAGACGCTGAGAAAACTCGCGTCCAAGCGTGCTCGTTCTCGCGGTCAGACTTCTCATTTGGTACAACAGTTTCTTGTCCCTTCTTTTACCTTATACTTTTACTTGTCTCTTGCAGCTTCGCCCTGTCACCGCGGAAGATCGGGCGCAATACGACGCTGACTTTTTGGCCTTTAAGGATGAGACCTACGATCTTAGCCCCGCGTCAGCTACTCCCGTTGCGCGTTCTCACCGCAAACATGGACATCGTCGCGTTGGTCCGGGAAAACGTCCTCCACCGTTGGACTTGGTACTATTTCTCTGTTCCTCCCTAATGCTTATTTTCTGACTTCGCCTTTTCTTAGTTCGATGATGAAGCTGTCGAGTCCGATATAGAGACTTCGTTTTCTAAGGAACGTCGTCGCGTTCTTTCTCGACGACGCGTGGACAGTGAATCTGACGCGGAGCCCACAGCTGAGGTTGTTCCTAGTGTCCCCGCGGACTCTACTTCTTTGCCCGCTACCGCTCCTACTCCCTCTGCTGGCTCTCCCTTCGTAAGTTTCTTTTACAAATTCTCCGCGACTCTTTGTTCAAAACTCTGGCTTACTTAGGCTCATTCTCGATCGCCTCCGCCGGTTGACTTATCCGCTGGCTTTGGTCAGGACATGATAGAGGTGCCGCTGCCCGTTACCCCTCGTTTACCACCTTCTCTGCGAGACGACGCGATCCCTCCTGCTCTTCTTTCCTCTGGGGTACCGGCTTCCTTTTCGCCATTAACCTCCACGACAGTCGTTCCCCCTTCTGCTGTTGCTGTTAGTCAACCGGGAGCTTCCGCGGCGCTGCCCGCGACTTCATCTCTACCTGAGGACCCAGCTCCTCCTGTAAGTCTTGCTGGTTTGCCCGTCGTCCAACACTCTTTCTAAAGGTCTTCTCCCTTTCAGGTGAAAGGCAAAGGTAAAGGTAAGAAGCGGGCCAATACCAAACCCGCGGCTACTACTATTCAAGAGGAGGGCCGATTCCTCACTCCTCCTCCTCAAATGGGTGATCCCGCGGACAATCGTCGATTTCTACGCGAAGTGGAGGGGTATCCTCAATACTGGTACGACCATGTTTTCCCCGCGGCAGCGAAGATGGGCGCTGCAATTCCTCGCGACTCCTTGCCTATCACCAAGGGAAGTAAAGCCTCCGCGGCTCCTTCCTCTTCTCACGGCAACTTCGAGGCAGGTGTGCGGTGGTTTCAGCCTAACGAGGCTCCTTCTGCGCAAGCAATCAATTTCGATTTCCCTGGTCTATTGCCGCCCCTGATGACTTCTCATATCAAAATGTTTCAATCCGTGGCCAAGAGCGTCAATCTGGTACGTGATCTAGCTTCCTGTACCGCGGCACTTTATTCTGACTTTCTACTTTTCGTTGCTAGCCTTCTCTTCGGTGCAGCTCTTGCGTCGTTCATGGCAAACCTTGTGTCTTCGTGGCACCTGGCGAGTCCTGTAACGAGTGCTTGAGTAAGAAGGACTCGGCTTGTACATTTCGCTACGGTATACGGAAGATCGCGCTCGAAGATGATGCAATGCACAACCGCGGCCTCTTCTCTGTTCGCCGTATGTATTTCTTTCTTTTGCTTGCTTTTCTCCTCCTAACTTCTAGTTTTCAGATGCTCTATCTCTTCAACACGAGGCCGCGACGCTTTTTGAAGACCTGGATCATATTGCCAAAGCGATGCATGGGGTTCAGCGTAAGGCGGAAGGCAAGGTCGCGGAGCTCGTCGACATTATTGCTGCGGGGTATTTTAATTTTGGCAAAGATTACCTGGCCCAGCTTCGACTTAGCGGGGACTTGGCCAAGGTGATTATTGATGAACAAATTCAACCCAAAATCGACGCGGGGGAGCTTTCCTCCATAAACCCGGATTCTCTTCACCATGCATATCAGAACTAGTGATCACTGCATGCGTTCATCGTTCTTGTCCAGGCCCCGCGGTAATAAAAGCTTTTAGTATCGTAGTATTGTCATATCGCGGATCCTGTATATTCTTTGTTACATGAAAATCATCACTGCTTTTGTTTCATGGAGATTGAATCTTTAAGCTGTATGACACTTTCTTTGTTATATAAGATTTTTCAGAATTCAAGCGATCCTACGCGGCACTTAACTCTACGCGGTACATTCGAGCGATCCTTACGCGGTACTTTTCTACTCCTGTGACCCTTCCCCATCTTTGAAATTGCAACTGTCCCCAGTTGTCTTGAACACTCGTGTCCTTTGGTAAAGTACCATATGGTCCGCCGCGTCCACTTTGAAAGTAAGTATCGCGGACTTAGAATTCTACACTGACAAGTTTCCTCGTAGTCATGACTGCCCTGGCCTGGTATAAAAGGCCCTCCAAACCCTAAGTTCTTCCTATCGGCTTCACTTATGTCTACTGATACTTCTTCTGTTGACGTCCAGTTTCTCGTGGAAGAGGTAGCACCTCTTTATAAGTCGTTTAGCGAGCGTCGAGCCAAACGTGGTGCTGACGATGCTAATCGCGTCGCGATGTCTTGTGCACAAAAACTCGTAAGTTTCCTACTGCGCTGACTCCCTTCCCGTGCCTTACTTCTCTCTTTTTAGCTCGAGCTCTGGAAAGCTCACCCTGATGCCGCGCTGGCTAACGCTGACATTCGTACTTTCACTCTGTTCTTCTTTGAACAACTGCCGCGGGACCCAGTTACCGCGAAGTATACACCAACTCATCATTTACTTGGTCCGTACCGCGGTAAATGTGTTCAGTTTGGTAAACCCAAGGAGGTTCCCAAAGTTGCCGCGGCTGCTCCTGTTCCAACTGCTGTAACCCCAGTGCCCGTCAAAGGCAAAGGTCGCGTTCGTACTAGCCGCCGCGTAAGTAATCAGTTCTTTTTCTTGAATAACCACTGGTACTAAAACTTTTTCCTAGATTCGCAAGCGTATTGCATCCCAAGCTCGTATTGATAGTAGTGACGAGGAGGTTGACGACGACGCGGCGGGTAGCGATATTGCTATGGGTGACGATGAATCCCCCTCTATTGCAGATTCCACTACTAATACCACGGTAGGTCGCCACCCTACCCCGAGCCAGCTTGCTCTGTTGCTAAAACTATGTACCTCGCTTCAGACTCTCGACCTCGCAGCAGTTGAAGAAGTTACCCGCGTTGCCCCCTTTACTCCAAAGGTTGAGCCTAGCGTCGCGGCAGTTAAAAGGGTACGACCACCATTCCTTCTCCCAATGTTATTCTGACTTAACGTTCCTTTCATAGCCTCACGCGTCGACTAATCACCCCGTAAGATATCTCCACTTTTCTGAGATACCACGCATGCTTATTACTTCACGGCAATACCTTAAGGCAGTTGCCGCGGTGGATAAGAGTACCATCAATCCTCCTGCCAAGAAAGCTAAGATGGAGGTGGTTAGTGTCGCGGCAGCTCCTCCTACTTGGGCGCACAACTTCTCTATGCTCGATCCACCTCTGGCACCCCCTAGTACGTGTCACGTTTTCATACTGCCGCTAGCGACTTTTCAACTAACCTATCTTTTGGTAGACCCTGTCTCCACTTTCTCTAACTCGGTTGTGCAGTCACTCGTTGATCGTGCCAATCTCGCGGTGCTCGAACCCGTTAGTGGGCCTACTGATCGTAGCCTCACCATGCTGGAGTTCGAGACTCGCTCTAAACTTATCGCGGTCAACCATCAGATCAGTCTCCAGCTCCAAATGCGGGATTTGCTGATGAAGAGCTACCAGAGCATCGCGTCGCAGCAGAAGGAGCTGGTTAATAAAACTAACGTTCCCCTTATCGATATGACTGGCGACGAAGATATGCCCTCCGTGACTGATACTTGAACTGCTTCTGGAACTTTTCTTGTGCTTCCGCGACACTTTTTAATCTTCTTGTCGTGAATAGAGGTACCGCGTAACTTTCCGTTTCCCTTCCGCACTTGTATTCAACTATCGCGTAAACTTATTTATTTCCAATTTGTCGCGTATATTTCAACATAACACGTACAGATCATACACTCGTTTTTATAATAAAACTGCCATGTGGCCCTATCTCTTGAGTGATTTACTGAAAGATCTTCGGCTTCGATATCCAGTGCTTCGCGTCGTATACTGAAACGTCCGCGTGAATTTCACCATCTAGGTCCGCTTGATCGTGTTCTATGGATAAATCTTCTTCTTCTTCTTCTAGACCTTGTTCAATTCTCAACAAGCCATCTTCTGACAAACCAATCAGCTCACTTAGGTTCTCGGGGAGTTCAATGTGCGACCGTGGCCAATATGGAATTACGCGGAAGGCTCCAATTTTATTCTGGAACACCGCACCATTTAGGTCTGCCACAATGTAACTGCCACCTGTGGTACGCCTGAGTACTACCATAGGTCCTAAATAGCGCGGCTTTGTTTTAGAGTTCAAAGATTTTTCAATCTGAGTATTCCTAACTAAGACCAAACTACCTGGCTTAAACACGTAGTCTTTAATAACATACTTATACTCTTTTTCAAACCTCAACAACCGTGACCTTTTCTCACGTGTTACGCGTTCCCGCAATTCAACTATGTGCTTCGCGTGCTTAGCTAATGCTTTCGCCCGTAGTCCAATTAGTTCCGCGTCACTTATGAAATGATCAGGATATTCTACAAGCCATGTTGCCTCAACGATATCAAAAGGTAGCGAGGGGTGCGCACCAGTTACTGCGAAGAATGGGGAGCACCCAAATCTCTTTCTTATGGTACACCTATCAGCCCACATTACTAAGTAGAAATAGTAAAACCATTTTGAATCGTCACCTCCCGCGGCCTTTATGAGACTGTGTCGCACATCATAATGCGCGTGTTCCACGATACCGTTGGCTTGGGAGTTATAAGGTGATATGCGAATACCGCGTACGCCATATTTCTTCTCTAACCATTCCAACGCCTTTAGAAAAGGTCCGCCATTATCTGTAACTATCTCTATAAGACAGCCCCAGCGGCAGATAATTTCTTCCCATAACCACTGCCCAATCGCTCTTGCGGACTCTGCTTTCAACGGTCTTCCTTCCATCCAGCCGGTTAACGCGCACCTACCATGTACAATCAGCTTGTAGCCATTCGACGCCGGCATATACATGGTGTCAGCGTGAATTTTCTGAAAGATTGACGGTGTCTTCGTCTCGGTAGGAGGAATCCTGATCTTTGTCTTTTGTCTTACTTGGCACGTATGACAGGTCTTCACATACTCATAGATGTCTTTCTCCATTTCAGGCCACCAAAAGTGTTCCATAAGTAAGGATTTAGTAGCGAAGAAGCCGCGGTGCCCCAGACTATCATGACAAGCATGGATCATGGCGACGCGACGCGACTTCTCAACTATCAGCTTATGTTTTGCCTCAATTCCACGTCGATAGAGTTTTTCGTCTTGTATAAAGAAGTTCCGCGCTAACCTTAAAAAGTTCTTGAAGCGTTTGTTATTCTCATAGCCTACAGGCCTCTTAGAAGTGTCTGTTAGCCATTTGAAAACCTCCGCGACTGTTTTATCTTGGTTTATCGCTCCCTTCGATCGCTTAGACTCATCATACTCTGTTTCGTCAATATGCTCTGGTGGCTCCTCGAGTTCTGGTACTTCATTAGCCAAGTTCGCGGCTACAAACTGTTTTACTTCTGGTATGTCGCGGAACTCTCGTTCTTGCTTATAAGCACGCGTCAATTCTTCCTTAAAGTCGTCTACCGACGCGGCTAAACCTGTCATATAATTACTTTTCCATTCCTCTTTCTCATCAACTAATACTTGCGCGTAACCATGCTTAGAGTCAATCTTATCTACAAACTCCTCTAATTTATAGGGTTCTTGAACTTCACCATCTTCAGGATTGTCATACTCATCGTCTCCTACTTGCTTATCCCGCCGTGATAGTCCATCAGGTCCGTGAACCTTGCCTGGTACGTGCTTCAGTTTAAAATGAAACATCATGATCGACTCTATCCACCTATTTATCGCGGCGTTTGGCATTTGATCAGGATGCTCTAACATGCCTTTAATGTACTTCGCGTCAGTTTCGATTATAAGGTTGCGAATACCAAACAACCAATACTGGCACGCTCGTAACGCGCGATACAAACCAAACAACTCCCGTTTCGGCTGTGAAAACCTAGCTTCGCGATCACTTAGTGTAATCGAACCGAATCTGGAGTAGAACCTTCGTCGCGGATTCTCTGGATCCACTTGACAAATATAGAACCCAACCGCTTTCCACGACGTATCTACTGCCAATATAACAGGGTCTTCCACATCATACTTTAGTGGTCGTAATGCCTTGCTATTCTTTACTGTCTCTTTCAACTTTGCCAACGCGTCACTTTGCTCTTGTCGCCATTCGAACGGAATATCTTTACGCGTAAATCGGGTTAAAGGCTCCGCGATCTTTGCATAGTCTTTGACGAACATTCTTACTAGTCCCGCGGTGCCTAAGAATGGTCTTATATCCTTCTCTTCTAGGATATTCTCAGGTCCACCCCAGTTGGTAATAGTTTTCGCTCGTTCCGGGTCGATCTCTCTTCCTTCTCGTGTACACCTATGTCCGACCACGGTAATCTCGCTTTTACACAATACAGCTTTGGGGCCTGAGAAAGTCCCACCACAGTACTTCATTCTTTGAATGACTCTATTCATATTGGTGAAATGCTCCCAAATAAACCTCCGTATCCCATCATTACCAGGAATGGTATCGTACGTACCATCTTCACTTTGATAAGTCGTTTCAGGACCGCGTACAGGAACATCATCGATGTATGGTTGCGTAAACTCCGGGATCTCTTCTTGTAATATGTGTGTTACATCATCGTGGAAGATTGGTACTGAATTCGTCCATCCCATCGGTAGTGTTACTAACCTCAGGGCTCCAAAGGGAGTCTGGAATGTAGTTAAGTCTCGCGATGCTATTGCCAACTCTCTTTCATCATAGCCAACATATAAATCTAGAATTCCTCCACAAGCTCTACCACAGAATTTCTCCGCGAGCTCTTCAGTAGCAGGCGGTATACCAGAATGTGCTATTGTTACCGCGTTCAACGGTTCCAAACTATGTACTAGTCGAATACTCTTTCCGTCTTTCTTTAACACCGCGAACCACTTCGATCGGTAAGACGAGTTCGATGGTTCGTAAACTCCCGCGTCAATCTTTCGTCTAACTGCCGCGCATACTTCATTAAAAATACCAGGGGGAATAGGAATGTTCCTCTCAACCCAAGGTGTATGAGGTATCACGGGCATCTCTACTGAAGGAAAGAAATCTGTTCTGAATCTTCCGCGTTCACTGTCGTCCCACGCGAACCCTTTCTCTTGCTGCATCATCATATGATGCATCAACTTCCGTTCTTCTGGCCAAAGGAATTCTTCCTTATGTATCTCGTCTATTATCTCTTTACGTTCCTGAGTATACCTACCAGTCGGCGTGAATTCTGGAGGATTAGGCGAAAGCTGCGGCATATCAGCCAATGGATCTCCTTTAATCTCTCTTATGATTCTAAACTTCGATGGTAAATCTCCTAGAACAGGGCGTGTTTTCAACGCGACAGGTTTGTATTTCTTCCCTGCCAAGATACTAATTGGTTCGTAACGTTCCTTCCACAGCCGCGACGCGTGCCTCCTCACTTGATCTTTCATATCAGGGGATACATCAAGCATCGCGATGCTCCTTACATCAAACAGGGGAATTTGCTGTAACTCTTCTACGCCGTCTTCTAGCTCTACTTCTTGCACCGTGAAATTTGCTTGAGAGTACGCGGCAGGATTTTGCGCTCCATACACCGAACTCAAATAGGATCTCAATACGGGTCTCGTCGTTTCTTTATCACTTTTTAGATCAATATACTTTTCCGCGGCAGATAAGTATAGATCGCGTAACTCTCGCTTCTCAAGCTTTGATTTTTGCTCTTCGTTTATATCTGCAAATACTACATCACTTATGCCAATGGGAATACCTTCGTTATTTAATTCAAAAACCACCGCGGCTTCTCCTTGATCTGGGATCAATTCCTCGAAGCTGCTGAAAAACCCTGAGTCTGTTCCTTGTCTTTGCTTATAGGTACAGAACCTTTCCCTCTCTCATAGGTAGGTACAACAGCTCGCTTCTTAGTGTTAGGGTCCTGAATAACGAGGTCCTGCGTTCCATCTGCATGATTATCCACTAAACTCTCCGTGATCGTGTCAAAAGGCCGTCCCAGTAGCAATTCATATGCGGGGTCTCGAATTACATGTACTTGTAAGTACACGGTGATTCCGCCTAGTAAGAATGGTACATTACGCGCCAATCCCAAAGACTTCTCAACACCCTTGTTAGCCGATTGCATAAAGATTACTATGTCCGGGTCCCACGATAAACCTGCTTCGCGAGCTCTTTTCTCCGATGTAGAGATAATCTGTGAACCCGAGTCTAGTAGACTTTCGATCTTCGCGGTACCATTTACCAAAGGATACACGCATCGAAGCGACTCTGAATCTCTTGCCACGTAGATCTGAATTGGGTTATCTTTGCTTCCCAGGCTTTCCACGTACTGTTCAACTGGATCGCTAATCACAACCGCTCCTGCTGGAAGATCTCCTTCCGCCTGTTTCAGAACAAAAACTTCCGCGGTGACATTAAGGTCAGCTAACGCGACTGTATTTGCTGTTACGTGAACCTCTCCTACATTTTCCTCGCTAAAAGGTAATAGGGGGCTTTTGGCTAGGATCTCTCTCAAACCTCCCGCGGTCTCTTCAGGCTTCAATTTGACTCTTGACTTGATCGTTCCTCTGAGTGAAATTTCTGATTCCACTACTGTTTCTTCCGCGTCAGGATGTTTAGTTAACGGAATAACAGGAGACTCCGCGGCCTTCTCATTCCTTGTCTTCCAAATTATCCCCCTCGGGTTCTCTAACCGCTCTTTCTGAGCTTTCAGTTTCTCTTGCTCAGTTGGCGAATACGACACATCAGGTACGTTCGCGTAAGGAACCTCTGGTACGCGGCTCTTCTTCACTACTGTAGGTAGCGGAGGCATCTCGACACCATCGAATCTCAAACGTTTTTCCCTCTTGACCAACTCCTTATACTTATCTTTCTCTAGGCTCGCGTCCTTCTCAGGTTCCGCGTCCTTTTCTTTCCACAACCGTCGTTCATTACCCTTGTTTTCAGTATCATTCTCAGGTGCCGCGGCCCTAACAGGATTTTTCTCTTTTGTAGGGGCCTGGCTTTCCATCCTCGAACTTACCGAAAACCCTCCTCGAACCTTCCTTTCTCATTGTTACTAACTGCCACGTTACTTATTGAATCTCTTGCCGACCCTCGAATATAGGCCACGCTGAGATTGGATTCTAACACCCTTTCTTGAGCACGCTTCGCCTCTTCATATTCTTGCCAAACTCTAGTGTACTGTTTATTGTACGACTCGACCTCCTCTAGTTGCATCTGTAGTACCTCAACCTGAGAAGCTTGTACTTTCTTTTCAGACAGTCTTCGGTCCACAAAGTCTTTCTGAGGAGGCCCATTTGGAGCTTTCTGTGCTACTGGCTCTCCATCTGGCATACAAGTGATCCCTTCTTTCAAAATGATCTTTCCATCATCTACGTACTGCTTGCGTACCATACATTGCCCTGCCATATGTCCGTTTAAGCCACAGAACCAACACGTCGCGGCTCGAAAGTAGTCGGGACGGTTGTCATTCAACGCGGTTCTCCCGTAGTCCCGCGGCGCCATATAGGGTATACGTTCTGGATGCCTGGTACCGCTACTCGTTCCAGGTGCCGCGAGCTTTAATTGCTCTAGCAGTTTACCCATCATTTCTTCTTCTCTCGCGGCTCTCTGGGTAAGGTTCTTTGTTTGAATCGTGATTAGATCTTTCAATTCCGCCACCCATCCTTCCGTTTGCTCATGCTTCACTTTTTCTACTTTCTTTCCTCTATCTTCCTTCGCGGACCTTACGTTCCCAAGACTAATTACTTCCTCAACCTGAGATCTCGCGTTAAATTCTGCCTCGTCCAGAATCTCTTCTGCTGTATAGGCATCATCTCTCGGTCTAGCCTCTGCAGGTGGGTTCGCACGCTTTTGTAACTTCAAAGTCAACGTGATGGATCTCCAAAATTCATCTTCAAACATTCCGCGGAGGACTCTGACAATTTCTCTGTTAGTATACAACGCGGTCGTAGTGTAGTGCTTAAGGAACGGCCTTAGGGTATTCCTCATTCTTAATACATCTTCGAGATCTTCCATCGTTATATTCTTATACTTCTTCGCGGCTCTTTCGAATTTTGCGAAGGAGAAAGTTCCCTCGTCCGATCCTCCATCATAACTCTTCAAAATCTCGTCGCGGAACTCGATAAACGTCCCTTCCTCTTTCTCGTACGTAGGCAACGCCTTCCATTGTTCTCTTATAGTTGCGGGTAGGTAACGCAACGCGACTGATTTCTTATCCGCTTCTTCCTCTATTTTGAAATCTTGGATAATATCCTCAATCTCCCCCAGATAGTCTCTGACGTCGTCTACATCATGATCGCGACGCAAATCTGGTGCTCCACGTTCTCTTCTCCTCGGAATCTTATCCATAGCCGGCATTTTTATGATATTTTCTTGAATTATAGGTAAAATAGGTGCAGAGTTCGGTGAAATATGTAAATCAAATAGAAGTGTGTGGACTTCGGATAGTTCCTCGTCCGAATGAGAATGTCTATCAATAGTTGGTGGGACTACTGAGTTTCGACGCGACGGTGGGTCTGGCCTAGGAAATTGAATTGAAGTACCTTCTCCGTAATCAGATAGTTCTTCGTCAAAGTTCCGCGACTGTCTAATACTCGAATCTTCCGCGTCAACTACGTTAATCGATTCTCGGGGTTGAGCAACAACTTCAGGATGTGACTTCCTGTAGCTACTAACTCTTTTGATTGCCTTTGCACGTGCTAACGACTCTCTGGTATTCTCTACCGTTGAAGGCCGTGAACTTCGCCTAGACGTTTTGTCTGATTGTTGGTTAGACAACCGCGACTATAACTCTTCGGTCTCGTACGAAACCTAAAACACTTCACTTAGTTTATTAATCAGAAACCCCTCGCGGTGGGCTCCAGATGATGTGCTTGGTATGGGGTATGAATGAGAAGAAGTGCTAACTAACTCGAATGAATCTATCAAGCACTCAAAACACACACACAACACACAAAGACTTTTAAGTTCGTGGGGTTTGGGGGACTAACAAACTCTGTGAAGCGAATAAGGTTGTTGTAAGAGGAACGCGGAGACACAGTCAAAACCGACGCGGCACAGATAACTCTATGCTACACACCACTCAAACAAACTAACGCGTAACTTTAACAAATCACCGCGACCAGTGACTACAAACGATACAACAACCAGACGATTGTTGGGAGATGCCAGACGACTTCTCACTTAGTGGAGTTGGGTATAGGAGGATTTCAGAACTGCCAGACGACGAGTTCAACGAGTGACCAGACGATCCACTCTTATTCGCACTACACACACAGGCTCCGCGGTACCAGACGATCCCGCTTGTAAACACTTAGGCACACTGACTTATGAACTAACGCGACGGTTAACACTTTAAAACTTCTAATCACTCAGAGGGACTTAAGCTTTTCCACACACAAATGCTATTAGCTCTATGGGGGGGCTCGGGAACCTCCCCTTCCTTGCCCAGGTTCTATTTCTTATATACAGTATCTCTATTTACATAGTACAAACAAATGTCGCGATACTTGACAGTTATGAGATATATGGTGCATATGGTGCACCGCGTAAGGTAGGGATGAAGTATAGTACGCGGTAACAGGGTATCCTATATCGGGTTATAATCTTGCCGCTTTTAGAAAGTATCGCGGTAGTTCGCTAACGCTGTGTCTCCTTACGTGTTCTACTTCCGCGTCGTCGGAAGTACTTCGTGTTACATCGTACGTCTAGACCCTTCTGTGGCTCAACAGTGGTCATTAGATATGACTAGTGCACGGAGCTACTGCTACCTGGTTTCTAAGTCTGGCCTTCTGAGTAGTGCCGCGGTACCTCGTTACCTACGCGTTGGTTTATACAGTATTGGGGCCATCAAGTTATACACGTCGGACCTTAGAACAAGTGCCGCGACACTTTACTTGAGTGCATACTTAGGTAATACCTACACTGAGAAGACCCATTTAGTGCCGTTCTACAGTCTTGTACACCTTTGTACACATATACTAGTGGTTGAATGTGCGTAATACACCGCGGAACTTAGGACTATACAGTGTACTTAGTAGGTTTGTACTGGAGTGATCAATCCCGCGAGGCCGAAAATGGTAGTGGTATTCCCGCGGTCGTATCAACGCAAATCTGGTGCTCCACGTTCTCTTCTCCTCGGAATCTTATCCATAGCCGGCATTTTTATGATATTTTCTTGAATTATAGGTAAATTAGGTGCAGAGTTCGGTGAAATATGTAAATCAAATAGAAGTGTGTGGACTTCGGATAGTTCCTCGTCCGAATGAGAATGTCTATCAATAGTTGGTGGGACTACTGAGTTTCGACGCGACGGTGGGTCTGGCCTAGGAAATTGAATTGAAGTACCTTCTCCGTAATCAGATAGTTCTTCGTCAAAGTTCCGCGACTGTCTAATACTCGAATCTTCCGCGTCAACTACGTTAATCGATTCTCGGGGTTGAGCAACAACTTCAGGATGTGACTTCCTGTAGCTACTAACTCTTTTGATTGCCTTTGCACGTGCTAACGACTCTCTGGTATTCTCTACCGTTGAAGGCCGTGAACTTCGTCTAGACGTTTTGTCTGATTGTTGGTTAGACAACCGCGACTATAACTCTTCGGTCTCGTACGAAACCTAAAACACTTCACTTAGTTTATTAATCAGAAACCCCTCGCGGTGGGCTCCAGATGATGTGCTTGGTATGGGGTATGAATGAGACGAAGTGCTAACTAACTCGAATGAATCTATCAAGCACTCTAAACACACACACAACACACAAAGACTTTTAAGTTCGTGGGGTTTGGGGGACCAACAAACTCTGTGAAGCGAATAAGGTTGTTGTAAGAGGAACGCGGAGACACAGTCAAAACCGACGCGGCACAGATAACTCTATGCTACACACCACTCAAACGAACTAACGCGTAACTTTAACAAATCACCGCGACCAGTGACTACAAACGATACAACAACCAGACGATTGTTGGGAGATGCCAGACGACTTCTCACTTAGTGGAGTTGGGTATAGGAGGATTTCAGAACTGCCCGACGACGAGTTCAACGAGTGACCAGACGATCCACTCTTATTCGCACTACACACACAGGCTCCGCGGTACCAGACGATCCCGCTTGTAAACACTTAGGCACACTGACTTATGAACTAACGCGGCGGTTAACACTTTAAAACTCCTAATCACTCAGAGGGACTTAAGCTTTTCCACACACAAATGCTATTAGCTCTATGGGGGGCTCGGGAACCTGTCCTTCCTTGCCCAGGTTCTATTTCTTATATACAGTATTTCTATTTACATAGTACAAACAAATGTCGCGATACTTGACAGTTATGAGATATATGGTGCATATGGTGCACCGCGTAGGGTAGGGATGAAGTATAGTACGCGGTAACAGGGTATCCTATATCGGTTTATAATCTTGCCGCTTTTAGAAAGTATCGCGGTAGTTCGCTAACACTGTGTCTCCTTACGTGTTCTACTTCCGCGTCGTCGGAAGTACTTCGTGTTACATCGTACGTCTAGACCCTTCTGTGGCTCAACAGTGGTCATTGGATATGACTAGTGCACGGAGCTACTGCTACCTGGTTTCTAAGTCTGGCCTTCTGAGTAGTGCCGCGGTACTTCGTTACCTACGCGTTGGTTTATACAGTATTGGGGCCATCAAGTTATACACGTCGGACCTTAGAACAAGTGCCGCGACGCTTTACTTGAGTGTATACTTAGGTAATACCTACACTGAGAAGACCCATTTAGTGCCGTTCTACAGTCTTGTACACCTTTGTACACATATACTAGTGGTTGAATGTGCGTAATACACCGCGTAACTTAGGACTATACAGTGTACTTAGTAGGTTTGTACTGGAGTGATCAATCCTGCGAGGCCGAAAATGGTAGTGGTATTACCGCGGTCGTATCAACGCGGTCAAAGTCAGTGTATCGGCAAGGTGGTGATGGGATAATCTGGAAAAGAGTGCAGCAATGGTGAACATGGGGGGCAAGCAGTTGAAGAACACACCAGTTGAGGGTATTTATAGCTAGCGAGCCAGCCACTGGCCACAGGAGTGTGAGCCACTAGCATTGTCCTCCTCGACACCATTGAACACGAGTGGCCCACGTCGTGGAACAGAGCAAACACAGCAATAGCCCCGAGCCGGCTGCCGCGGCAACCGGCGAGTTCACATTAGCCTCAGTTCACTTTCACCAGTACACTTTTTTTCGAGTGAAAAAAAAGTGCACTAAGAGCGAGTTCACTTTCGCGAGTTCGTTTTCGTAGTTCACTTCTAAGTGAACCTGTTTTTGCTATTCTACAAGCTCTCGAACCCTGGTACGGATCCTCTGCAATCAGTCTTCAGACTTGACTTATGCTGCTGCTCTATATGAAGAGAAGACGTTGTCAGTGTGATAGCTAGTGAGACACATGAGACAATGGTGTGTGGGCAAAGGTCGGCAGACCCTTGGGCCCCGGAAAGACTCCAGCAGTATTCGCGGTCAGCTGCGAGGGTGGGCGGGATCCCGCCTGAGAGCTGACATGCAGCTGCTGGGCGGTCTCGCCAGAGCAATTGTATGAAGTTTGTATCTTGAATTGATGAATTTTTCATGTTATTTCACCATATTTTTAACATTTTCCCACAGGATTTATGTTGAATTGTTTGCAGTGTTATACTAACTGATTCACAATTGCGATGGAAATGGGAGTGGAGGGCGGGAAATAAAAGGAAAGCCGAGTGCTAACGAGTGTCTTGACGTTGAGTACGGGCACGTCGATTCCGACCTAGGTGATGCGGCGAGAAAGAGAAAGGATAGCCGCATCACGTGTCCGTACGAAGACCTCAATCTGCTCACCAGCTTCGCACTGGCAGATCAGCAATCCTGAAGCAGTTTGTCCAACATATATTGTGAAGCAGTAGTCATTTATGGAAAGGCAGATATGTATTTTATAGACTTGAAGGTAAAAATGCCGCAACCAACGGCCCGGCCACAGATTACACTATCACTATTTTCTACGTACACAGACGCCGGACGGTCTATCTTTCCCTCGTCAATGATACCATGCTTTCGTATTCTTCCTGGAATGTTTGAGCTCCCTAGGTGACACTTCCAATTGCAACCTTCCTTCATGCTGTTAGCGGAACGCCAGAAAGGAAATGAAGGATCTTCGTGGGTCAAAACTAATGAACGTGAAGTAAAATCTCACCGCACGAACGACTTGTCTGGGTTGCATGTGCATTGTGGGTTTGTTTAGTCTTCGTGTTCCCTCCGCTGACGATGGTTTTTTTTGGCACACTGAAAAATAAGCTCCTGTTCTGCGGGCCTAGTACTAAAATATGATTCACCCATGCATCATGTTTGAATATTGAACGTACGAGCATTTTCCTCCGTCATCGCAGAAGTCCCTCAGACCAAAAACAGCTTTACAGCTTCTGCTGATCTCCGCTGGGGTCACCTGTTGATATTAGTACGACCTCAATGAGTCAATTTGTACCGAGTACGTGTTTTCATTTCCCGGAAAATTCAAATATTAACAGCTACGATTCACGAAGACAGACGAGCGTTGTGGCGATGTACGCCTGACGTCACTGCCACTGCTTCTCGAGGATCACGTGTGTCACGTGATGTATTGTCGTGTAATGCTTTTTTTCCGTTATATGAAACTGAGTCTCTTGGCAGCGACATACCAGCCTTCTTGAACCTTCGTTTTATGGCACCTGCACCAAGGACTAATCCTAGTCTTGGTCCTCATTCTTCTCGACTCGTCTATACTCTTTTCTCTCTTGCCTCTGCTTCTGTTTCCCGCTTGCTTCGTTCAAATGGAGATGCCAACAATTCCCTGACTCTTGTGAGGAGGGAGTCTGAATTTGACCCTCATCAGCCCAAGTACATCGTTTTTGCAGTTCTTATTCCAATCTTGGTGCTACTATCGGGTCTATTCGCTGGCCTGACCTTGGGTTATATGAGCTTGGATCAGACCCAGTTGAACGTGCTGAGTGGTGCGTTTTTCGTCTGACTCGCTGCGCAGTAATTAGTAGTAATGGATGCTTTGTTTTATTGTAGTGAGCGGTACACCGTATGTCTACTATCTATTCCTCGCCCTTGTGGACTAAATTGACCGCGTTTCCAGTGAACAACGCAAGTACGCAAACCAGATCAAGCCTATTCGTCAGAATGGACATCTACTGCTTGTCACTCTTCTCCTCGCAAATATGATTGTGAATGAAACTCTGCCTGTTATTTCCGACCCAGTACTCGGCGGAGGTGTACAGAGTGTCGTCGTCAGTACAGTTCTGATCGTCATGTAAGTATTGGCTTCCTTGACGATACATTTTCTTGAATATTGCGGATACTATGACGTTACGCGACTGGCTCGAAGCACCCATTTCATTCTCCATATTCAATCATGCGACTGACAACTATCTTCTTAGTTTCTCCGAAATCATTCCCCAGTCACTGTTCACTCGACATGGGTTGTATCTGGGCGCGAAAGGTGCAGGTCTAACGCGTGTTCTGATCTGGGGCCTGGTATGTAACGTTATTGGTGTTTTTGCTGTTCTAGTCTGAACGTGCTGTCTCAAGGGTATTGTTTCCTGGCCAGTGGCCAAACTTCTGGATTGGATATTGGGCTCTAATCACGGTATTATATACCGTCGAGTCGGCGAGTAGCTGATTACTGTGTCAAAAGATCTTTTCCTAACTTCCTGGGTAGAGCTGAAGGAACTAATTGCGATGCACTCGTCTGCTTCACCTCACGGAGGTGATCTGAAATCCGACACAGTCACTATCATTGGTGCAACGTTAGATCTACAAGAAAAGGTAGTCAGTCAGGTGTGTGAAGTGTCATAGGATTCCTCGACTCGAATGCTGAATCCTCTATGTGCAGGCAATGACTCCTATTTCGGACGTGTTCATGCTCTCTATTGACTCAAAGCTTGATTATGCTCTGCTGAAGAAGATTGTTAGCGCTGGTCACAGTCGTGTCCCCGTGTACGAGGAAGTTGATGTTCCCGTCAGTGTTAAGTTGGAAGGCAGCGCAGCTTCCGAGGACAAGACAGAATCGACGCAGAAGGTCAAGAAGATTTTAGGTATTTTGCTAGTGAAGCAATGCGTCTTGCTAGATCCTAAAGGTACGTACAGGCAACTCGCCGGTCGCGGCTGAAGTTTATTTGTGTTCCACAGATGCTACACCCATTCGCAACTTACAGCTCAACAAGGTTCCATTCATTCCGAAGAACGAATCACTTCTTGGTATCCTTGACAAGTTTCAAGAAGGCCGATCGCACATGGCCATCGTCAGTCGCTTCAGTGCTGAGAAAGCCAAGAGTGTGAAGAAGGCCGTCAAGTCCACTTTGACCCAGAGGCTGAAGGAACGGGTCGGGATTGATACGAGCGACAGCAGTGATTCCAGTGATTCCGAGAGCGAGACTGAGGAAGGCAGTGTAGCAACCGATAATGCCAGCGTAAGGAGCAAATGGAGTAGGCGCAAGAAGCGGTTTTTGGGTGGTAAGGACAAGGGTGACAAGGATGCAACTCTGAAGGGAGAGGCACCGATTTATGAGAAAGATTATGCTGCGGACAGTGGAAATAATGGGAAGAGCGGCAATAGAGGAAGGCCGAAGAAGAAGACTCCAGAAGCCAGCATGGAGTTGGGTGAGATGGGGACAAAACAGGAAGAGGCGAAGAAGCTTGGCTTTGGGATATCCACGTTAGAAGCTAGTATGCCCGCGGACGCGGTCCTGGCAAAGGATGGCGCGAACGAGGTGGGTAGTCGAGCGCTTTTTCAGATGGCTTATGATTGACCTCATTACTTTGACAGTTTTTGCAAGGTTTTGATCCTGCCATTATGCCCTTGGGTATCATTACTCTCGAAGATGTTTTAGAAGGTTGGTACTAATAGCATTTTTCATTTCTTGAGGTATCTCACTGATTCTTCATTGCAGAGCTCATCGGCGAGGAAATCTACGACGAATTTGATATGGAAGGCGCACACGGTGAACCCTACGTTCATGCCGCCCACAGTAGTCCTGCTGGTGTGCCAACCGTCAGTACGACCGACAATACCACGCAAGGGCTTCTTCAGCCTCCGGGCCCTGTCAGCAAGTCCCTCGCCAACGTAAGAAATCTTTCCTTCCTTCGGTCTCGCAGTGCTCCACCCGTTCAGAGAGACGGAAAAGGCGGAGAGAATGAGAAAGAAGCAGCCGTCGATGATTTAGAGAGCTCGAAACCTGCAGCTGCGCAACCTGGAGGCACAGACGGGTTGAAAGAGGCGCTTTCGGGTACTGGGACCGGAAATCAAGCATCCCTTGCATCGGCCGATGCTACTACTTCTCATGCTTTAGAAGCCGTTCTGCTCGACCGCAAACGGCGTATCGTGGCTGCTGGAACTTCTACTCCCCCTATTGGAACCCCGAGTGTACGCGCGCGTTCGGGTCCGAAAGGCAAGTTCAAGAGCGGGCCTATAAAGAAGAATTCGAGTAATCCTTCTGACCGTGATGATGATGTTGCGGGTGATACACGTCCTGCTAGCTTGAAGGAGAAGGAGGAAGAGGAAGATGAGGTTGGGATGAATTTTAGGCGGATGCCGACGCACCATAGCAGCGATGGACGGATACAGTCGTCGTTTTCCCGTATTGATGAATAACAATGAAGGAGACCTCGACTACGAGGGATGTTCATGATTTGTAACTATTACTTAGTTCTGACTTGATACGGTACAGTTGAGATGGTATATTTGGTCAAAGCGGTTGTTTGAATGCTTAGTCATCACGTCATCGAGATCCTTCTCCAAACTTCCAAGTTGGAATTAACTTTGAACTTGGCCTGTGACTCAACTCGTTCTCTTGACCCGCTACAATCATCATTACACTGATTGAGCACGAAACATGGCATCTCATCTAGTGAGTTTCTTTGGTTTTTCCATTCAACGCACTACTAACCCGCGAAATACGAAAAAAGGCCAACATCTTTGGAACTGAACAAGATCGAGTCAATTGTTCTTTCTACTACAAAGTACGATTATTCTAATTCTTTAGAAGTAACAAACCAGAACATTGACGATGAGAACACCACTATAGATCGGAGCATGCAGACACGGTGACCGCTGCTCACGCAAACACATCCGACCTCCGTTCTCGCAAACGATACTCTTACCAAATGTGTACCACAACCCAGCGCATGACCCTGTGTGCAAGTTGACAGATAAAGAACTGCAGGAAGGGTTCGATGCGGTTTACGAGGATCTGTATATCGAGTTGGCAAAATTTGGACATTTGTTGGAGTTGCATGTGCGTTTTTATGTTTCAATGTTTTTTTCTCTAATGAAACGCAACTCATTCTATGTGTCTTTTTCATGTATGCGACAACGTAGGAGACCACCTCATCGGGAACGTCTACGCGCGGTACGAATGGGAGACGGAAGCACAAGCTGCAGTCGATAATCTTAATGACCGGTGGTACGCCGGTAGACCGCTCTATGCCGAGCTTTCGCCCGTGACAGACTTTCGCGAATCTTGTTGCAGGCAGAACGAGAACGGGGAGTGTAATCGCGGCGGGTTCTGCAACTTCATGCATCTTCGGCTCGCGTCCAAGGAACTTGTGCAGGCGCTCAAGGCTGGGCAGAGGATTGAAAGGAGGCTTCATCCACCTGCGCAGCAAGGTGGAGGTGGATGGGAACCTGGAAAGAGAGATCGAGGAAGAAGCGCGAGCCCGAAGAGAGGTGGTAGTACTACTGGTGAAGATAGATGGTCTAGAAAATAAACACTCTCATTGTTGTGAATTCATGTAAAATCTGATGTTACAATTTAACTTCCATTCATGACATTCATGCTCTATACACATAGATGATTGATTAACTTTGTATGACTAACGATAGTTTGAACGCATAGAAAGAATGTCCATAGTAATCAGAGAAATGCGCCACGACTACATACTCATGCCAATGTAGGTCCGGCCTGGAGCACCTTCGCATCGACATCGCTCTCGTAGAGCTTGAAAGCCTTTGCGAACATGCCAGCAAGTTTCTTGACCTCCCGACCAAACGCCTCTTTATCGGCCCATGCAATCTCAGGATTAAGCACCTCCCTCGGTACACCATCAACCTCTGTGGGAATGGTGAGCCCGAAAGTACCAAACCTCTCCTCCTTGCCGCTGGCAAGAGTCTTCGCAAGAGATCCATCATGAATAGCATCAACAATCTTGCGAGTGTATTTGAGAGGGCAACGGTGACCGGTACCAAATCTGCCGCCAGTCCAGCCGGTGTTGATAAGCCAGCAGTTGACGCCGTGTTTGGCCATACGCTCTGCGAGCATGGAAGCGTATCGAGAAGGCTGCGGAAAGAGTTAGACCTTGTTCTACGCGTTAAGTTGGAAGACATACGTGAAGGACAATGAAGGGTGCGCTGTAGCAGGTGGAGAAGGTGGGTATGGGTTCGAGAACACCATCCTCAGTTCCAGGAGTTTTCCTACGAACAGTCAGTAAAAAGTAAAGATGGTGGGGAGCATGGTCCACTCACGAGGTGTAACCAGCCAAGAAGTGGTAGCTAGCTTGCTCTGGCGTGAGTTTGGAGACGGGGGGAAGAACACCAAAGGCATCACAAGTTAACATGATGATGTTGGTGGGTTGTTTGTCGACAGCACAAGGTATCTTCGCATTAGGAATAAACTCGATGGGATATGCGCAACGAGTATTCTCCGTAATCGAAACATCATCGTAATCGGGGAGACGAGTGAGAGGGTTGTATACGACGTTTTCGAGAATGGAACCAAAGCGAATAGCGTTGAAGATTTCAGGCTCCTTCTCCGCGGAAAGGTTTATGGTCTTGGCGTAGCAACCACCTTCGATGTTGAAGACGCCAGTATCTGACCATACGTGCTCGTCGTCACCGATGAGGAGACGATTAGGGTCAGCAGAAAGAGTAGTCTTTCCTGTGCCCGACAGACCGAAGAAGAGAGTGACGTCATCATTTTCAATGCCAACGTTAGCGGAGGAGTGGAGGGAGAGTTGACCGAATTTGACAGGTTGTAAGTAGTGCTAAAATGGCAAGAACCTTAAGAAGATGATGTGAAAGGTGGAGTGAAACGGAGCATTACCATAACACTGAAGACACCCTTTTTCATTTCACCGGCATACTCTGTACCGAGGATGACCATCTCCATCCGCTTGAAGTTGATCTCCACAGAAGTGGTAGATGACATGCCCTTTGTGAAACGATTGGCGGGGAATTGGCCAGCATTGTAGATTATAAAGTCGGGCTCGCCAAAGTTGGCTAATTGCTCTTCAGTTGGACGAATAAGCATGTTGTTCTATAAAGGGTAAGAAGGATGAAGATCTCGAAGGGAGCAAAAATAACGTTACCATGAAGAGAGCGTGATAGGCTCTTGCGCAAATAACCCGGACCTTGATCCTGTACTTTGGATCCCACTACAAAGAGGGTCAGAAAAGCACAAGGTGGATCAGGAGGCAATTAGACATACGCCAGCGAAACCATCGAAAACATAGACGTTGTCTCGGGTGTTGAGATAATCGATAGCACGCTCACGATTGATTTCAAAAGTGTGCTCGTCGATTTTGATGTTGACTGAACCCCACCAAATGTCATCCTTCGAAGTGTCTTCGTAGACGATACGCTTGTCCTTTGGACTACGACCAGTCTTCTTGCCAGAAAAGTTGATGAGAGCACCTGAAGAGGAGAGAACAGCACCCTCATTGCGGATGGCGTCCTCATAGAGCAAGGCGACTGGAGCGTTGCGCTTGAGATGGATCTTGTCCATATCAAAGCCAGCTTGGGAGAAGTACTCGAGATCCCTGCCGATTACTAGTCGATATATGTTAGCATATATGGATGTAATACATGATAGAGAAGTAGAATACAGTTTGAATAGAGCTCTGCGTCTGAAGACTGAGCATAGTTCTTGTGTAGGATGTGAGGAGTAACGTAGGGAGTTTTGTTGGACATTGTTGAAAAGCGATGAGAGGGATATGATATAAAGTGACGGAATAGGAATAGACGAGCTGGTTTTATAGTGGCACTGAGGATGAGACGCATCCCACTTTTACCCGAAAAGGAGGTGGTCCGAAAGCGGTTCTTCCCGAAGCGAGTTGTCCGCCGGAACAAGGTGCTTTCCGCCCCGTACAAAGTGACTGACCTGTCTACCAGTAGAGCAGCTGCCTCATACGCTCAACGCTGCACTTGCGTTAGCTGCTAACTCACTCTTCTCACTTCCAAACCTGGTAATTCTGCCACCTCACCATTGCTTTTCCTTTTATAGACATATCACATGTCTTTCTCTCGGCGCCCCGCCCCCGCAATTTAAGTCCTAAAATTATAAATAATAAAATATAATAAAATAATGATGTTTCTTCACTCAAGTCAGTACACTCATGTCGAACATCATCGTACGTCCTCTCTCTGCTTCAGACGTTGAGCAGACAAGGTTGCTTCATGTTAGTATGATTTTTGTTTTTTGTTCTCTCTCGCTGATCATTCCATCAGTCGTCTCTCATTCCAGTTCCATATCCTACTTCGTTCTTTCTTCACTTCCTCATTCAACCATCTCACTCCTGTCTCATAGCTGTAGACGAAAAGGATCCTTCGTCTCCAATTGCTTTTGTCTCTGCTTCGCTTCATCAACGAGGCGTACATACCAACTCACCTGAGCCTCATATCCAACTTCTCACTCTTGGTGTCCATCCAGACTACCAACAGCGCGGCATTGCCAAGCGTCTCATAGCAGAGATCATTGCCTCTCTAAACAAAGACCCTGCCTCTCCTCCACCTCCGCTCTATACTCACGTATGCACTACCAATACCACAGCCCAGGCCTTTTACAAACATCTCGGCCTGAAGGTCTATTCTCCCCAGATTGACGCTCCGTTCGTAGCTCGCAACGTCTATCCTCCTTGTGCGAGCGAGTATCGCGGTGATGCAACTCAGCTCTTCAGGAGCAGAGATGCCTATGTCCTAGTAGGCAGAGTAGTTGCTGCCTGAGCTGAAATCGGAGAATGACTGGATCAAGAATTTGTTACTATATGCTTTTGCTCTGCTTTTTGCTTTCCTATGCCTCTCTAGAAAGAATTAGATAACTCTTTACATCTTTGTGCTCTGTACCCTGTGTCCAATACAATGTTATACTTTCCCGAGCGTTCTCAGAGATTCAATAAGTATGCTCATACGACTAAATAGCCCCTATTCACGTCGATCGCGTTCTCGGGAAACACGTGAACTTTGAATGCCGGCGGTCCGTGGGATTGATGACGATTTGGGTCATGGCTATTGGCAGCTATTGGATTTTTTCTCTAGGCCCGAGGTCTAGGAAGTCAAGCGGAACGAGTGTGCCACTAGTGTGCCCCACATATGACATCTTTTCACCAACTACATGCATACCTGGGGCCTTCTACGGCCTGAGGTAAATTTTTTGAAATGCACGATTGCACGTAGTACGTATTGCTTGCATCATCCAAGGGCAAAACGAGTAAACGACTTGAAGAGTACGAAACGTGGACGGAAGACTATGAGTTCCCGGAGCGCCGCTCATTTCCAGGCGGGCTACGGCGGGCCGTCGTGTGCACTGCACAGCCCCATTTTCAGGAACCGCGGAAGAATCGTGCATATATGGCAGTGCATGCGAGCCTCGAGGTTCTAGTTTTGAGAATCGGTGCCAAGTTTAACCACTTCTTTTCTGGTATGTGGATCTCGACTCTCGTTCGAGTGAGATGAATATTACTGAATGTGGTTATATGCAATGAACGTACATAGAGCAATCGATATTGCAATTCATCGGCATCGACATTGTTGACACGGGTAAAGGCGACTGTAGTGAGCCGGAGAGGGGAAACATCGATTAAGGATATAATGAGCTGGGTTCTTAGACTCGGAGGCTAAGCAGGAGAGGAAAGGTACTCATCTCCGAGGGAGTTGATATAAATGTGCGGGCCGTGCTAGGCGTTAGGTGAAATCTCGAATGCGCCTCAAACTTCAATAGTTGCTGTTTACTAATCAGTGTTTTTATTGCGAGTTGAATGCACACTTTCAAGTAATGGTAGTGGTAGAAGAAAGCATTAACCCTCGTAAATTTCCCTTCGTGAGCGACAACCTCTTCGAGCAACCAAATCGTGAATAAGTATCCCTTCTTCAATTCTTCAGTCGTCTAGTAAGAAAACTCGTTACCTGACACGTACAATCCTGCTATCAAGATTGTAATCACTGTCGCGACCGTACGAGTCACCAAAAATGCATACAGCGAAGGCTCGACGTGTTAATGTTTTGTAAACACGTCAGCTCTACCATCTCAATTTAATCGAAATATAAAGTTACCTGCACCAACAAAACTTCTCACTCACTTCCACTTTTCGTCTTTCAAACAGACCCTGACGATCCCCAAGAAGCCCAGAATATCAAACAAAAATGCTTTCTCACTTGACTTTGCACTCGAGACGATTGAAACGCCAAAGTCGACATATATCAACTAACCGCGCTCGCTGGTCGAATTTCCGTCGTCGCACGTTTAAGTCACGCCGGAGCACTTGCGTGGTGGTTTCGACAGTGTCGGTGATATTGCTAATGTTATTTGCATTCCTGTGTTTGTGTCCCCCAGTTGTGGGGGCCTCTGGGGTTTCGTCGACAACAAAGTTGGATCGAAATGTCGGGACAGTTATTGGGATTGGTCGGTTGTTTGGTTCTTGTCGCTTGACATTGACTGATTTGCAAAATGGTGTTAGATCTGGGTACTACGTATTCTTGTGTAGGGTACGTGAAGTTTATATCTGCTCCAAGTTTATGCTCAATGTCCTCGATAGAGTTCACAAAGGCGGTCGTATAGAGATCATCGCCAATGACCAAGGTCATCGCATAACACCTTCATGGGTAAGCTTCAACGACGACGAACGGCTGTGAGCACTTGCTTCTACTTGCCTCCCTTAATTGAATATTCACCATGACCCCAGGATCGGAGAAAGTGCTAAAAACGCACTACACAAGAACCCTAGAAACACCGTATTTGATGCGAAACGACTCATCGGACGGAATATGGATGATAAGGACTTGCAGAGAGATCTCGAGCATTGGCCTTTCCTTGTGAAAGAGAATTCGCATGGTAAGCCTGTGATTCAGGTGGAATATAAGGGAGAGCAGAAGCAATTTGTGCGTATATGTCCGCCGAGAAGATAGTAGCTACTGATGATGGGCACGGTCATGTTGCTTCCTGTAGTCTCCAGAGGAAATTAGCGCCATGGTGCTTACGAAGATGAAAGAGACTGCAGAAGCGTACCTTGGTGAGAAGGTTACTCATGCAGTGGTCACGGTACCAGCGTGTAAGCTTCAATTTCTTCTTGTCCGGGCTTGAATCCTATGCCTTTTGGTAACCAGACTTCAACGACGCTCAGCGTCAAGCAACAAAGGACGCCGGAACGATCGCAGGACTCAACGTACTCCGCGTTTTGAACGAACCCACCGCGGCAGCCCTTGCATACGGTCTCGATCAAAAATATCCCGCAGGGAAGGAATCGAAAATCATCGTGTACGATTTAGGAGGAGGTACATTCGACGTATCTCTACTCTCGATCGAGGATGAAGTCTTTGAAGTTCTTGCGACAGCTGGTGACACGCATCTCGGTGGGGAGGACTTTGATAACAGAGTCATAGACTATTTGGTGAAAACATTCAAGAGGCATAGCACCTCGGAGGTAAGAGACGTGACCAAGAACGAGAGAGCGATGGGAAAGTTGAAGAAGGAGGTGGAAAAGGCAAAGAGGACTTTGTCCTCTCAGCAGAGCGCGAAAATTGAGATTGACAGTTTTGTGGATGGGATTGATTTCTCAGAAACGTTGACTAGGGCGAAATTTGAGGAATTGAACGCTGACTTGTTCAGGAAGACAATGAAACCTGTTGAACGTGTGCTCGAGGATGCGGGAGTGAGCAAGGAGCAGGTCGATGAGGTGAACTCACTTCATCTGCCTCCTATTTTTGTGCTAACCTTGACTTCAACAGATCGTCCTCGTCGGCGGGTCAACACGAATTCCCAAAGTGCAACAGCTCCTTCGTGACTTTTTTGGCAAAGAACTATCCAAGGGTATTAACCCTGACGAGGCAGTTGCTTATGGCGCTGCTATCCAAGGCTCTATACTTTCTGGAGATCGGCTGGACGACGATGTCACTATCATTGACATAACGTCCCTCACACTTGGCATTGAAACCTCTGGCGGAGTTTTCGCGAAATTGATACCGAGGAACACGATGAAGCCGACGAAAAGAAGTCAAATGTTTGTATATCTTGTCATCGTTAGATGGACTTGCGTTGAACCGGTTTAATGATAGCTTTTCCACCGCATCGGATCATCAGCAGACCGTACTGATTCGAGTGTTCGAAGGAGAGCGGGAGATGACCAAGGATAACCATCTCCTGGGAAAATTTGAGTTAAACGGTATTCCTCCTGCTCCTCGGGGCGTTCCTCAAATCGAGGTGACATTCGAGGTCGATGCGAATGGAATAATGAAGGTGACTGCGGCCGACAAGGGAACGCGAGTGTTCCTTATTTCTCCGTATAGACGGCGCGTGTTAAAACCATGAAACTTGTAGGGGGAAAACCGAAGAAATAACGATTACAAACGACCAATCCCGTCTGAACGCGCAAGAAATCGAGAAGATGATTAGAGAAGGAGAAGAGTTTGCGGAACAAGTTCGTTTCCTTCCGTATTTCTTCGAGCTGATTCTTGAGCCTGATAATTTACTCGCAGGATAAATTGCAACGAAAATGCGTGGATACGTTGAACAGCTTGTCATCTTTCGTGTTCGGTTTGAGGGATCAAGTCAAAGACTCAGCAGGACTTGGAGGTAAACTGTCGAACTCAGACAAAAACACGCTCCAGGACGTCATCGAAGGCGGTGTAGAATGGTTGGAGACATATGGTACGAGTGCACTCCTGGAAGATTTGGAGGAGAAATTGGCCGGTATGACACAACGAGCCTGAGCTGAATTCGTCCGCTGATTTCTTGACCGCTAGATATTCAAGCGGTTGTGAGCCCTATAACGTCGAAGCTGTATCAAGAACAAGACAGGAAGTTTTCGAGTGAAGGTGGAGACGAGTGGATGCATACCCCCGATGAACTTTGAGTTTAGATATAAAGCAGTATTAATATCGAATTATAGACTTACCTCCAATTAATGTTCTTGTCCATTTTCTGTGACCAGCGTCTGTACAGAGGCAACTCGAATTCAAGTCGGAAGTGAGATGGTGTTAGAATCAGTCAGATTACATAATTCCAAAGCACTTTCACTTCAACTCCTGCGCTCCTCAGCTCTTCTGAACCTGTTCTTGACCATTTAGACGATGAATGTCATATCTGCTGCTCGATTCATGCAATTGCGGTCCTATGCATACCTTCTAATGCACCGAACTCAGCTCTAGGTACCGCCTGTCTGTCTAAAACCGGAGTCTGACCTGTGCAAGGGGCAATGCTTCACAGTACCTCTTTGGCGTTCATGTCTGCGTTGTGCAACATACGTGTGTATGTCTTGTGTCTGCGTCAAGGGTGCTATAGCTATGTCGGAGCTAGGTCCTGAAATGCATAAATACTCCTGCTCTGCATTCAAAACGTCCATCGATCTTCAACATGTTCAAAACCTCGCTTATTCTTGCCCTATTATCCATCATCTTGCAGCATGCGGAAGCTGCACCTTCACACTCCCATTATAGTAATACCTGTTTCAATGATCGGTGAGTCCTCGAGTCGTGAACATTACAAGTTGGATATTTGCTTACCGTACTTGTAGAGACGAGCCGATTTCCTGTCCCGCGTCACACTGGAGTAAGACAAAGATCATAATTGTGGCCTCCCTCGTCGGTAAGTTCTTGCGCCTATATTTCGGAGAACAAGATAGACTCACAAACTATTCAGGCGCAGTCGTGTTTCTCGCCCTTGCGTACTGCCTATTGAGGAACTACCTAAACAGCAGAGTTAGCCGTGAAGATATTACGGAATACCCTGATATTACTTCACACATGAACGCGAGAATGCAACAGAAACAGTCTTTGTACTTTTCACCCTCCGCCGATACGATTGTCACTCCAGTAAGTTTAATCCACTACACCTACCTATATTGCTCACAGTGCCTGTAGCCTCCTGCGTATATTCCTTCAAACGGCAAAGCTTGACATCTAGACTATCATCGATTATCTTTGCATCTCTTTACCCCGATTGTAGCATCTATACGAATTCTCTGTATCCTTTAGCTAGTTCAGCGCGTTGTAATTTTGTAAATCTCACTTTTGTTTGAATATATTTTTTTTGGTCGTGTCCCGGTCAAGATTAGACTGAGATGTAGAGCAATTTAGGACAGTTTCAATCATTTAAATTATATGATTTATATCGGACTGAGCCTTCCTGAATGAGACGTGTTTTCGCGGTCATGTGACATCTAACACATAAAGATTTCATACGTTGAACTTGAAGTGCCACAGTAACAACTTTTTGCCACTGCTAAAGCTGCTGAAGTTATGCAAGCGACAAGTCGTGGAAATCGCTCTTCTCTCCCTCATAACTTCCCATCTTTTTACGCCTGCTATCTGCTGAAATCTATCCAGACACCATCTTCAAAAGCGTACGTCTCGTCTATCTCAGTTTCTTTCTATGTTCATCTATATAGCAGAACATATATTGGGAGTACACCTAATCCACCAAGGAGAATTAGGTTCGATCTTTCCTTGCATCTCTTAACTCAATGAATAGATTTACGTGGACGTTGAAGGCAACACAACGGGGAATTGGTCCAGGGCGCAAGGAAGACGAGAAGCAGAAGGCCATGGGTTATGCAGATGATCGTACACGGATTCCCTTCCAGACTCGCGGCCTTGCAATTCGAATGGGCTTGGCAGCATCCTCAACGCTCAAGACATCTTCGTGGAGAGGATGGACAAGTTATCTTTCCGAATAGTGGAAGAGGATTGACTCAGAATATTCAGTGCGGCCTTGTACTATCCTTGTCTTGTGGTGCGCTAAACTCATGTTTCGTAGGATCTTACGCTACATGATCTCGAATCATCCATACAATACTTGGCCACTGCATGTCAAGATCTTTACACCTGAAGCGCTAAAGTGCTGGGACACGTTATCTGGAAAGCAGACCAAGTCTTCCGGAGCCTTGTCTAAAGATAAAGGCAAGGCTGTATCGACTTCGTCTCGGAAGAAAGCTACTGTCGCGGTCTCCACGAATACTCTGGCACTACCTCAAGGATTTACTTATACAGTCGAGTTGGAAGGCGTTGATGGTAAATCGGGCCATTTTGGCAGTGGGAGAGTTGGACCGCTGGAGGTCAACGACGGTTGGTTGACAATTCCTCTGTTTATACTGATACTAATTGAACGTATTTGCACAGAGCAATTCACTTCTATGTATCTGCAAAAGTATTCTGTTATGCTCGCCGCAAATCCTCAATTACACTGCATGATATGTAAAGAACCTTTGACCGATTTTACCAAAGTGCGAACCTTAGCTACAGTTCTGTCTTGACGGACCTTACATGTCTTATAGGAACCGCTCACGCACTCATTATGCCCCCACAGAGCCTGCACTGGAGTGGCCCATCTATTATGTTTATCTGCGCATTTCCTCTCGCAATCTAAACCTGCGCAAAGTCTTACTATAGTCCCTCGAGGCGGAAACTGCCCCTCCTGCTCCACTTACGTTCTTTGGGGTGACGTAGTAAGAGGGGCATACAGACGAGCTGCAGGAGGCGCCGTCTCCGTATCTGATGACGAACATGAGGACGACGAGGCATTCTTCGTGTCGGATAGTCTGCCTGAGGACGACGACGAGAAGACTTCGTCGAAGACCAAGAAGCAGGGCGGTAAACGAAAGGCGAAGGTTCCTGAATCTCCGAGAAAGAGGAGGGCAAGAAATGCATCGACATCGAGCAGTAGTGGAGGAGAAGAATTCGACTTTGGAGAGGTCGATGATGTGCAATTCTCAGACGATTCTCTCCGACGTACGAAGAAGCGCTCTCCGAGAAAAGAAAAAGTGCCCGTTTCTGCTACAAGCTCTACTCGCAAATCCAAGCCTGTAAAGTCCAGGACGCGCACTAAGAATCGGGAGAGCAGTGAAGGAGAGTTGTTTGACTTTGATGCCATTGACGATGTTACGTCCTCTGATTCTGGGCTGTCGAAGCGGAAGGCAAAGCGAGTCGTCAGCAAAGTGGCTGTCAGTGATGAAGGGAATGCTATTTCGTCGCCATCCTCAGCTAAGAAGCGTGGTCGGCCACCCAAAATTGCCATTGAATCATCACTGTTGAAGACTTCTTCATCTTCTGCGGTGCACTCTGTCTCGCCACCATCCCCCGCAAAGAGGCGTGGCCGGCCCCCCAAAGTTGCCATTGAACCATCTCTGTTAAAGCCAACTTCGTCTTCTGCGAAGATGCCGCCCCTTAAGAAGAGCACCAAGAGGAGGTATCATACTGGTGTGCACCAAAGCGATGATTCGTCAAGCGGAGAAATTTTTGACTTTGATGCGGTAAGTGATAGCGATGCTGAAAAGATATCTAGGAAGACAATCATACCCTCCACTCGTTCATCGCCATTCAAGGGTGTGACGGGAGTTCAACCTGTCGTTGAGATGGACGTTCATGATGTAATTTTAACCGCAATGGACACGGGTTCAGACTACTCCGAGGCTATGGATGAGGATGCTGTTGTACCACATAATGACTTGCTCCGTTCGATGTCTTCTCTCTCGATCCACTCTCCGGGCACATCTCCGCGTGCAATGGCAGTTATCGAGTTATCTGACTAGTGCCACTGAAGTAATTCGTGTATTTATAAAATCTTTATCTGTATTTTTTGGTGTTGTACGGATCGTCTTATGCTATGGATACATGATATACGAAAGCATTAAAAGCAACGCTAGATAATGAGAAGTGAAAAGTCACAAAGTAGTTGCTATGAGCCAGCCAGCTTTGCAGAGACCTTATTGTGGATACTTCTCATCAAGGATTTGACAACAGCTTTTTTGCATATAATGCCAATGTCAATTGGAATGATCTGACCTGGTACAGCATGACCTGAAGCTATCGCCTCTCGCACGCACTCTGTAACAGTGGTCGAGAAGCCTGGAATAGGTTGCAGCAGCAGATCTGACAAAGTCTGATCTGCCATGATGGTGTCACCGGACGAATCTATTTCTTCACCCTTGAACTGGTTCGACGGTGAAGAATATAGGGAATGAGAGGCATCCAAGATCACAACTCGCTCGCCCGTCATGGAGCGGAAATCAAGAGCATGCCTGGCTTTCAAGTCAGCAGATGGAAACTTGGGCTGAAAAGATCTCACCTCAAGTCGCTGTATAATAACCTAAACCATCCTGCAGCTTTGGCAAATGTATCTACAGGTTTACCTGTGTTCGCGCGTTCGCTCTCTTGCCGGATAGCCTCCAGCTCGACCACGATGGGTAAAGTGTCTCGTAAAACGCGCACTAAGCGGTGCAAGGAAGGCGCTAGGCGCCCATGACCATGCCTTAATATGCTTCGAAGGTAGGGTTCGGCGTCATGGGGGTTGAACGCCTCATGACCATCCTTGGGATGTCCGAGAATCGAATGTGTGCGTGAAAACCGAAGATCAAAGTTGCCACCAGTTGGGGAGAGTTGATCCTCACAGGTTATCGACACAGTGTAATCCTAAGAGTCATCAGTGGATGGTCACTAAGAGGAGAAGTTGAAAAGAAAATCACCTCCGCATATGCGAACTCGACTGTCTGCAGGTCGAAGGAGAGTAAGCGTATGTCGGGCCAGGTCTTTTCTTTCGACATTTGTGCCACTAATTTCTCTCGTTAGATTGTGAGAAGACCACAAAAGCAGGAAACTTACCTTCGCGTGCGATAACGACCATTTTCGAGACACGGGCCCACTCTTCCAAGAATTCATCCACGCAGGTATTGACGTTTTCGGATAAAAAGGACACGACGGCCTCGGTAGTATCATATATAATTCGCTTGGACGGCCGTATGACAGTACTCGTACCCGCCGTTTTACCCATAGGTTGTTGAACATACTTTAATTTTACGCACGTCACCACCTGAGCTTTCTTTTCGGACCACCAATTTAAAGGTATGACACGGATATTGGGCATAGCTGCCTCGGCAGCAGGAGCTCCAGATAAGATGTCGCTAGATTGTACACAGAGGCCAGGTACCGAACGCGCTAGTGAAGATTGAATGTAGGCAAGCTCGGGGGACACCACTGTGGTGGGGTTGACGTGGGTAAAGGGAATTCCGCGTATCTTCAGTTGTCTTTCGACGTTCATGTATGCGACACGAGCACTGCGATAACTGTAAGGACTTGACTACATCAAGAAGAAAAGCACTTACCAACAAAAGCTGTAGAGCTCTCGTAAGACTTGTGTTTCTAAATGAAAACTATAATCACATATGAGCACTGGATCTGCGCAAGATGTACTATGAACGTACCCAACACTGACAGGACCTTCATCATTCATAGACAAGGTTTCATCCTTTCGTTTGCGTTTCATCCCGGTTTGAGCATCAGGATGTTCCGAATGAGCTGTAATGGTTATTTCATCTCCCCGGATACGAGCAAAATCCAGCCATGCGATGTCCTCCATGACCATATTGGTTGTAACTGTCTCTGGCAGCACTTGGGTGGTGATCAATGCATACCGGAACTCTTCATCAGTGATGATGATGACAAGATAATGTGTGTGGTGATTTTCCAGCCGAATATAGAGCATGCCTTTGCAGTTGCCCAGTTTTGCAGTTTCTTTGACAAACTTGATAAGTGATGATACAGACACCAATATGAGGGTAACTAACCATTCTTCGCAAAGTTTCGTGTCTGGAAACTTTGTAAGCCAAGATAACTCGCCTTCTGCTCTACCAATTCGAGGATAGTCTGTAATCCAGGACGTTGAGTGGAACCTTCTGAAAGGAGGCGAGATCCTCACCCTAAGCCTGATCCCTATCAGGAGATTCATAATCATGAAAGGAGCTTCGTTAATCCTCTCCACAAACACGGATAACCGAAGATCTTGGGTCGCTGCAGAGAGGTCTCCCACATTACGAAGGGTGAAACGGCCTGTCCGAGGATCTATTGAAACCAATATGTATTTGTCCGCGCACAAGAGAACTTTGAGAGCTTGGAATCTGCCTGAATGAAAAGCCCTGTGAATACAAGCAATGTGATCAGTAGGAGCCGCCATACCGTCTTCAATTCTAGTCACAACTCCAGGGCCAGAGAAGACCGAGCGAGGGATACCATTGTGCTGAAGTTGAACTTGAACTCGTGATAGTAGCAGCTGTATATGTTTGTTAACTATCTTGTCCAGCATCCCTTCAAAGTCTAGATTGTCAGCATCCTGTATAACGAAGTCATCTTAATTATCATTTAGGGACGGACAATACTTAAATGCACATACTACCGATAAGACACCTTCTGGTAACACATATTCCTCCGGAGGGATAGGCAATCCCAGCGCGTTTGGTGTAGGTTCCCACCGGACATCGAATTTCAAGAATTCGATATTATCTGACGTTCGCTGCAACCCTAGCTTCGAGGCATGCTGCAACTCCGCCAAGATCTTCGCTCGGGGTGACCGTTCGCCTTGTTTATGTGTACTTTGTATTATAGAGATAGTAACTGAACCACCTAATGTTGGTATCCTCGCGATCTGGCGGTTGGTAGATGGTTTCCGGCTACAAATGGTTCAAATCAAACAAGTATGGGTGCGTTGCATAGGATACGTACATCCAATACGACACGGTTAGAATTTTGCGGTTTGGTGTTATGTTAACGGTGAGAAAATCAGCCCATCCAAGAGAGCGCATTCTCGTAGCCTAGATTTTAGATGGTAGATCAGTCACTGTGGGCACTCAGAAGAATACAGTAGCATCACCTGATACCATAAAACTTCCATCTGGTACGATAAAGACATCATTTCTAGACACATACAGTCAGACAATGTACGAGAAACAAGGAAAGAAGGTCATACGAAGGAAATTGAACAGACGGACGAGGGGCGAATCAGTGATACCCTCTGGTAGTTCGGGTGGCGGTGGAGGCGGCTCCACTCCCGGCATAAGAAATGGTAGAGGTTCGGGTTTTTGATCATAGAGACGCAATTGTCGCTCTGCCTCCTCCTTGATAAACTGATGCATGACACCAGAGGGTTTCCGAGGGAACTCTTGAGTAGTGTTTAGATCGCCTCCAATGCTCATGAGAAACTCTACATGTATGAATATCCACGGATCCCTAGGCTGAGCGCCTTGGAGGCTGAGTGAACACTCAAACAGTTTAGGTGTCATGAAGTATACACGACCGTCGGCTGAAAATAATGTGAACACGCGTCCCCAGGATGCACTAGACGTAGTCTAACCGATACGGTGACGGGACATTTCGACCGGAACAATTTCTGCTAGGCGCAGTCGATATTGAATCGCGTCCTGAATATCAGTCAAGGTTTTGATGACTTGAGGATCGGTCAGAGGGACAGGTGGTATGATGGATTTCTTGAGAACGGTGTTATTAAAAGAGACATCTAGAAAACATTACAACACACTTTGATGACGGTAGGAAGTCGTCGGTATGAACCGGTGGTTAACACATCCAAGGAAGTGAGGAGATCATGATTACGCAGCCTGGATGAGAGATGAGAAAGAAGTATGAACAGTATAGTTGTCCACGCAGCCGTGCTGGATCCAAAGACTCTCTCGCATAGTTCAAACCATTTATTGCATCCTCAAACTGACGGTTTTGGTCCATAAGAAAAGCGGTAATGTTCTAACACAGGATTGAGTGGATTGTATACATCCAGAAGAGCATAAAAAACTCACCATGCATTTCTGTACAATGTCCGCATCTCGAGACCATTTGGCAATTGCATAAAGCTTCACTACTTGTTTCTTGGTTTTGACAACCCAGTCTGCCAGGGTACGTTTGCGTGCAGAATCAGACATGTTTGGTAGCCTTCTTCCGTTAGTATTGCCATTCGTGCATTGCGGTAGCATGCTCACGTTTCGCTCATTTCTGTCAGTTCCGTGTATATAGATTGCACGACGCGCGAGAGCAGCTCGCCTAGTGGAATTTGGCTATCGAATACGACAGGTAATTCGGCCTCCAGCTGTTCAATACTAATCTCTGGATTGTCATCGATGTGAATGCCGTTGTGATTCACAGTTGGCACGTCGTCTGTCTTGACAGAGGGCAAGTCCACCGCCATATTGGTTGAAGCCTCGGGGTCCATTTTGCCAAAAGCTCCGGCACGAAGCTGTGCACAGAAGGCGAACCAATAAAGTGAATTATGGTTGAATTATGGTAATAGACTCTGTGTGCCAGAACAGGAGAGCATTGACAAAAGAAAGGGGAGACAAGATGAGAACTGAGAGTAAAATGTGGCTGCACATGGCCTACGCGATAATATAGTGGCTCTGATGTCCATCAAACTCGCATCAAACATAAAAACAACAATTCTTCGGTTTTTACCATCATCACCTTGAGGAACTGAGGTTCACCTCGGTGATCTCTTCAGATCTTTTTTCAGAACATGGACTATCTACGCACACTGGGCTCCGCCGCGGTCTCAAGTCTGGTGCAAAAGTCTGGCCTCAATTTACCGTTCACATTAGGCACGAAAGTCGCTTCGCTAGATGATGTCTGCAATCTTTACGATGCAACGAAACGAGTGCGTTACATAGGTTCGTAACTTGCGTATCGGGCTCAACAAATATATGTGTAGGATGATTCAAGTCTCGTGTCCGTCTTTGAATACGATTTCTCTCAGAAGAAATCTCTAGCACCTCTGGCCAAAAACGCTTTGCGGAAGCTTCGAACGACTCGCCACCCCGATGTACTCAAGTTCATGGATGCCGTTGAAACAGATACAACAATATACATAATGACAGAACGCGTACGACCACTTGAAACTGCTTTACGAGCATGGACCTCCAAAGGCGTGCAAGAAAAAGAAGACTGGGTTTTATGGGGTCTACATCGGATATCCGTGTGTTCTCGAGTACTTGAAACCGAATTGAATGGAGGTGACTGAATGCAGCGTTACAGGTGGCACTTGCATTCATTAACGAATCCTGCGCGTCTACTCATGGAAGTGTACGAGTGAAATCTCTGTTTCTATCACCGTCGGGGGAGTGGAGATTGGGTGGTTTTGAAGTGCTCAGTAACCCGAAGGACGATGCAGCCGTGCTCTATGTACGCAATAGTCGATATTCCAGTCGGTCTGTACCTGATAATTTTGATATAACAGTCAATGGGGAGTTTGCTTCCAGACAGCATGAGTTGGTCACCACCTGAAGTCAAGAAAACCGGCTGGTCCGTGTTGAAAGAGTAAGTGAGTGGGCATACAAGGCAGATTCCTTTCTAACGGTTGCATTTAGTGGAGAGCCTTCGGCTGCAGATGCGTACGCATTAGGTTTACTGCTAAACGCTACGTTCAACCCAGATCACCATCCTCCTGCGACAGCTTCCCCACCGCACCCTCCGCCGCCCCCTGCTTCCCGGGGAAACATTCCGACTTCTATATTTCCTCTTTATAAGAGATTACTGAATCCCAATCCAAAGGGTCGCTTGACATCGAAAGGGTTCCTTGAGATAGGTATGGCGGACACCGGATTTTTTGCCAACAATCGGCTTGTCAAACTCTGTCTCGGCCTAGATAATTTTGCTCTAGCCGGTGAATCGGAGAAGCTTTCTTTGCTTCGGTACAAGTTTCTCTGTGACCTTTGGCTATGGAATACTTAAGTGAGTCTTATGCATAGGTCGTTAAATGAATCGGTGGACACGTTTCCATCTGAATTCACTGTTCATCGCGTTCTTCCCTCATTGGTGTCTGCCCTTGAGTTCGGTGGCGCATCTGCTGCAACAATCGTCCCTCTCATTCTTCGAATAGGAAAGAATGTTCCTGACAACGAGTATCCTGATAGTATTATTGCACCCTTGGTCAAGCTTTTCTCTAGTCCCGATCGCGGTACGCGTATGGCTTTGCTCGATCATTTATCAGAGTATGCAGAGAAACTAGATAAGAAGACTGTGGATGGAAAGATATGGCCCCACCTCGTACGTTCGCATCTGTGTCTATACCCTTCTGAGGATGCTGATGAATGCTTTAGCAAACTGGATTCTCAGATACCGTTGCTGTGATCCGCGAAGCTACTGTTAAATCGATCATCTTGTTGTCCTCGAAGCTTGGCTTCCTCCTCCTCGCACCTTTGACTTTCATAAATGATCCCTATAGCTTAGCGATCGCAATCTAAACAATGACTTACTACGGCACTTGGCGAAGATGCAGACTGATCCAGAGGCATCAATACGGACCAACACATGTATACTGATCGGGCGTCTAGGGCCCTCACTTGGATACAACACGAAACGAAAGGTATTGGTGCCTGCTTTTTTAAGAGCATTAAAGGATACGTTCGTACACGCGCGTGTAGCTGGGCTCATGTCCTTCATGGCTACGATCGATTGCTTTGACGTCGAGGATCTAGCAAGCAAAGTTATTCCCAACATGTCATTTGCGCTAGTTGACAAAGAGAAGTAAGTACAGTGGGCTGGAATTGTTTCTGAGGGCTCACGAGTAACTGCAAATAGGCTTGTGAGGGATCAAGCTTTCAAAGCTATGGAGCTGTTTGTTAAGAAGCTCGAGGCGCACGCTGCTACGATGGTCTGTCTGTCATCGCTTAACCCACATTCTGCTATTAAGTGTTTCTTACAGCCGGAGAGCGCGGCTCCCAATCCGATGGAACAGTTGTCAGACCCGATGACGGCAGCATCTCAAGGAACTTTGGTCAATTCGGCAGCAGGTGCAGCAACTGCCTTAGCTGGCTGGGCGATGTCTTCCCTGGGGAAAAGAGTGCGTTTTTGGGGGTTAACTCGGTGACCTTTAAAACTAAAACTGCCTAGCTTGCAGCTTCAGATATGCAGAGTACTATGGCTTCTGCTTCCACTGATATAGAACGCTCGAACTCTGCCCCTCCACCTGAAGAGAGTAGCCATATTGGTAACCTCAAGCCCAGCCCACTCGTAACCTCAATATCAGCGGCTAATTCAACTGTATCCTCGCCTGCTTTCCCCACTCGCTCTACTGTTCCGTCAAGCTCTAAAACGAAAGGGATGCAGCTGGGAGCAAATAAAGTACCTCCCAGTGTCGCTGCTGCCGCACTAGCTGAGCAGTTGGCTGAGGAGGCTGCGGCGGAAAACGGGGCCGACTCAAATCCATGGGGGAACGACGATCTTATGGATGTGAACGCTGACGAAGGCGATTGGAGTAAGTAGTGGAATCCCGGTTGTGCGTACTGTACTGAGTCATTATAGGTGCCTTCGAGACTGCTCCGGTGGCCCCTGTAGCAGCACCAAAACCGGTGCCAGCTATAGGACTTGGTTTCACCGGACTAGGCAATAGTAGTTCGTTTGCGATGCAAGTACCTAAGGCTCGTACGCCGGTTCCTAGACCTTCCAGCAATCTTTCGACTTCTCTTTCTCCTAAGCCTGTTACCAATGAATGGGGGGCTACTGATGACTGGGATACACCTTCTGAGACTGGCCGTGCTGCTTCTCCTGCTTCGACAGCTGTGTCTACTTCCAATATGTCCAAGGAGGAGAGAGCTGCCGAAATGGCTAGGAGGAAGGAGGAGAGAAAACAGGTATGTGAGATGACTGAGTTTTCGTATCAGTTTGTTTACATTGCTCCGTTTACTCAGCGGATTGCGATGTTGAAAGAGCAGAAAAAGAATGCCACCAGGACATGACAGTCATGATACAACTCCTTGTTACGGATAAGTTATGGACGATACAGTTTAGTTTGAATATATGCAGCAGCCTGTAGATACAATCGGATTATTCTGATGACCCTTGCGAGTTCTCCTGTAGCAGATCTTCAATGGGTATTCGCACTAGCATCTGACCATCTGTTTGCTCGGTATCGGGTTGTCCTTCCTGTGACGACTCTCGAGATTTGACTACAACAGTCTTAATCTATGCGTTGCGACAGATCATGCAGAATGACTCACGGAATAAGTTGAGAATATGAAACATCCTGGTCCACTGCTGTAAAACCTGACCATGAGCTAGGAGAGGTTTGTACGAATTGCTAGCAGGAGACACGATGAAACTTACCCTCTCCAGCCAATGCCATCACATCACAATCCTCAGCTAATCCTGCGACACGCTCATAGTACAGTGTGCTCGCTCTATCGAGAGCAGCAACCGCGTCATATTCCTTCTTTTTCTCTAAGAGTTTCGCAGTAGTAACAGCATTATTAGCCTGTGAGCTAATACCTGTCGCGTAGGATGTTCGATTGGCAGCAGAAGATTGCCGCATGAAGGTTCAAGAAAGAAACAGAGAATTTGAGAAAGAATTGATTTGCAAGGCGCAGTGCGCACGCGACACAAGCGCTCAACCACGTTTTGGCGCTGCCAATCGGGGCTTGCTTCAGTCCTACAGCCTCACAGGAATGCGATAGTCTACACGGTCATCGGAGTCGATAGCGCCAACAATCATTTTCTTCTTCTTTCTCGATTATCTTGGGCCCTTTACTTCGTCTTTGTTTAGATTGAAGCTCCGGTTTTACGCGGCTTCTGTGGAATCAGTGGTTTCGGAGGCTCAAATGAGAACTCTTACTCTTTTGCTTGAATATCGACTACATATAATAATCTTTCTCGCCACAAGTGTCGGGCATTGCTTGGTGTAGCCGCTTTCTGAGAATGCCTGACATTTCCGACGATCCTGGTCCCCTTCCTACGTTCACATGCCATCCCCCCGAATGGCTTCCGAAAGTGCATAACCGTGCCGACCTGGGTGCGCCCTTTGCTTTTTCTTGCTCTTTCTGCCACATCTAATTATTGTGTCTGTAGGATATCCTAACTTTCATCCTCCCCGTCCTGGACAAGATGAGGATATATTGTCGGAGCCAAATGTAAAGAATGGATTTAATTTGGAGCCGGCAGTCGCAGCCGAGACATATAGCTCTCAAACCTCTATCAGTGATAATCTACACTCAACAAGTACAATCTCGAAATTAGAAGAGCTAATGAACGAGGTGTTCGCGAGACGGTCCAAGCAGCTTGCTTCGGTCCCGTACGTTCATTTGTTATCCTTACTCCAATGAATGTCACTTAAACTTGCGAAGGCCCTCTACATTTCGTATGCCATCGAGAGTAACTCTGAACGATGCAAAGCGACAGGCTTGGTTTGACGATCTTGCCAATCCAAATGTCCCTCTTCACAAGCTTGGCAAAAATGTTCCTCACGGTGCCAAAGGGGCAGATCTCTTGGAGCATTTACATTCCAAAAACGTGGCAATACCACGAGCTGTTTGGTTTCTACGTGTTTTTGGTGGAAATGAAACTGTATGTTTCCGTGAATACAGTTTGTTTATCCGTCGCTCAATTTCGCTTTCTAGGCCGGTCTTCGAAACAAACCAACATTCGACCCCACTCAATATAGCGTGGAATGGACCAATGTCGTGACAACTCACTTGAGGAAACAGTTACAAGATATTGCGTTACCCAGTGCTCCCCGGGCCGGCGTGAATATAAAGCAAACCTTCAAAGGGGTTCTGTCAGATCCCGACACGAGAGAGAAATGGGTGTCCCGCTTCTCATATTGGTATGTTCTTGCTTACTCTACGATCCTTTTGAAATCCACTTCAATTTATTTTTGTCACAGTCTGAAGTTGCTGAGATCGTTTTATTCTGAGGGGCTAGTCAATAAACGAACGTTCTTTGTCTGGGTTGTCAACCAAATGACAAGCTGTAATTTGGCCCAAGCCGGCTTTCTCACTAGATTAGCTGATGAGTTCCTCGATGGGATGATGGGCTGTCGTGCGTTGACCCGACCGTTCGTCGAGGCCTGTTTAAGCAAGCTCTCGGAAATTTGTTCAACTGCGGCGAAAGAGTATCTTCCAGATACAGAGAATATATTGAAATCCTTGCTCCAGGCATGTTCCATCACTTCACGTCTTCTGTAGCTATATTGATTTCTGTGATTGCAGCGAATGTGCCTGGCACTCCCTGAAACTTTTGTCAGCCCTCGGCTCTGGATCACATATTCGCAGCTACTTTGCGACGTCTTAACGCATGCTATTGTGGAACGACCTGCAGACAACTCTCTCGAACAGGTGGCTGAGTCGAGCATACAACAGGTTCTCTATTGCAATTATTCCGATATCAAGCGGAGAAACGAGACTATGCTGTTCCGAAACTTACCGTCTCTTGCTTCAGCCCACCTTGGATCTGCTGTCCACGACGTTGAGCTCCTCAATTCTATTTCAGCTGACACCGACATCATCAATCTGCCGTTCTTTCCCACTTCGTTTGAAGATTGGTCTGGGATTCCTGAGAAGCTTGATACACTCCTCACCTGGAGCGTAACTCCGCTACAATATGGCGACCATCGACCTTTCGCAGCAGTCACACTTATCCGTCACTGGCGTACGAGGGCAGGCGACCGTGCCAATCGCCGTGATTACCCACCCCCCGATGCATTTCTACAAGATCAGCTATTTGAATGGCTAGATACCTCAGACATCGCAGGCGAAATCGAGAACATCCGGGCAGTGGCGCTTCTTTTTGGGAAGCTGGTCAAACACGAATTGTTCTCGTATGCGAGCTACATACAACGTCTCATCGCGAGGGGTGAACCCGGTCTGTCTTTCAACGAGGTTGGTCACCTTTCATCCCATCATTTTACAGGACAAACTCGATCGCCTTTTCAGGAGACTGGTTCTCGGCACAGGAATTATCTCCGATGGATTCCACTGCACAATAGCACTGCGTCATTGACCAGCCAACGGAAGGTTGTTTTGTATGGAATACGCGCTCGGGAAACACCAGAGGATTTGAACGAACGCGAAATTCGGAAGGAAGTTAGGGCAGTTCTCCCAGAGCTATTCGGAGGTTCGTCTTGTTGATGTGGTTCTCATTTTCCATTGGTTAAATGTGTGTCCAGGTGTAGCAGAAAATACTCTACCTTCTACTTCTTCTTTGGCTGAGAGCTGTCGGTTATTGCTCAACGGTTCTCGATACGAACAAGTCCGAACGTTTAGAGTGTGGCTGATGTCAATTCTGCAGAAAGCTATTGTTCGGTACGCTATTGGATAGAGTGATGTTTGGTTACCCTAATAAGCTTCTAGACAGGAATATGATGCGACACACTCAAGCATCTTGAAGTCATATTGCGTCGCCGTGGAGCTAATGACACAAGCGAAGTGTTTCCATACAATGCTTGATGTGCGTAACTTATTCAATGACAAACGTTGCACGACCTCACGAACCTATTAGCTCACTCTAATCATGTTAGAGCATTGCTCTACTGAAGAGCTACTGCTTGCTGTAATTGATACCTTTCGTCGACACGCTATAATCTGGGCCTCCCTTGATGTCAAAGGCACAATTATATCAGCTCTCAACGCCATACATCGCTCGTGGAAGATGCGAGGAATTCAATCGCGTCCCTTGTTAACTCTATTGGTAGACTTCGATGGGGGCAAATATCTTAGTGATGCTGCTCGCGAGGAGGTTCTGGCTGATATTTCTGCTTTCACCCTGGTCTGTACTTCTTTCACAATAGTTGTACAAGCGCTGACTTCTTTGAACAGGCTCTTCAACCTGTAACTCATCACCCTGATTCGGTTCCTGATGTTCTCCCCGAAATTCTGCTATTGGCTGGTGACCCCGCTCTTGAAGCCCCTTCCATACTTGCCAATGGTCTCTGGATCAAATATCGAATGTCTATGGATTGGGGGTGGAAGGTTTGGGACAACACAATTGCAAGCCTACGTCAAATTCCTGCCATGAGTTCAGAAACCATGGATCGGCGAAGGTGTGCTTTGCGCTATGGTATCTTTCTGTATCATGTCAATCGTCACCTTGCTACCGGTCTTGATAAACAAGTGCAACAGTGGTTTTTGGGCCCAGGCAAGAATGAAGTTGCCGCGTTAACTGCCGACGTTTGGGATATCGTGAATGCTGTTCTTCTCTACCTTGTGGTCCAAGGTGCTCTTACGTCCACTACCATTTTGGAGGGTTTGGTTTACCCTGCGTGGTTTCTTGTGTCTTCTGCTTCCAATCAACAGCAGGCACAATCGTCTCAAGTATATCTCCACGCTGCTAACGGCCTGTGCCGACAGTTACTTTTGAAGGTCGAATGCAATACGGATATGGTCCCTCCGACAAACGTATTAGATGTTCATTGTATTCGAACTCGGCGGCATGATGTATATCGTGAACCTCACTTTCCACTGCTAATCACCAATATCCCGGTCCTCGTTTCACTAGAAAACAATCCACACGTCGCAGAACACTCTCGTCTGGAGGCCAGAGATATGCGTCAACAGTTGTGCGAAGACGAACTGTTCAGACAAGGAGTCTATCACAATCTCGACGCAGTCCGCGTAGCTTTCGAGCGTTCAATGCAGATAGCTGAAGGGAATGAAAATGATCTCTGTCAGCCTACCGTGGCTGCACTCAGCATGATTTTGGGCGAAGCTCCGGAAGGTTTGTTGTCGCATATGGCCTGGAATAAAATTGCTAATGAAATTTTTTCCAGAACTCGAGCTGTCAAAGTGGCCCGACTCAGCGTCACTATTGAGCCCGTGGAAAATCTCTGCTACAGCTATCCAGCTGCAATTCGTGCTTCGACAAATGGGACGTAATGTTGCATTGGGAACGAAAGGAACGACCGACGCCGAACTGGATCATTTGACGTCGATGATTTTCCACAATACTCTGTCTTCCGAGGAAGCTAATTTTGTCGCTCAAATGACGAAAGGCGTTGGTAGTGAAATCGCTGGAAAGTTCATTTCAAGAGCTGTCATACTTGATGTTTGCTGATCTGAGTTTGTAGTTCATTAACAATGGCCTCAAACATGTTGCAGAAATCATCCGTGACATAGATTTCGCCTCCAGCTCATTGGCCGCAAGCTTGAGAAGGGCGGGAGAGCTTCTCCGTGTCTTGATTTACGTCGTTGAGCCATTACGAGAAGAGTCTTCTGACCTGCCCTCGCTCCGCTCTGACATACAGAGTCTTTTCTTCGAGGCTCTATCGGCCAAGTTCGCAATGATCGTGGAGCTTCGAAAGACAGATAGCGCGTTGTGCAGCACGTCACAGCTCACGCAAGCCTCCATGCTCTTTGCAAGGTTCCTCCAATTCAATCTTGCATTTCAAGGAGTATGGACCGATAAAGCAAAGGCAGCGAGTGAGAGGTTACCCGTTGATGTTTTCGCCCTCGTCCAAGTACGTTATTAGAACTCCCATGCAACTCGAGTGTGTACTGATTGAGGTCATTATAGTCCCATGCCACTGGAAATAGTGCTGATCTTGTCGCATACCCGTTATTACTTGATACCCTATACTACCTCATAGACGGTGAGATAGTTCTTGGCCCTCTCATCGGTAATACTGATTCGCTTCTTAGAAATTCCAACTGAGTCCAAGATGGGATTTTTCGACCCATTCCGTTTCTACCCTGACATCCCACTTTCTTCCCTTTCGTCCAACATTCCGCAAGAGTATCGTGTCCAACTTCAGTCTATCCTTTCCGAAGTACCCAATATCACCCCTGTGACTGACCTTGAAAACGCTCACAAAGACGCGGGTGGAAACTGGGTGGTTGACTCTGTCGTTCTGTACCGACCATGGGAATGGACGGAGAATCTTGGGGAACCGGCGGCAGTAGAGGAAGAATGCTCGTCAGACGGAAAACAGTATCTGAAAGGGAAGGAGCCAGTGAAGAACACGGGCTCCCTTCCCCTACAACTGTTCGGTGCCAGAGCGACTGGTGAGAGCATCTTTCCATTCGCTTCACAGAACAAAGACGCAAGACTCGAAAATAACCTCCGGTCTTTGGAGGACGGATTGTCTGTTGAGAGCGTGTTTCAACGTGACTGGCGAGAGACTCGGGTGAATCTCAGCGCTGAGAGCTTGCTTGGACCTCACCATGGGAAAGGAAGGTCTGAACATGATCATGACATGGTTTTCGGCCCATCGGCACCCGGAGGCCTTGAGAGAGGTGAAAGGCGAGGAACTCCCAGAGCATCACCCGTCTCTACTTCAGGGTATTCTCGCTCTTCTGGAATGTCTATACGCCACCAAAGCCCGGGACATTCTGCGTTCAATCGGCTGTCCAATTCTGCAGCGAGCGAGATCATAGACGTGGACAGTCTTCCGAATATGGCTACTTCAAGAACAGGACGCCCTGGTAAACGAAAGACCTCTACGGACAGTGACGATGAGATCATAATCGTCGATGGCCCAGCTCCTGTTGCTAAAACAACAAAGAAATCGAAAGCAGGGAGGACTGCTGCCAAGAAGACTACAAAAAAGCGTTGATCCTCTTATCCCCTTTGTATCCCGACAGGCTTCGGTTTGAGCTGTTAGATTGTTTCTGTTTTCGAGCTACTTATGCTTCTCTTGCTGTCAATGTGTGTTCTGTTGTGTATGTATGTAAGACTAGTGTATAATAGAAACGGTAAATTCATAATAATTCATAAGATACGAAACTCGTTTACAGGAGAAAAGGAGATATAAAGAGAGAATCTTTAGCTGCTCATGGTGAAATACATCACGTCGATCATATTCGTGCACGAGGAAAAAAGCCGTCCCATTTATGATCATTTCCGACCACTTTCTTCTTTCCCTGCCGTATAAGCTTCGGCCGAGGACTGTTCTCTCCCTGAACAGCCGCGACAGCCCGAACTACAGCCTTGAGAGCAAAATTCTCAACAGGAGGATTCCGCACTCGTTCGCGGCAAGTAGGGCAGGTATACTGTGGAGAGGGTGTTCCACCAAACTGCTGAAGTAGGTTGGGGGCCATATGAGGATTGAACTGGGCAAATGGGACAAGGTTGTTGACATATAGGGGTAACTGGTTACCCTGGTTGACGTTATAGTTCGGATGAACAGTCATGTGCTGCATTAGTGTCGTAGAGAACCAATCCTTCAAACACTCTTCACAAAATGAGTGCCCGCATTCAGGAAGGCTGAAGGCAAAATTCAGATCAGTATTGACTCAAGTTCGGAGATATAGTAGTGACATACATGTATGGAGTCCACATCTTGAGTGTACAAATTTCACAGGTAACGTTGTCTTCGAGCTCCGATATTGGCTTCGAGTTGCAGTCAGTACTAGCGTGGACCGAGGACGCAAGACAACGACGTACCACCGTATTCTTTGAACTTGTAGCGGCTGATGACGCGGCTCGGAGTTGTGTAATATCTTTCTGATATACTTTAAGCTCTTCTTTTGTTTTCTTTTCTTGTCGCCGGAAGTTGTCGTTTTCCTGTAGTAAGCAAGATGAAGGACACAGAAGAAAGGACACGAAACAACCAAAAACCCACTTGTTTCAACTTCTTCACTTGTCTCTCCAACTCTGCCATAGAGCTCTTGCGCTTTGCAGGCACTGAGCTATCCTCGTCATCATCATCGTCGGAAATTTCTATAATCTCTGAGCATATGACGGGTGGTTTTGACGCGGTGCCTTTAGTCCTGGTGTGTTTGCCGCCGTTCTTGTCCGATGCTGATGACTTTGTGAGATCTACGATAGATTCGTTGCGTTTAGCGCGAGTTACTGGCATCGCGAGATAATTCTAGCAGTTGTGCTTGGAAGAGTTTAAGAAGTGGATTCAAGGCAGCAATCGAGTCGAACAAACGACACAGCCACAACGCGTGACGAAATATTAGCTAACTTAATCTGTGTGGCTGTGTGGCTTGAAAGCTAATTTTCACAAATAGCTGGCAATCACTTATCACTGAATCAATAGCGACTCCGTGCTTCTGCAGGTCTTCTTTTGTTCTGCTTTCTCTTCTCGGGAACCGGCCTTGCTAATATCTTTCTTGGGCCGGTCTCGGGAATGGCTCGCTGTGAACTTGCATCCTCATGTTTGCAATGTTTACAAATGAAGTTGGGTGTAAGGCCGCGATTGAGGTACCGTGCAAATCAAAATTCACACTACTTAACCCTATGAGCTAGCAAAGACTTCTTTGGACCTGGCCCATGGCTCCTCAGATTTAAGGTATAGCAAAGAGCTCAAGGTTCAAATTCAGGGATTGTCCTCGGCGTCTTGACAATTGTTCAAGAGCCTGAAGTTGATGTATCTGCGTGTGAAGGTAGTCTCCGAAAATTGAAGTATGAACATCATGGTTCTACATCACGAGTCAGGGGCAGGAAGAAGAACTGCTGCATTTCTCTTCCGGGTCCGCTTTCTTCTCAAGAAATCATCCAAATCAGTACACGATACCAAGGAATCGGTGAGACCAATTCTTTGGAGCCTGGAGGTTGACAGACCAAAAAATACCGACCAGGGACACCCGCTTTTTGCGCTGTATGTCCTGCCTCGAACACATGTTGGAATGATATCTGATCAAAACTTCCTCACAGCTATACGATATGGACCAACGGGAGCATGCTGATTTCGTATCGAGGCACTGAAACTGGTTATAGCCGGTGTGATCGAGGGAGATTCCGTCTGGTTTCAGTTTGCATCATTTCGGGAGCGTCCAAGTAGCGGAAAGCTCAAATGGTGACAGACATACAACTGCTTGCTTTTGATTCGACTCCTCTGGGATGGTATCAACATCCTTGCTCGGGTTCGGTATGATCCTGCGGGTACCAAATATTCAGAGCCATTTACAAGCTTAGGCGAACTTTCAAATGTCCCCATCGGAGCTCATCCGTTTTGTCCATTTTGTCCCCCACAACATAGACGTCTTCTCTGGTTGCTCCACAGCTCTCCCAGGAAGTTAGCGTTGGGCATTTGCTTAGAAGTGTTCCTTTCGCAAGGTGGGTCTCAATAAACGTAGCAATCTCAGGTTCATCTTTTCCTCCTGCAAAACAGAGTCTGAAGCACACAATGTAACATTGGATCCACGCATTCGGTTCTGTCGGATTCGCATTTTGACAGTCGCATGGACTGGCGTGCCCACGGCTTTCATATTCATGGTTTGTATTCTGGTGATCGTGGAAGTTCAATATTACTCAACGTGCTCCATCCGTCAGCTTGGACCGATTTGTTATGTCTTTTCTGCAGATTGTGCGAAAATGACAGGGTTTCAACCATTCAATGTTCCCAGCCCCGGTTTATTGGATCCCGAGCGCGAACTATCTTTCATCGACAAGTCGTACTCTCAGCGGCGATAATGTCTTCTCATCTGCAGCGCGTCTGGCTCTGGTAAACCTATAAAAGCCAGTGAGGTTTCGCGTTTTGAACTACAAGCCTGAGTTATCAGCTTAACTGCCTCGACTCCCAGCTCAACCCAAGGATTAAAATGGCCTTCTCGACTCTCTTCGTCACTTTCGTTACTCTCGCCGCGTCTGCAGTACGCGCTGCTCCTGCCACCCAGGAGGCTCGCTGCTCCGATGGAACCCTCGTCAGCCATGCTACGTGCTGCGATTTCATCCCGGTGCGATATGAATCTCTTTGAACTGCTTAGGATGAAGCTTGATGGTTGCGATTGTGTACAGCTCGCTCAAGATCTGACGGAGAATCTCTTCGAGAACTCCTGCGGTGAAACCGCCCATGAAGTCCTACGTCTGAGTTTCCGTAAGTCGTTTTGCTCCGTATTTCTTCTTCGTGAACATCACATAACCTTGTCTTTCTTTCAGATGACGCTATTGCGTTCTCTCAATCCCAGGGACGTGCAGCGTAAGTATTTCGCTTCGACGCGCGCAATGAAGATACTTACTGTGCACTGCAATTTAGTGGTGGAGGTGCCGACGGTTCAATGCTCATCTTCCCGGATGTTGAGCCCAACTTCGCCGCCAACAACGGTATTTCCGACAGTGTCAATGACCTCGCACCGTTCCTCGCATCTGGAAAATTCCCGACCATCACCGCCGGTGACATGATCCAGTTTGGTGCAGCTGTTGCTGTCGGTCTTTGCCCTGTTAGTAGCGCCATCGACTGGGACCATGTATATAGTGGGCTAAATTTGTTTTACAGGGAGCACCCCAGCTTGAATTCCTTGCTGGTCGACCCAACGCCACTGCTCCTGCTGTTGACGGTTTGATCCCCGAGCCTCAAGACTCCGTTGATAAGATTCTCGCGAGGTTCAAAGATGCGGCTAACTTGGACATCGAGGACATTGTGTCTTTGCTTTCTTCGCACACCGTTGCCCGTGCTGACCATGTTGACCCGACTCTCGACGCCGCACCTTTCGACTCGGTTAGTTCATGTTTCATTGCCCACAAAGGTTGACGTTTGTCACTGAACTGCATATCCATATAGACTCCCTTCACTTTCGATACTCAATTCTTCTTGGAGACTCTCCTTGTCGGTACCGGCTTCCCTGGACTCTCCAGTATGTGTCACGCTTGTATATGTGATTGTACATCGTGTTGATTTCAGAACCTGATAGACAACACCGGCGAGGTTGCTTCTCCTCTTCCCCTCACCTCCAACGACGAAGTCGGCGAGCTCCGTCTGCAATCCGACTTTGCTTTAGCCCGTGACGCTCGATCTGCGTGTTTCTGGCAAGAAATGATCAGTAAGTCACACTGTAAACCTTTCTGTTTTTACCTGCTAATTGATTTATGCGCAGACGAGCAAGAGCTCATGGCTTCTCGCTTCAAGGCTGCCATGGCCAAGATGGCTATCATCGGCCACAGTCGCTCTAACTTAATTGACTGCTCTGCAGTTGTACCCAAGCCTGTTACTACCCCCGTTCAACCCGCTTCGTGAGCCCTTTGAGTCACAGATATCTGTCTGAAGATATCTAATTGTTCTTGTTCTAGCTTCCCGGCTACTAAGACGATCAAGGATGTCCAGAAAGCTTGCGCGTTCATTCCATTCCCCAGCCTCACTTCTGACGGTAAGTGCACTGATGCCAGAACTACCCTGATTGGAACTTACAATTGATTATGTCCCAGGCGGTGCGCAGGAGACTCTCATTCCTCACTGCCCCGAGAACGAGGCCGACTGTGAATCCTAAGGAAGATGGCTTTTTTCTTGCTTCTACTATGTTCCTGGTGTATTCGTGTATCCATATTTAGAAACTTGGGTCTGAAATAAAAAAAGGTTTTGAGCATACACTTCACTTGTGCCCGCATCTTAAGCACGCTAATTTGTGCCTTGAAGATGACAGCCTGCTTTTCCTTAGAAGTTGATTGTAGCAAACCCAGAAGCGTTGTCGCATGTGCTAACCATTCCTCGAGAACACGAGCGGCGATTACAAATTCTACAGAAACAAATCGGTATCCCCCGCGGCCCAGCAACACATGGCGTATTTACGCACCGGTATTCATGCATATTTTTTGTGATTTTTGATGCGTTCGAACTTTGCTGAATTCGCATGGATGCACTTGAGGCATTCTGTACCCGTCCTTCCCACCAATCAAGTACTTCATATAAGATCTGGGTTGAGTGAACCTGGTGACTCGAGCAGTGCACCAAAACCAAGGATTGGTCTCAGTGATTTGAAGCCAGCAGAGCGGTACGGGAAGCTTCCAGATCCCAGCATCTCAGGAGAATGAAAAGCTTGTAGCGACAGATATGTCATTTCCAGCTTGACGTAAAGTAGTGTCCTCCTATCCTGAGTATACGTGTTTGCGTCAAGGCTCAGAAAAAAAGGAAGAGGGAAACAGCGTTTCTCGACGTGACAAGGTGACGTTACGGTACGCACGTGATGTGACCTATCGTGTCGTTCGCACCAGAATTTCATTTTTAATATTCTTGCTTTCCACCACCAAATGGCAGTCTCAACAAAAATTGACGTAGACCCTAAATCAGAAGAGGTTCTACTCACATTTTATCGCAGACTGTATCCTTTCAAGTCTTTGTACACCTGGTTAAACCACGAAACAACACCGCAACGTCTTTTTACACATCGCGAATTCACCTATACTCTTCAGGGTGATGTATATCTGCGATACAACTCATACGGTACTGTGGAAGACCTGAAGAAAGATATCTGCTCGAAAGTTCCTTTACGTTTTGAGATTGGACCGGTCTACTCTGCTAAAGTGCGTTTCGAACATTGTTCCACGTTCGTGCGTTTGCTGACTAGGCTATTGTTAGCCTCGTGATAGGAAGACTGTGCGCGCTGGAAAATTCAAAGCAGACCAGCGCGAGCTGGTATTCGATGTTGATTTGACCGACTACGATCCTGTCCGTACTTGTTGCTCCGGCGCCGCTATTTGTCGGCGGTGCTGGCCTTTCATCGTTGCCGCTGTTCAGGTGTTGGACAACGCTCTCCGAGATCAGTTTGGCTATCAGCATTTACTCTGGGTTTACTCTGGTCGTCGTGGTATTCATCTGTGGATATCAGACAAAGAAGCTATGGAACTTACGGACGATCAGCGTAAGGCGATGGTGAATTGGTTGACTGTCGTCCTAGGCGGAAAGGAGCCCGGGAAGAAAGTAAATGCACGAGTGGGCTCGAAACCTTTGCCGCCTCCAATAAAGTATGCTCCGTGTCGTTGCTTCGTCGGTTCGTCGAATCTTATCAGTGCTCAGGGCGGCATTAGAAGATCTTGCAAGAATCTTCACTTCTCTCATTCTTGAGGATCAGGATTGTTTCGCCTCCCCGGAAGGTTCTGAAACACTTCTCTCGTTGATACCAGACCCGAAAGTGGTGAAGAATCTCCGGGAAAAATGGGCAGAATACACAGATCGGTCTTCCTCCGAGAAATGGGATGATTTAAAAGATCAGGCGAGGAGCACCCCGAAAGGGTCGGCTGAACGGGTAGGCCTTCTTCCCATCTTTGCCGTTATATTTCTCACTTTCGTACCAGTTACGGCTCAGCAATGCTATGGAAGATATCATTCTACAGTACACATATCCGCGGCTTGACGCTGAAGTGTCTAAACACCGGAATCATTTGCTTAAAGCGCCGTTCTGTATTCACCCCTCTACCGGCCGGATTTGTGTTCCTGTGGACCCTTCTCGCATAGAAGAGTTTGACCCAGAGACAGTTCCTACTATTGGCCAGCTTCTTATGGAGCTGGATGAAGCAGGTGCTAGTCACGGTGGTGGGGAGCATCACAGTGGTGCGAATGTTTATCATCTAAAGAATACCTCCTGCTTAGCAAGATCTTTGACAGACTGGGAAAAGACATCCCTGAAACCATACGTAGACATATTTGATGAGCATGTCAAGAGACTGACCGCGGAGGTCAGGAAGGCCAAACAAGAGATGGGTAGGATCTATGACCTTACACTGCTTTCTTCAACCTAACGCTTTTTTTAGATACCTCGTGGTGATTTCAAAATGCTGCACAGAATCATCATTCGAGCTTTGTTTGTATAATACTACGTATTCTGCGGCTCGGAGGACTGCCATTATGATTGCTCTCTTAGTTCATGTTGTATGATTTAGCGTGTATAATTATTTGGACAGAAGTGTCCACATTGCTTTCCTTTCTGGCGGAGCAGGCTGGATAATGGTACATATCATGATTAAGACAGAGAGCCAGTTTGGTGAATATTGTAATTCGATAACAGGAGGTGTCCCGACACTGATCAAAGAACATAGTGCTTCGCCGATTACGACCAGATCTCAGTAAGAAGCAGAAAGAATTGCATTGTATGTCAATCAGGATAACCATATTGTCGAGACAACCACTATTTAGAATCAATCAAGACCACTACTCATCTGGCATATATCATGATTGGTCCAGCAGTGAAGTTACGATGGAGGACTATTTTTACAAACTTGTCAAGACCGTAGAGCGATGGTTAACAAAGTGTCACTTACACGGGAGGAACGGAACTAGCAGGTCCTGGAAGGGCACTAAGCGTAGGAAATGCAGAAGTAGCACACTGACAGACGCAGCATATTGTAAATCAGGTAACAGATACATAGAAATGAAAAACGCACCGCTTGCTCAACATCGTTCTGTGTGATCGAAGGAGGCAGGTGGGCACCAGCGTTAGCAGGAAGCGGTCGCGGAACAGGAATGACGTCAGAGCAGTCGACTAGCTGGCTTGTGTCTTGTCCAAGAGCAGCCAACTTAGCCATAGCGGCTTTGAAAGCGGTCTGAAGCTTGGCCTGGTTGTTGACGAACGATTGCCATTCGCAAGCAGTACGCGAGTCTAGAATTTATTCGAATCTTTTCAAATCTCTAGAAAGACAAGCAATACAGACCTCTAGCCAACTAGAATGCACATATTTTCAGCAAGGCACACAAACATGGATAAGATAGCAGCAGCATACCTCAGAGTCGGATTGAAGACGGAGGACACCCATTTCGGCGCTTTCAACCTCCCCTTGGTTTCCCCCTGTCCTGAATACGGAGATTCGAAGTCAGTTACCGTTGTTACACAATTCATGAAGGAAAAAAAGTACCCAGGGAAGAGCGTTCCTCTGAGCTGCGTCTCAACGAAGAACTGAGTGTCAAAGAGACCCGGAGTTGAGTCGAATGGTGTTCTTGAAGGTGTTTAGCATTACGATGAATTACATGACAACGAAGTGCTACATACCCAGGAATCTGCGGATGAAGCCCAACTTTAAGAAGACTGACCGCATTTTGAGGTCAATACTACTCACCGTGGTATCAATGGTATCAGCAGCAGCAATAGTGTGACTTGCACCACCATGAGGCTATTGCTCAAATTCGCAAAGAAATACAACTACTTACGAAGCGAGCAGGGCAACAACTTCAGCTGTGTCAAAGCCTGCATCTGAGAATCGTGACAAGATCCTGTCGACGGTGTCTAGTAGAACATCAAATTCAGCGCACGGTCTGCGGGTAGCCGTATCATTCTTTACCAAATGGTTCAGGAATCAAGAGATCCGGTGAAGCGGCTGTAGGTTGGGGCCGTCCAAACAGGAACTCAAGCCGAGGAGCACCGGGGCAGTTACTGACACCTGTATGTACAGATCTTGTTATTACACACTTTGAGTGGTGTACGGTTCTGGCATACCAACAGCACCGGCTAGTTGAATACTGTCTCAAGAATCAGGGTGAATGAATCTGTAACATTCAGATGAAACTTACAAGTCTCCTGGACTGATGGTAACGTTGTGACTAGCGATGAAATTTTTCTGAACACCCACAATTTCGTCGATACCACCTATGAAAATGACACTAATTAGCAATATTGCGCCTCTAGGACCACCTCGATAACCAACCATTGGCATGGAACACGGTTTCGACGTCATCAAAGATGATGATGGATCCGTCAGCGCCTCCGCCTCTACACAATGTGTGGTAAGCATCTGAATTCATAGCGAAGATGAAGACATACCCAAGTGTAGGAGAGAATCCAATGCCGTCGTGGAAGGTCAATCGTAGCGACTCATGAACCTGAGAGAGTACGGGGAAGTGTCAGGTAAATCTTTCATTAAGCTGAGGTAATTACCTCTTCGCCGCACTCCCCGCCATCGAATAGATCAGCCTGAAGCTGGTCGACGAGAGGGAAAAGCTGGCAACAGACCGCGTTTGTCGCGGAGTGTATTCCATCGGCGCAGGCGACGCGTTTAGAAGGAGCAGAGGCAGCTACAAGTACCAAGCCGTTAGATATTCGCGTCAAAATTCAGGAATAAACTGCGAGTACCGTTGGCACTCTTCAGTGCGGAGAAAGCAAAAAGGGCTGCGATGAATCCCGTGAAAGCCATTTCGAACGTAAGAGAGAGCTGTTGGCTGAAGATTCGGGCAGCTGCCATCCCATTTTATAGGTTTCATCTGAGGTTACCTTGCCTATTCCTAGTTGTGCTGCGTACCACCTTGCACGCGCCAAGCAAGACGCGTCTACCAATCTCGAGGCCAATCGCGTTTCACGAATTCGAATTCACCCCCAACAGGGAATAGAGTGTATAGGTGTGAACAACTCAAAGCTAAATCTTGGAGAAGATAGAGCCTTTTTCATAAACCTGAATGCCAAATCAAGGAGGATGGTGTAGATAGAACTACCCCAGGCTTTGTTCGTCGACCCCCGCCAAGAAAGAGAACATCGGCACTTATTCTTCAGGAACAGAAATCGAACGTTGGCCTCAACAAGTCCTGATAAGACCTGACGTATTTTAAGAACAATTCGTCTCAAAATTGTGCCCATTGTTTTCCGCCCGAGAAAAAGTTTGAAGGCGATGGAGCCTTACGAGGCGACCCAATCGTGATGAATTGAAGATCAACGAACCCCCTATACATATTGGCGGACCCGTACCAGTACCAGAAAGCCAGACAAAACGTTGTCTCGGTCGATGGGAACGACCAACGGCACGCCTCCCACCCGTTTGCTGCCGTACCCACTCTTCACTGAAAGTCTAACTGTATCAAAGCAATTTCACGCACTCGTGTAAATTTTCCGCTGGCTTGGCATCCGGGGAACTTTGAAAGCGAAAAGTACAAATCCCAGAAAATCGGAACCGGATGATGCATTTGCTGGAACCGCCGTCGCGTCTTGTTCTGGTCATAATGGGTGCCTAGTTCGACTTCGAGTCGTTGACACGGTTTTTGACAATGAATGGAGTTTGACCCTGGATTCCCTCAGAACCGGATTCTTGCGTGCTAAACAGGTTCGAGAACTCCTGCAGGAGTATGTGCATGAGTAGAGCTCGATATGATAACGTAAGCGTTGTAATGAGTTGCTGCTCATCAATGTCATGCGGCAGCTTGAATTCCATGCTGATTCCATGTCTTTGTAGTATTATATACTCTGTCATTCCTATCTACAGTAATATGAAGCCTATGATTTGGAATTCATATGAAATGAAATGAAAACTCGCCATTAATGGAGGCAAGACGGGTATCAATTACCACAAGCACCAAATTTTCATACTTAGAATATGGAAACTAGCAGGATATAGGAGTGAAGAAAGGTCGAGGAATGAGCTAACAGAAGCGAGACAAGACCAACCTGCTTGTTCGCTCGAAATATTTCTGGGGGAGCAAAGACATCAGGTGGGGACCGGCGCCTTGAAGAGGCTGGATAGAAGGGGTGACTTCAAGGGCAATGAGCACAATCCTTCTGATCCTGTCAAGAGACTGCCAATGAAGCTACGGGAGCCTTAATATCGTACTGTATCTGTGAAAGGATGAGTGCCAATAATTGATTTATTCCCAAGCGGCGAACGACCCCTCAATTTCTATCAGATAGAGAATGTGAGCGTTTAGCCAATTCAATTTGTTTTGTTCTGAATAGAACCACCCGTTGAAACACGTCTCACACCTCTCCCGAAGTCTGCCTGAGAAGAAGGTGAGTAGGCCTCTTGTTCAGGTTTCCCGAGTCTCCGTCCGCTACTTTCAAATTGAAAGAGTAGCCACCATACCATGCAGGTTACACTTCTCATGAAGTGCTTCACCAAGGCGGTGTTCCTCCGTGCGGCACCGAGTCAGTGAGGATCGCCATTGAAAGGCAGGATTAAAACCGAGGAGCGGTCTAACCAATATTTCCGATGAAAACAGAAAGGTCCACATGTTAATGATAACCACGAACGTTTCGCAAAGACTCCTTCAAGGCCTGCCTGATGTACTATCCATCGTGGATCCGCAGGTATCTGCAGCGAAGGAGGGGCTAGATTGAGATGAGGACACGGGGCTACGACTTTTCTTTTTGCCCGTTCACTGTGCCACGGATTCCTGACGAAAAGATACCAGTGTGACGGTGTGCGGACTCAACAAAAGACACGAATCCATAGACCCGAAATGCTGCAGAAAGAAATGAGTATTTGAGTCGAGGACCGGGACATTTAAAGCTAGCGATACTTGTACGATGTTGAAATTTCTTCTAGTGGTAGCAGTCCGATGCTGAAGATGCCAGTCGACATTTCCGTTCTGTCACACGATCATGCAGTACCTCAGGCTGTTCGATGGTTCAAAGAAACAAAACGATGCTTCATTTCTGTCATCGAAAGAGTGAGCTCGATGCAGCTTGACTGACGGCATGAATGCCATGGTGCGTCGTGCTCGCATCTGCCTGCGTTGAACTTGATGCAACTGCTCCTGTCCAGAAATGAGCAAAGGACACCCAGAACTATTGATATATTAAAACTTCCCAGATTCGACACTGAATCAATTCATGGCATTCGCCATTGTTTTGGACCCATGAATTCTGGGAAATGTCCCCATAGACCCATGCAGTTCATTTCGTTCCAGACAACATGCCGGAACATTCCAAAACCATTCCAAACCCTGAACCATGAATGATGGGAAAGATGATGATTTTTCACCATACTGTGCACTCAAACTGATTTTTTCTTCTCTAGTTTATGGCCAATAAATGAGCTATTTGGGCCTGCAAGTCTACTGTGCCGACACTTAGCCGAAACTTACTGTAGCAGACCGCAACTGAGATATCGATATCAGTTTCTGCACCTTCACCTCACAATCCGAACAATTCGTAGTTCCCCATAAGTAGAGTCTGAAAAGTTACCACGTCTGATTGTCCCCGAGGTCGATCTCAACCTTGAAAACGATAGCTAATGCACACCTGACAATTTATTCTCGCAGTCGTGGAAGCGCCCACTTTCACAGCGGCCACAAAAGTTTTCAATACAGTTGAGACACGCGTCCGAGGCATTGAGTGGCACCGACAGGCAGGTGAAACCTCCCAGAAGACTGGCTGCTGCATAGCAGCGGTTGAGTACTGAAATGGTATGAATATCTGAACATCATACACAAGAAGCCCGAGAAAGCAAAGTAACGCGATTAACAAGGACAACAATAACGATAAAGTGAATGGTAAATTAATGATCAGCAAATGAAACGCGAACCGATTACCAGTTTTTATGTGTATGGAAAACAAATAAAATCCCCAGTTGGCTATGGCTACAGATCCTCCATGTATTCATGGGTCAGAAATCTCCATTTCGAGCCATGTCAAAAGCACTGATTTCACGTCCGACGACCTCGCAATGTGTTCACAAACCCGCAAACCCACAGGAGCAGCACATTCGTCGGCTCGGCCAAAGCCTGTCAAACATCCATTGCGGTACTCGTCCTCAGACAGACCAAGAATGTCAGGGACAGAGATAGCATCGGAACCTTCTTGTACTCGTAACAAGAGTGGTAAGGCTATGAGAGTTGGGATCTTCTCAGTTAGCCTTTCCAGTTCACGCGCTTGATCTTCAACGCTATCATCAGGAAGCATTTTGAGAAGAGCAGGTGCCATGTTGTACAGATCCGCGAAAGCGTAGAGCCCACTCAGGGCTTCCTCGACGGCTTCTCTTGCAAGCCTCGTGGTGTCACTATCATTGGCAGGAAGGGGTAATAAACCCAACAAATCACCCAAAGCACGTGCGTCCGCTGCTACGGAGGAGGACGTCGGTGGCGTATTGCTAGGAGAGGGTGGCCGTGAAGACGGAAGTTTGATAGTGAACCTGCTCGCTGGAGGAGTGAGAGGCGGAGTAGATGACGGTGATCTGCGGCGCTTCTTGAGCGGAACAACAGGTAGCAAGCCTGGAGACGACGGAGGCGTCGGAGGCACGTATGGTCGGTGAGACAAGGCAACAAGACCTCGCCAGACGAAAGATATGACAAAAGTTGCCAAACTATTCTGAGACGCCGGTGAGACGGTATAACGCCTCAAGGCCTGCGCATATACAGGCATTATTGACTGTAGTGTCGCAATGGAGCTGTGCATCATTGTGCTTTTCGCTCCTGCAGTAGTACCCTTGGGCGAGCTGGTGCTCGGAAATTCAAGGGTATCTATAAGGGGAAAAAGCTCGTTTCTAATTCCGCCTATGAGAGGGTTCACAACCCTATTGACGAGGGATACCAGGCCGTCACGAACGGCTTTCAGGCCATCTCCGCGTACATCGTTATCGTAGCCTAGAGCTAGTTCGTCAAACGATTCAAGAAGCTCGCCTGCAAAACTAGCAACAGCGAGCGCATGCAGCTGAGTCGCATTTGGGTTGGGAGATTGTGGTGTAGGAGCAGGCGGTGTGCGAAAGGCAGGAGAAGAGAGAAGGGGGACTACAAACGTAGACAGATTGCCCAGAAGGACGGATAAAGGTCGGTGTAAAGATCGCAAGATAGCCCTTTGTAGATGAGAGTTCCCATTTGCTGCATTTAGTTCACTGAAGGGACACCATAATTAGACATAGATAAGTCAAAAATGACGACACACTACGCACGATGCGATGAGGGCCCCGAGGGTACGCCCTCTTCCATTTGGAATAGGCCGCTTGCCGGCTACCACGTCATTCATAGCTGGGGTGCCAGAAGGCTGCACCAGCGCCTTCGAAACGGCCTCGCTCAGCTTCAAACTGAGCATCTCGAGGTAGGATCCATCCTGAACCAGGGTAAGAGGAGCGGGCAATGACTGTGGAACTGGCGCAGGAGAAGGCCACCTGAAGCCGTTCAAAGACAACCTATTGAGGGGCCGAGAGCGCTCGAGTCCAGCACTCGAGTCGGGGCGGGAAAGAGGAGGTGCAGGCGAAGACGGTCTGCTGGCAGGGCGGAAGGAAAGAGGATTCTTGAGCGGGTGCATAGTTACAACGTGCGTATGCGTTATATGTCCAATGTTCTTTGTGGTGGTTATGTGCTTTCTATATGTTGTGGCAGATAAATGAAGTTATGTTTCTAAAAGTCTATGTGCAATTCCTGGCAGCAAGACAACCCGATTCCGCGAATCCCGTAGTGAAATTATCCCATGAGTAAGAGGAAGGAGAGTTTAGCAAACGTCAAGGAGACAAACGGTCCTAAGGAGGGCGGTCTGTGTCGAGGAGAAGGAGAGCAAGCGGTCCGAAAAGAATCTTGTTAACCTGTTGTGTCAAGCTAATAAAGAAGACCAGTTTGTCAATGAGCTGAAAGGAATATGAATGATGAAAAAAGAGTCACCAGTTTGGGGCAGAACTCATAGATTTGAGAAGAAAGACAATTTTGAGGTTTGTCGCTGAGGAGCAGAAAACGCAGAGGAGGGAAAACCCTTGGCACCGTCAAAAAAATCATACTCCACTTATAAGGGTAACAGTTTCCCACGGTGGAACTTTACTAGCTCCGTGCCAGCGTCCTGTCGGAGCCAATGGCAGGGCATGTTGTTTCCGTTTCCATGTCTTGACTCTTTCTGACTCTCTTGGTGTTATCTTTCTGTAAACGCTGAAGCGGCTCCCTCAACATACCCATTCCAATCGTACCAAGTCATTTTCTCTTGCAGTCGTACGACCAACAACATCGTAACCACTCGGTCTACTCACACGCAAAGAAATTCAATCGATAACGTGGTGTAATTCGTCCTTCATCCTTCCGTAAGAATATTCTTCACCCTCGCGCACATTGTCGAAACGCCGCGTAGTTTCCATAGGCAGCCCTCTTCCTCGCTTTCTTTCAGCCGCAGGACAGCGTAGGACGTATTTGGATTTCCCAGGCTCGGTTGTATGAAAACCTTGAGATCACCTTGTGGCAATATACTTCTGGATCAGCGATAAAATCTCAAAGTTTGAATCCATATGGGTAACTCACCTACGAAAGGCAGAAGGGACGCTTCGATGACCTTGAGCTCTACGGTTGCCGAGTCGTCGCTAATTCGAAGTTGCTGCAAAAGCTGCTCCATGGAGCCACCATACCACCCTCGCGCGCCTTGATCGAGACTTTCCCAAACAGCTGCGAAATCCATCGAAGATTCCTGCGACGACTCTGCTGGTTCCGAAATGAAAGGGGAGTCAAATGCAATCAAATCATTCTTCACATTTGAGTCCTGGGCGGGCGTTCCACTTCAATCAAATATGTATTTGTGACATGCTTCAGGGCGAGACTTACCAAACTACTTGCTGCCGTGTCAACGAGAAGCGACGAATCCGTGTATGACTGATTGCGCTCGGGAAGCGAACTCAGAATTGACTCAAATTCTCGTGTGGATGCAGCCAATGCTAAGTCTCCTCCATCAAACAATTCATTTGACCCCAGGCTTAACGGTGAACCATGCTCAGAGCGCGTTGAGTTGTTGTGGTCACTGCCCCCGGCATTGGGAGACCTTCGTCCGAGCAGCCGTGGAGTAGGCTTAGGCGCATCATATGCAGTATAACGGAGTTTGCTCGCCGACAGTAGGGTAGAGCTGTGTGATATACGGGGTGACTGTGACGCCGATAGATATTGTTGAGGAGTGGAAGAACGCGAATTTGAGGCTTGTGTAGGGTTAATGTTGAAGTTCTGTAGCGACTGCAGGAAGTCCGGAAGCTGAAGCTCCGAGAATTAGATTTGCTATGAAGAGATGTGATCTAGCAGCCTCACTTACAGAAGACGAGTGTGCATTACTGACAATGTTTGATAGAGCTGACTTGTCAGATGACAAGTGAATGAATTGTTCACAACGCTGAAAACAACACACACGATTCAACGCGTGCAGACATGAATGAGAAATGAGCGTCTTACCCGTCGTATATGCCTCCCTGAAGACTCCCCTAATTTAGCAACCGCAACAGGAATGTCAGTAGGCAACGAATCGCATTCTGCAGCAACTCGCAGCATTGCCAAGAGAGAAGCGTCCTGCACAGATACTGCATGTACGAAGCACGAGATAAGGTTCCGTCCACAATTGACAGGAGGTTGTTACGCTCACCTGGGCAAGTACTTAAACGTGCACATAACCCTTTCAACATGCTCACTGATGGCACGGATACTTGATGCCCGCTGTATTCACAAGCTAGAGCGGCTTCTACGACCATCATTGTCGGACCTAGCAGTACGTTCAACTCAGAGAGATAAGTGAGAAATGTTGTTGCGCATGGTGTTCGGAAGTCGGCAGGAGACTGGAAAAGCAGATCTATCAACCAACATCCAATTCATGAGGTACAAGAAGAATTACACTGGCGGATATGCGTCAGCACGATCTCGACTGCGGGTTCAAGTACCTGATTTTCTTCTTTGTTGAGGGGTGCCGCATCCATCCTGGAGAGTAGTTCCTTCACCCCCATGGCGTAAGATTCGCCATCTTCACCTGACTGAATCTCCAGAACTTCTAGCAATCGGCGTGTATATTCCAATCTAGCCTCGAATGAGAGATCGTTCGGAAGATTCTGTGACGATCGAGTGTAATACGACGTGATAATGTTGGGGTCTAGTTGATTCAAAATCCTCACAGTCTGCTTTTACCTCAGCGACACCTTTGCACGACAAATGAATTGTGACCTACCATCTTTCGCAAACCTGGATCGGGCGCATCCAAGAATTTCATCATTTGCTCGACTTCCCACTGTTCCAGAATGGCCGCAATACTGGTATCTGTGCCAGCCCAGAAAATAGGGTTGACACACTCTATGCATGTCAAAAATAGGTACTGTTCATTCGGGCTTCGCGATGTGAGAAGGTCGCGGACATAGTGTATTGGTGACTTCTTTAGCGACTTTAGTGCAGTGGCTTGCGTATCAAATGAAGGAAGGGCTAGAAATGCCGACCGTAGCATTACTATGAATCCGCCAAGGTGTCAGTGTGGTTCCAAGCGCTGAAAACAATCTGAATACCATAATCTTTCTGTCGGGAGGCATGTCGTATTATCTGAAATATGGTATTTGGTTCAGCAATGCTAATAGCCATGGGTGTCAGCACTTATGTGGATGAGAGAATCACGAGCTTACCCTAGGAATCTTGCAACCATCAGAATCCTGAGGATGTATCCTCTTATGCGACCATTTGACCAAGCGGCATGCAATAATTCACTGACGGTTTCACGTATCTCGGGACGAACAGACTCGTGTACCTGATACAGTTGATGAGGGCGATACACAAATAAAAAACGCAAAAACATACTTCAAACAATCGGCACGCGGCCAGGAAGCCAGCACTGCACACCGACAGGTCTTGATCTTTCATCCTTCGGATGATGTTCTTCTTTACACTCTCTAATAGATCAGGTTCATATTGAGATAGACTCCGAAAAGCAAGCACTGCTCTTCGGCGTACATGTGGGCTGGGTATAAGATCTATTCAGCCTACGAGAACAAGGTGAGTAGTCAAGATACATACTGACGAGTTATATAAAAGGAGTTCCTGCAGGCGAGACTGCACTGCTGGGACAACGTCTTCCGAGGGAGACATGATGAGATGATCAAGTGCTAGGCATATATGAGGAACAGAAGGTCTCTCAAGGTCCTGCGTGGGAGGTCAGGGAAACTGTTGAAGAAGGTATATACGAACCTAAGTACCTTGCGTATGGTGTTTACCAGCATCAGTTGCAGCTCGTGATCCCTTGGCATAAGTTCAGAGCAAAACAGATATCCTGACAGAGAACTTTAATAGATTGAACGCGGGTAAAGCGGACGAGTAACCTATTCGTTTATCCGAGACGGTTTCGCCAGCCTCTGCTAAGGTGACTGCGTGTGATAGAGCTTGGCTGAAAATTTCAACAGGAAGTGACCACTCCGTGCACGTCGTATAGCAATATAGCAGGATGATCAACAGCTCTTTACAATGTTTCTAAAGCAGCTTTAGACATTCAATTAGATTAACAAAATGAGATAGCACGCACGATAGACAAGTTCGCGTCGTTCAGCTTTCGAAGGATTGAGTCAACTTCTTCCAGTATTATCTTGTCTGCGGCTTGCACTGAAGGAGCCGACTCGACCTTGCGTACAAGGACATAATGCAGCCTACTCGACGCGTTGGAAGAACTGAACGGGATATCCATTGCACGCGATAAGTTCAAGAACACACGCGTCGTATGCAAGCTCAAGAAGCGGCCACCTTGGTTTGAGGAAAAGATGTGAGTACCCAAGGATCTTCAGCAGCTGTTCACCTTCCCGAGCTCACAAGACGAGTCAAATTAAAGCTGTTGCCCGGTCAGAGGCTGCTGACTAAGCACCTCCCTTTCCACTTCCTCACGTTCGTTTACTGCCAACATTATGTCGGATTCAACCGCCCATTCTTTCAATAAAATTCTCAGTAAACCAAAGTTTTCCTCTAAATCACGGTCCTCAGCAGGCGATACCGATGAAGACTCGAATTTAAAGAAATTGCGGCGGTTGATTCTCGTTGAAGGTATACCCTCGGCTGCTGTAAGTTCCTTTAAGGATACCATTTTAATTGTTCTAACGGTATCTAGGATCCCACTCTGCGACCTCGAATATGGAAGATTCTTCTCCGTATCACCGATGTATCTGCAGATACTTACCTGCAGTACGTCGCACGAGGTCCTTGTGAAGTCCGCGAAAAGATTAGGAACGATACTTTTCGGTGAGGTTCTCGAGGGATCAGGCTATGGACAGCAATTCATTTGGTTGTCCTCTTGAAGGACATTGGCAACTGATCGAGGATTCAAGGAGAGAGTTCGTGAGGACATGCTCGTCCGCCTCCTCGATGCGTTCGTATGGCGGAATTATGGTATGTTTAAAGACTTCAGTACTCTTTCGCAAGTTTATCTCGTTCACAGATAACCAAGAAAGATCCAATTTTGGATTCACCTATGTACAAGGGATGAATGTCCTCGCCGCACCATTTTTGTACACTATGCCTTCCGAACTGGAGGCGTTTTTCTGCTTCTCGAAATTTATTGAAGAATCATGTCCCTTATATGTTCAGCCTACCTTGGAAGGTGTCCATCGTGGTCTCAGGGTCAGTTGTTGATGCTTTTTTAGTTCCTCATTCTGACTTCCTTAACACACTCCAGCTTCTGGACAAGTGTCTGAAAATCGTGGACCCTGAGCTATTTGCTCATTTACGCTCCAAGAATCTTTCTGCTGAAATCTATGCTTTTCCTTGTACGATCCATCTCTGGTCTGATTAGCAATATTGCAGCTGACAGTGAATTCAGCCATATTAACATTATGTGCCTGTACTCCCCCACTCGATCAAGTACTCCAACTATGGGATTTTCTCCTCGCTTTTGGCGTGCATTTGAACGTCCTTTGTGTAATAGCGCAACTGCTTTTGATGCGAGATGAGGTGATGGCTTCAGCAAGGTCAGTCATGTTTGAATAATATTACCTTTGCCATTTCTAAGTCTTTATTGTATCCGTGATACAGTCCTATGCGCCTTCTCCGTACATTTCCGCCGTTAGAAGCTCTGCCCGTCATTGGTATCGCTGTCACTTTAGTGCGGGATCTTCCTACGGAGTTGTACGAAGAATTAGTGAGACATCCCTACGACGCCAGATAGTGTATTTCATATGTAGCATAGCTCCTCCATGTAGTATAGTGTATTTTATTGTGTTCCGCAGACTCAGGTAGTCCGCAGGTAGCACCCCCCAGGCAGATATGACTTTCGTATGCATTATCGCACTCCGTGCTTGCTTTGAACAAACATTAAATGTCCGAATCGTAGAGATCACAGTTCATTCTAACTCAGAATTAGCTGTATACGATGTACGGAAAAAGAAATGACTATGTAAAGAGAACAATCTAAATGATACAGTAGAATAGAGCTTACTCGAGTCCATGAGCTCAAGTCGCTGATGAGATGCCCCACACCCTTTCCAGCAATAGATTTAGAAGAACATCGGGGCCTGGGGTACGAGTGACACACAATACGCCTGACTTGTCTTCATCCTTCTTTGACATTTTACTGCCCTCTCCAGACACAGACTCGATCTGCACTGGAGCAGGGAGGGCTGTAGATTCCAAATTGCCATGGAAGGCAAAGTGCGCTCTATCCAGCTCGGCTTGAATTTCGGCCCTGTTAGCACCAGGACTATACGCAGATTCGTCTTCCCTGCGGTCAATAACGAGCATGCCTCTAGTTAACTCTCCTGTACTATAAATTCAAGAAGATAAATAAGCATACATTGTGATTGCAAACGTCACATATACAAACTTACCGTTCAACGTCAAACTTTCTTCGAACGACTTTCCATCCAGAGCTCAATTCATGTTCGGGTGGATTAGTAATCGCACACCATACAGCAACGATATCATGCAGTTCCATAGCATCTTTCCCGAACTCGAGCATGTTTTCACGCGTATGCTCAAGGAAAGAGGAAGTAAAATGAGTGATGGGACCTTTTTGCGCGCTCTGCTGAGAGGGGGCAGAAGTGTCAACGAACTCAGAGTCAACGCGCTGTTTGTATATGGGAAAGGAAAGCTCGTGCGGAGTTGTGATATCGAGTGGAAGCAGGAGAAATCGTTCCAGCGGAAAGGAATTAGGTTCGGAAGGACAGAGGAGTTCCTTAACAGCGAATGGATCCGCGAAAAAGTTGACTGGATGTGTTTAAGCAACAATTCACGGTGTGAGAGTACCACTTACACTCCGCGACAGGAGTAACGTTTCCTGGTACGTCCAGAGCACCACCCATGCATACAATGCGGCCTACTTTGGTAGAGACTAGTGCACTGTCCCGACGCATCACGCATGCAAGGTTTGTGAGCGGACCCAAAGCAATGTATGTGATACTTCGAGCTTCGTGATTTTTCAGCAATTCGAGTACAACGTCGATGCCAGATTCATCAGTAAGGTCCAGCTGAGCATGAGAAGCGGGAATCCTTTGAACATTCAGTTCAGGATGTCTTTCACTCGTATTGCCTAGACCATCTCTAAAGCAGATGCTGAGCGTTACGACAGGAGCAGAACAAAACTACGAACCTTCCATGAAAGTACATCGCGCTGTGAAGTTCGCCTTGAAGGGGTCCGTCATTTCCGCGAGCTAGAATGGTCTTGAGCGAGTGGAAAAAGTTGGGGAACCGATTCGCATCTTGAGGCCGAAGCTCGAGATGTCGCTGAACAGCTTGGTACGTTTTCAGAACATTGAAACTAGTCCACGGATCTAAGGTCCTTATTGATGAGGGAGTGTATGTGACTAACTATGAAGATTCTAAGTCGGTATTTCCTGATAGCAAGAGATCAATACACAATTGGATAAGAATACGCAATTGCTCACCAAAGGACACGACGATTGCGAGAATCTCGAGTTCCGGAGAGGAGAGAGCGAGCAATCTAACAGAATATAAACCCCCTAACCCCCTCCTACAGACAGATACTTACAGAGCAATGATGTCGTCGACGCCAGGATCGGTGTCAACTGTGATAACAAACTTAGACTCTCAAGATCGCAGAGAGACGACATATTCCTGACTTATAACTGGAATTCTCTTCAGAGCCATCAGAGAGGGTAATCAAGATAACGAAGAACTTCATGCTTTCACTTGGATAGCTCGAAATAGACCGCCGCCGCGGCGCGCAAATTAGTAATAGGAGAGGGTCCGGCAATTGCCGACAACTGTACAGTCAAGTCACAGTGGCTGAAGCAGCGTGACAAGAATTCGACCTTCATCGTCGCCGCCGACCTCGTCTCCCTCAAACATCCCAAAAAAATGGCTGAACAACTGCGATTCCTAGGCTCTTTGCAAGGCCACAAAGGATGGGTTACAGCCATTGCTACCTCCTCAGAAAACCCAGACATGATCCTAACCGCTTCCCGAGGTACTTGAACTTGCAATACTTACACCAAATTTTTGGCCTCTGATCTTCCAGTAAATTATCAGACAAAACGATCATTGTCTGGCAACTCACACGCGATGATGACTCTTACGGATACCCAAAACGAATCCTTCATGGCCACAACCACTTCGTTTCCGATGTTGTTATCTCTTCTGACGGCCAATTCGCCCTTTCTTCTTCCTGGGACCACACTTTGCGTCTTTGGGATCTCAACACTGGTCTCACAACGCGTAGATTTGTTGGCCACACCTCCGATGTTCTCTCTGTCAGCTTCAGTGCCGATAACCGTCAGATCGTGTCCGGTTCGCGTGACAGAAGCATCAAGCTCTGGAATACTCTTGGAGAGTGCAAATATGACATTAAAGACGATGGTCACTCTGAATGGTATGATTACAGCTACAGTATGATTCGCGATCTGTGCTGACACAGTCCTTCTAGGGTGTCCTGTGTAAGATTCAGCCCCAACGTCCTGAACCCGGTGATCGTCTCTTGTGGTTGGGATAAGGTTGTAAAGGTACGTGCCCTCTTCCAATCTTGACCTCTCCCAGTATGATGTTATTCTATATATTTGCTACTTCAGAGGGTATCCCCCTATGAGACTACATTTTCCACCAAGATCTCTGACGCTTCACTTCTGTGACACTTTCATGTTTGGGATACCGCTAACTTCCATTATCTTCAGGTCTGGGAACTCTCCAAGTTCAAACTCAAGACCAACCACTACGGCCACACCGGCTACATCAACACTGTCTCCGTCTCTCCTGATGGCTCCTTGGCTGCTTCTGGAGGCAAAGACGGTATTACCATGCTTTGGGATCTTAACGAGGGCAAGCACCTCTACTCGCTCGAGGCCGGTGACGTCGTCAATGCCCTCGTCTTCTCACCCAACCGATACTGGCTTTGCGCAGCAACTGCCAGCTGTGTCAAGATTTTCGATCTTGAGAGCAAGTGTGTCTCTTTCGCTTTTGTTCATATGATTTGCAAACTTAGTCTTCTTCCAGGTCCATTGTTGATGAGCTCAAGCCCGCTTATGCTGAGGATGGTGGAAGGCAGCCCGAGTGTGTGTCCATCGCCTGGTCTGCAGACGGTCAGACTCTCTTCGCCGGCTTCACTGACAACGCTCTCCGGGTCTGGACCGTCACTTCATAGTTTTTGTACTTTATCCGTCGATATGGGCACGGTGTTTGTTCTTCGTAGCTGTCTCGATATCACAAAAAACTATTTCCCGCTTCATCTACTTCCTGCGGGTTCCGAGAGAAATGCTCAGATGCACTTACGCGATTCATTGCAGTGTAATAATGTTAGGCATATTAATCATTGAGAGCAAATTGAGTTGCGGTATCATGCCTACAAGCGTAAGTAAGAGCATGTTTTTAAACACATCCACAAAACACGGGGTTTCAATGACTACAGCCAAAACACATTGACCTCCTCTATATTTCGTTTCCTTTCGCTATAGTCCCATCGATCCATTCCCCCGAAATTGATCTTCATGCCGGTGAAGGTCATGTTGAACTGTAGATCGTATACATGAGATACTTGAGCACGCCAGCTGTCCCCACTAGATGAATGAGGCTGCCGTCAGCTTGGTAGGTGGGCGCCCAAGGCGTGCAATCACTTGCCTTGCAGTACCATACACATCTCCTTCTGCACTCACCAGCCTGACAGATCGATCTGTATTTGACTGCGCGTCGTAGATCCATACGGTGACGCCAGTATATATCTCTTGCCATCCCGCGAAATCCACCAGCCGATGGGGCGGTGAGACTCGCTTTGTACCAGACGGTAGAGCAGGAGCAGGGCGGATGTCAACATCATTGAGTAACCGCAGGGCTCGGATGTTTGAAATGTTGTGAAAGATAGCCCTTTCCTCTGGTAGCGTCGGATCAATGACTTTTATTAGTTTACCTTCCTGTTCATCATCGGATTCTTCGCTCTCATCGCCATCGCCCATTTGTATGTCTGCATTGGATGACGTTGGCTGTTGATCTTGTGTGGAAGAGCTTGGTTCTGCACTGTCTTCCCCGCCACCAGATAACTCATCTTCTCCTTCCTTCAATTTCGCACAAAATGCTTGCCACGCTTCTTCATCCGAGTAGTCTGACCGTATGACAACTCCTCCAGCGACGTCAGAGAGTAGTATATCGTACGGGTCATCGTCTTGTGTAAATTCGCTCTGGGGACCCGGTGGACGTTAGACAATTAACGCGGTCATAGAGATACAGACTCTGGTCGTACAATACGGGATTCCGGGATAGTATCGGATTCAGAAACACCAGAGACGGGTCTGGTAGGATTTGAACCCCAGAACTCTTCGAGGACACGAAGCTGCCACTTCCGTCGCCCTTCTCCTGGATGAGCCACTTTTATCGCGGCATACCGATTCTACTTGAGATAGAAAAACGAATTATTAATTACATTTTGAATGAAATTTGGAAAGGAAAAGAAAGAAAAAGTAAGATACATACAGCCATTACTTGGGCGAGTGCAGGTCTCATGCTGGTTGAAGGTAAATCAGGTATGCAAATTTGGAAAAGGCAATCGATTCATCAGCTGCATGCGTTCGGATTCCATGTGGATACGACGAACAGGCTTGAATTTCTCACTATACACAGTACGAATTGATGTCTCCCGACCAGCTTCAAGGTGGTCGATGTCGTTTCATCTAAATACACAAGAGCATTTCAAAGTACTCACTCATAAGTAAAATAGATGAAACGTCAAATCCATCCCTTGCAGACACGATATTATATAAATGACGGCGTGAAGGATTATAAACATTGCAGCAGCCAGTTGACCAATATCATGATTTTATAAAATATACCGGAAGCCCTTCTCCTTTCCATTCTCCAACTCTTTCTCTTCCAACTGCTTATTAAGAGCAGCTAAGTGCCATCTGAAAAGCACACACACGACAATGGCTAGGCCAGACGTAGCGATACAGATCTAATGAATACACGACATATTTAATTAGAGCCAGGGGAACAAGACTCGAAAAACTCACGGCATAAGAGTTACGGTATGTTGGGCCCCATTCTGAAGACCAGACGTAGCTAGTAGGAAACTCAGGTTTTCGCATTGGCTAAAAAAAAACAACAAACAACTCACGAGCCAGCAATGTTACCGAGCTGTGAGAACGCGTTGATAGTGGCAATAGCAACAGCACGTTTACTTGGCGGTCGAGGGAAGCAGGAGGGGATCCAGGCATATCTTATCAAGAACGGTGAGACATTATCAACAACCTGGTGTGATCACTCACAATACAATGAAGCCGCAATATCCCAAAGCCATTAGGAAGAGAGCGACATAGCGGGCAGCGGTCTTTTCCGTGGCAATGGCAATGATGAATCCAATGATCCCCACAAAGAAGGGAATGATGGTGTGGAAGCATCGCTCCTGGACTTTATCAGAATGACGAGTCCAAGCGAAAGCCACAATTGCACACAGAATCCAAGGAGGGGCACACAGTAATAACGTTACTGTGTCTGAATAGCCCAGTGTCTTAGTGAGAGTTGGGAAATACGCATTGAAGGAGAGTGCAACAACTTGAGAAGTCAATCCAAGAGTCAGCAGCCACAATTTTCCATCACCAACAGCCATGAAGAGACCGCGAACCATGCCTCCGTCTTCAGTCTCATCTTGATCTCCAACACCGGCGTCTTCTTCCATACGACGCATAGCGAGTTTGCGCTCCAGAGGGGAGAGGGACATCGTCGTTGCGGGGAAGTCGGGAAGTACAACAGCTGCTACCAATGCGAAGAATACCGTCAGTGCCCCTTCGATATAGAACAGCCATCTGAATGGAAATTGTCATTCGCGTACAGTGTGAGCTAAGTGGTTGAACGTACCTCCAGGCCGCATGTCCCAGTTTTCCGTCCATACCGCTCAGAATTCCGGACGCAATGAGAGAGCCAAAACCATTGCTGATAATGTTTCCGCAAGTGAGAATAGCCGTCCTAAGACCAATCTCATCCTTTTTGTACTAATAACATATACGGTTAGGAGACACAGAGGTTTTAAAAAGAGGAAGATGAACACAAACCCATTTGGAAAGCAGAAACTAGAAGTGAAGCCGTATTTGAAACTTGAAGACTGATAGCTAGACGCGAACTACTCACCAATGATCCAGGGTAGAAGGCAGCTTCAACAAACTGCGATAAATTAGCACCGTGATTTAGGTAGACAGTGAGCTTAGATCGTACCCCAAGGAAGAAACGGGTCAGCAATGCTCCGACAAAGTTCTGAGTGATGCCTATCATGAGCAAGGATAAGCATTTCCCTCAAACAGCCCGGGAGATTTACAGACCTGTGAGGATTGAAATAGTACCTTGAAACAGACGCGTGTTAGTCAGTAAGACCTTTGACACGGAAATAGTACCCCAGATAATCATGCAAAACGGAAGATATAAGGAGGGCTTCCCAATCCAATTCAGCAGCATGTTTCTGAGTTTCACCAGCTCAGTATCGAAACAGACTGATTAGAGAGTCTCACTTACGAGGGGATTTGCATGAGGATGTATCCGACATAAAGTATGGACAGTAGCGTCGGAAATTGCTGCCCTTGCAAGTGTAGATCCGTCTCCAATCCTCGAATTCGAGCAGCACTATGTTTTTCTAGTTAGTATTTGCACTGAACGATGAGGCTGAGAACTGAACCTGGCATTATTGCGATCAATCTTATCGAAAGATTCAGTACCAGAAGACGATCGCGTAAAGCGTGAAGAGCACGAACGTAGTTCAAGATATAGATGATGACCAGAATCGACATCCTAAGATCAATCTTGCGCAGGAGCTTCTTCTCCAGCTTTTTCCGCTCCTCCGTTCCCCCGAACTCAGCATCGGGATCCCCAGTTGGCACACCATCAAAAACGGAGCCTTGCTTCTCGTTGTCAGAACGAATTGAGGAGGTATGAACTTTAGCAGACATATTGACCGCTTGAGATGGTGGGGATGGTGGGGAGTGGGGGTGGAGGTGGGGATGGGCGAATTTATCCGGCCCTACTTACAGCATATATGCGCACGCGGCACGACGAGCGTTAACGTTAGCACCGGACCTCAAAACAAAATTCAAAGATGAACCGTTAATCGCGGGCCGTGGCAGCCGTACAATTGCCGTTTCTATTCCTGTTGTAGAGATCTGTCTGCTGATTGTCCAGAACTTTATGCATTCCTTCCAACAATTTAGGCCAGCACAAATACAATTCGAAGGGATTATCTTGTAACAAGGGAGCGTATTCCAAGTGGAGGAAAACCTGAAGATTCTGCATGAGTCGGAGAAACTATGGGTAATGTATTTTGTAAGCACCGATATTCCGGCTGAATGAACAGCAAATTGAAATGCACAGTGAATATCATAAACTTTGAGTTATCCTACAGTTACTGCATAAGAAAAGAGTCGAGAAAGAATTGAGTGCTTTGCTTCACCTCAATAGCCCAATTTGACGAGCCAGCCATTCCTCCACTGCTGGAAGACACTTCAGTCCATCGTGTGCAACGCCCGGCACCACGCTTAGCTCTGAGGAAATTCCAATCTTTTCCCAGTCTGCTTTCAGCCTCTGAATACGCCCCACTCGCGTCCCTGCATCAAGCTCTATTCTGTTCGAGCTCTTGACGCTCGCTAGTTGGGAAGTATCCGTATCTTCCTCCCCGACAACAAATTGGACCGGTATACGCGACAGGCATTCAAAGTCAGGCATCGGAACACCAAAGAGCGCAGTGATATTCGCCAGACCATCCGGCCAAAGAGTTTGTATGTCTGGAGGTGTGATTCGACCCGGCGCACCTATCGAGACAGCCGCCAGCCGGTCTGGGTATAGATATGCAAATCGATGAGCGAATTGCCCACCGCCGCTAAAACCGTGCAGGATAAATTTATCCACGCGGATCCTCCATATACGAGCGGCCTGCTCGAGCATAGACAGAAGCACATTGTCAAACCGTATATCCTTATACAATATAGTTTTGTAGTTGTGAATATCTTCAGGGTCCACAATGCCTGCGGGAAACAACGGGCAAAGGACAACACAGTTCTGCCTATCGCAGAACTTTTTTAGACCATCCAGGTATTTGCCTGTCTGACGGCGAGTGCCATGTATGATTACTACGAGAGGAAGTTCTGGGCCATTGAATTTGTGGCCCTTAGGAACGTATAGGCAGAACGAGAATCTCTGGTCGAAAGTAGATGCAAAGAATGGAGTCTTTCCTGTTAGCATGCGTGTGTGAGGGTGACCAGCTGGAAGAGACCTCAAGTTTTCAATGAGAGACATTTGTTGGACAATGCTCGACCAGACGAAGTGAAGGAGTGACGAAGGATGCTTATCTTATCTTATCTCGGACTCAGATATTCGGCGCCGGAAGAAAATTGTCAATCAAGCTCTTCAACTTTTTCTTCACTACTATCACTTATTGGGATTCTGCACGAGGTCTAAATCGATTCAGTCCCAGTCATTGGACTGAGTATCTCACCAACACCTGAAAAATGCAAAAATACAAAATAGCTTTTGGTCCAACTTAAACTCATAGAGTCAAGGAACGACCTCGGAGTATGGGACAGCAGTTGAATGGCACTGCTCAAGCACTCTATCCATATTGGTATCTTCACGAGGTCTAGTCTTAGACCAAATTAAAAGGGATCACAGCGTCTATACTTTGCCACTTATCATAATCGATATATGGGATGACAGGGTATATGATCACCTTGCCACATATATAGCTTCCAGACGGGAGGGGCTCCCACCGTGGTATACCTACTGTTTATTGACCATCTCCTTGCATCGAGGTGAGTTATGTTCATAAGATCGACGAATCACTCATCTCATTCCGTATTCAGTTCTAAACGAGAAGAATGCGCCTCCTAGATTCGAGTACCATCACGCTCAAAGAGTTCGCGGCGGACAACATACCACTGTATGCAATTCTCTCTCATACATGGGGAGCGGGAGAAGTTTCGTATCAAGATATACAGGACCCGACGGGCAGAGCGAAGCAGATGGAGGGATACAACAAGATTCAGAATGCTTGCGCTCTTGCTCGCAAATCCGGTTACCAATACGTCTGGGTCGACACCTGCTGTATCAATAAAGAGAGTAGCGCTGAGCTCTCCGAAGCTATCAACTCGATGTATCAGTATTATCGGAATGCAGAAGTATGTTACGGGTACTTGGTCGATGTACCGAGCGACGAAGATCCGAGTGCGAAAGTCTCGGCCTTCAGAAAGAGTAGATGGTTCACGAGGGGATGGACGCTGCAGGAATTACTGGCGCCGCTGACCTTCATCTTCTTCGCCCAGGACTGGGTGGAGATAGGGACGAAGTCGAGCCTACGAGAAGCCATCTCCGACGTGACTGGGATAGACTCACGGGTTCTATTAGTGAATCATGCCGGGGAGATCAGTATAGCAAAGCGCATGTCTTGGGCTGCAAAGAGACAGACGACGAGGGTGGAGGATCTTGCTTACTGCTTGATGGGCTTATTTGGGATCAATATGCCGACCCTGTATGGCGAAGGGGCCAACGCTTTCATTAGGCTTCAGCAGGAGATCATAAAATCCTCTGACGATCAGTCGATATTCGCCTGGAAGGCAACCAGCCCAGACGCTCAGAGTCGGGGTCCACTAGCAAGGTCTCCATCCGAGTTCATTGATTCTGGCGACATCTGTATACTCGATTCTGACCAGAAATCGCCCTATTCGATGACCAACAACGGTTTGCAGATACGAGTGCCACTTGTGCCGGTACCCGGTCAAGCTTTTATGATGGCGGTTCTCAATTGTCGAGACGAGTCCGGGAACGAAGCACTTGGGATATTCCTTCAGCAGGAAAAAGGGCAGCAGTATACGCGAGTTCGACCCGACCTTGTTCGGATTTTGCCGAAGGCTGCCATGTCTTCGAGTGAACGGGTGGAAGTTTTCATCAAGGAGAGAGATCCATCCAGATTCGACGTTTCGCAATGGATGCGTCCGTATACTAACTACGTATTCACTGTTCGCAAACTTCCCTCTGATTATGGCTTCTCCATCGTGGGCAGACATCCTCTGGAATATCGGGACAATCCCAAGGAGTACTGGGATTGTCTCCGTCTTCACATGTCATCTAGCGGAACGTCAGGAGCTTTGATGTTCCATAACAGCACTAGCGGGGAAGTGTTCGCAGTGGTTCTAGGCGTCCATAACTATTCGGTTTGGTCAGACGTTGTCACCGACATTGAAGGTAGAACCGCGAAGGAAATTAGGGATTCGTACTACAAAGATGGTGTATCGGGGACAACCCTATGGCACAACCTCGACAGAGTCATGAAGCCTCTGAATGGTGGACGTTTTGTGTCTGTGGCAGTGCGGAAGGTGCAGGCTTCAAGTCAAAGCCAGTATGTCGTAGACATCGAAATAACCAGGAACAACTTTAGAGGGGTAGAGAAGAAAAAGGAACCGCGTCCGGCATACACGTACTTGGTGAAGAGCACGATAGCACCTGGGACAGGCTTCGGTTTATCAGAATACTACCCTCCTGAATTCTGGCGGAAAGAGGGAGAAAATATACGTTTCTCTTTGGGTGGTAGCGGTACTTCCGGCATTCTCATATTCCAGAATGCGAATACGAGGGAGAAATTCGCAGTCATGTTGGGTATTCACAATTATGCCCCATGGATGGACCTTGTCACCAATTTTGGGAACGAAAGCGCACAAAGTATCAGAGATTCCTACTATAGAGACGGGGGGAGAGGTGCAAAGCTCTGGGACCACTTACTATCGGTATCGGCGAACCTTCGTAATGGGCGTAAGGTCAATGCCACCACCTATACGAGGAGCTACCTAGGCGAAATCGAACGCACAGAGATCATTGTGCAATAGGATGGGGATCATGAAATCAGGAATAGTTGGCACATCCACATCCATTTACAGGTCTACAATACAAGTGATATTTAGCTACATCTGACCGGCATATATACAAACCAAATACATCACAGGACCCTTTCAAACTTCTGACCAGTTGCTCGGCCATTCAGAGTTTGAACGTTGAGAGACCCGCCATACACAATAGCCCCGGTATGCTTCGTTTGCGTCACTACACAAGGTCCTCATCAACTCCCCATCATTGCCTCTCACATCCTGCGGCACCTCGCAATGAAACTGCTTTTCAGACATATTGGCAGAGCCCTGGATCTGGCTAGACACCTGAGTCTTGAACGCTTCCCAGACTTCTGTGTCATTTGGAAGCAGACGATCAAGTATCTTCCTCGGATCTGCGGGGTTGAGGACAAGCACGACGAATACTGACATGGATGTCCGGGTCCCGAGCCTATACCTCGCTACTGATGTCCCGTTCAGATTCAGCAAGTCTTCGCTGAATAAGATACTAGACTGCAAGTGTTCGCGATCAAAAGATGAAAGGTAGGAGTTGTAGACCCAGGCCACAGCGAGGGAGGCCAGGAACATGAGTTGTCCAAACAAATGAGACTGAGGAGTCAATAGAAGCTGCAATATGAATTGGGTTGTTAACAGCAACGAGCAAACGCCAACATCGTCATGATTTGCTTTGCTGATCTCTGGAAATTCCAGCACAAATGACCCTCTGGTCACTAAATTGACGGAGTTCTCCTCTCCTAGTAGTACCAGTACTTTGTTACTGCCCGTCAAGAACCCGTCGCCTCTCGGTGCTCCAGGTGCAGCACTGATATGTTTGACCGTAAGTTTCCCCGAGCCAACAGTGAAGCATGATATGCCATTAGCCAAGATTCCCCACAGGATCATTGTAAAGGCGGGCCATTCATCGTAAAAGGCACAGAGTACGCAAGTACCTATGCTGGATGCGATAGGAACGAGAGCAAGTAACACCAGAAAAATGCTGCGTATTGCCACAGGTTCTGACGTTTTTTGGGGAAGTGATAGCTTCGCTATCGTCACTTCTATTGGCACCGTCTCCCTCCCTTCAACCGGCGTGACCTTGGGAGCAACATCGCCACAGCATCCCATGAGTAGATGTGCAAGATATCCTGTCTCCTTCAACACAGTTCCAGAGTGAGCCGCAACATACTCAGGCCCCTTCTTCCCTCCCAGCTCAAAGAGCTCTATCGGATTGGCCTTGGCGCCAGGATAGAGTCCCCTCCAGAGCTTAGATTTGGCTAACTTCCCATAGTGTCTGGCTACAGTGTAGCTTCCGGGAGAGTTATACCACCCTAACCACTTCCTTCCGCTATAGATGTGTACCGTAGCCATCGCAGAAACAGCTTCCTCTCCTCCGAAGAAGCCTGCGACGCCCGAGGTGTCCAATGTGAATGAGCTATTTCGCAAAGGCGCTTGCGGCATTTTGGCTGAGTAACGATAGACTAGACCTAATCAAAGAGAGTCTGAACAAGTTATAGGGCGAGGATGGTAGCAAGAGAAGACGCACAATGCGTTCTCCGCGAATCATAGAGATTTTGATCATGAGAAATGAAAGAGTCGACGAGCAGTGGTGAGGGACGAATATATACCTTCCAAGACAACTATCAAAAATCAATATAAATTAGACGCCCACTACCCCATGTCAATCGCTTGTTTTTGACATTACAGGCTCGAACCTTCCGTTTCGAGCTTGCTTGGTGTATTGAAGCTAGGGAACGTCGCGCTTGAGGAAAGGAAGAAGTTCACGTGCTTGGTTCAATCATGACAGAGCCTCGAGCTTGAGCTTGAGGCCTTGAGGTCCCACGGTACTCCGTATTCTTTCAGATTCACCTCCTCCGATTCCCTCAAATCGTCCAACAGTGGCAGGCGAAGCATGCATGTATTATGTAGATGAAGATCCGATATGACCAGAAAGAGTCTCCTCATCTCGCACCCACATTCTGTGGTGCTTTCTCCTGCTGTATGACTTCAATTACGGCTTGCGCGGGAATGGTCTTCCAATCGTGAGCGAACGTACTGTATCGACGAAATTCGGGAGGTGCAGAAAGGACGTGCATATGAAGGTGCCCAACGCTGGCATCTGGCATCGCATGGAAGCCAAAAACAAAGTCTGCGGCTGTCAAACTCTTCAGCATCACAGAGAAGTCATTTGTGGTTATCTGAATATCTCTCATGACAGCTTCGAAGGCGTGTATTCGCGCAGGTGCTGTTTCTGCATTTTGCCGCAGGCTCTTGATGACGTCCTTTGCGCGCTCGTCGATCGCAAACTGTATTCTAGCGTTGCATTTCTGAACAGCATCGGGCCTTGACCAAAAGTCCCGAAAGTGCTGGATCATTTCTTCGATAATGGCTGTATCCTCCAAGGAAACGACATTATAAACTATCGTGTGACGTGATCAATAGAAATCGTGCGATGTACAACCAGTTGACATGCCTTTGTGTATAGGAATGACCATGAAATGAAAGTACGACATTCCTGCGGAAGACGTCCTGTCTTTATGGTCAGGATCCCATTCCGCTGAATACTGGCGTACATCATGGCTGGATCGATTTCCGATGATCAAGGAATGGTTGGTAGAAGACAAAATGTGCTCTGCAGGGTGGTGTTTTTCATAATCCTATAAAAATTAAGCCACGCGATCGTTTCAGTGTCAATGAAGAAGAATACGCACAGTGAAGAAGGTATCGGATCTTCCATAAGGTACCCCTCCAGAAGCGTTTTGAACCAGCTGCTCAGGAATGAGGCCCTTGCTGAAAAAACTCGATGATCAGCATGGACTCATTGCCTTTGCGTGCTCTACAACCTAGCAAAGAATGAAATGCAGACGTACAGTTCAGTATATTTGTGTGAGTGATCACCGCGCTTATATGCGTCTAGGTCAATTTGAGCCTTGGAATTAGCCTTGAAAGCTGCCCGGCGTTGTCGAAGTAGGTTCTGGCACTGAGAATAATGAGGCTCTCTTGTGAGCAACTCAAGGGAGGGTATTGATGTCATGGGGAGAGTGATTGCCCCACAGAAACCCCATTACGAGATTTTATAGAGCCTTCAAGCTTCAGATTCCAGTACAAGTATCAACCGCAAACCTTTCATTGTCGGAAGGAAGAGAGTAGTGCATAGCTATGAATGTGTAGCACTGCTGTAGCACATGCAGCGGAAGGTCAAAGAAAAGTTATACGAGCAACTCGCCAAGGCAACATCGCCTCTACGAAACATAGGCGCCAAATATATGAACGTTCTGTCTTTCACGAACTTGTTGCTTGAACTTTCAAGCTTTTCCTTGGATCGCAGTTCGTGAGCTTGCCTCAACATGATCCTCCTCTCAATGCCACAATTTTGAACTGGTAGAGCAATTTCTCGACACGACAGGCGGCTGTGCGTATGCGCCATACCTTTGTTGAAGATCGTCTACTTGGATACGTGTCGAAAAAATCCAAGTACCGTCTACAGCAATTGGATGCTATGCACGTCAATACTCGTCTCGCGCATCTGATTTTGTAGGGAAAATGGTCCGAGCTTGGCTCCTGGTGTTTGTCCGTGAAAGTAACGGACTTCTCTGGGGCAAAGGGGCTAGATCTCATGAGTCTTCTATCTTAATGAGGGTCGTGGTCGCAAGTAGGCTAACTGGACCGACGAATTCTAGGACCTACGAATTTACACAGCTCGCAAGGTTTTCCGAGGATTGCCCTACTGCGCAGGTTGGCAATCTTTGTACTTCTGAAGAACACTCGAATAACTGAGCCAATGTAGATGAACACAATCCCATCGTTTCGCAAGGTGTACCCCCGAATGAATCTTGAGTGTATGGTCAACACGCCCGGTAATCTGTGCTATGGTTGGCTTGCTCTTCAATATTGTTCTCCAGCTGGAGGCGAATCCCAGGTACCTGTGTATCTGCTTCCCATGTCACTACACCCTGTTGCACCCGGGACTCGCACCAGTCGACAATGGCGGTACGCATTTTCGTGATCTATGTAGATGTTCTGAGAATGCAATTTATGACTTGATTGATTTCAAGCTGTCATAAATATCATGATTGGTTCGCTCATGCTACAGTTCCAGTCTGCGCGAGATTTCGGCTGCAGCCTGGGGCGTTCTCGGTACTCTGATTCATGCGTTATTCTCATGATTCTCAGCTGTGCAGAGAATAGTAAATCTGACTTAGTGTTCAGGTGCTGCGAAACATGCCGAAAGATCGAACTTTGTATCGGTCAGTCGTTTTGCTTCACAGCGGCATTCCTTATTTTTAGTACCACTGACGCTCCAACTGGAGGTTTATCGGACAGCTGCGCTCTACTCTCTGAGTGAGTTCTCGGTGCCCTCGAGGTACAGCCGTCTAAGCCGAGAAGTAAAAGTGAGACTCGCCCGCGGTTCTGGTGGCTAGATAAGTGATACACTTTTCCGCAAGTACCGCCGTTCAACTATCCCTTAACAAAGATACATCTGCAATCGCCGACGGTGAGTCCCAGATATATCGCTCCTGTGTTCTTTCCGCGCGCAATCGTGTGATTGAAGGCCTGGTTATCGAACAACCTCCGTGTGTTCTAGTCAGGACGAAGTTCAGGCTTCAAGGACGCAAGGACGCAGGATTTGGGTTTAGCATTCCATTGAATCATCTGTTCCCCAGAGCAATGTTCTGCTACTTTCAAGGTGATTCTGGCCGGATTTGTTGTAGGGCCGAATTCGGGGCCTTTATTCGCAAATAACGAAGGAGCTGAATTTGTTAGAGTTCGTTAGTCGGAAGGCTTATCTCTTGGTACCGCAGATATTTCGGCATCAGAGGAATGAATACAGATCTTGGCCCATATCATACATATCATTGCAGGATATACAATCACATCTAACTCAATTCGTTCGCAGTTCGTGTCTGTTCGTGTCCACCTGATGTCTGGTTCTTTCATTTCACTTTGATTCAGATTTCATCAAGTAAATAGCCAATAGCACGAAGCATTGAATTGTCGCAATTGGGTTAGCATCATGCCAAGTTGTATGTTTTGTGAATAAAACTTATCGTCTAAAGTTGTTGATGATTGTCAGTTTTTGGGGCCGTTTTTACTGTCATTCTTTCGCCTCAGTACCAATTTGGCTAGCCTTCACTCACTGGGGAGATGTCACCGGAGGTACGCGATCTCTCACAACCATTTCGTCAGGATGAGTTGCACAATCAGAAGAAACCGCCGTCTACCAAGAAGTTGCATTACGAGAACATACGCTTTGAGTGAAACGCAATGCTTTCGTCCATTTTTGAATCATCAGAGCAATGAAGCCAACCGGGAGACTGATTACATTTGGTATTTCGTCACCGGGGCGGGACCGCAGCTCAGAGAAGCTTTTACGAAAGGTAAATGTTGAGCGGAACCGCGTGCCCCATCTCACAAAGTCCTTGAAAGTTAGGAATGGAACCGAGTATCAATCCATCATAAGTAGCAGCTTGAAGAACACGCTCTGTTGGGGCGAGACCATGGTACAGAATCATATCATTGACATTGTTATAACAGCTCTGCATCATACCGCAGAGGTCCGCGATCCAGCAATCCTGTCTACCACCTGTCCAACACGTCGGAGATGAGATGGAAGTTTGTACAAGAGATAAATCAAAACGCACCGCCGCTATACCTGGAAGTGACAATGCCGTGCCAATAAATGGAAGTTGCCGCAAGAAAGTAATTACAACGGGGAAGAAATCTCTATCGTGTTTGAAACAAAAGTAGACAAGTAAGTATTAGTTCATGTCACGAGAGCTAAACGCACCCAAACAAGTTCAAGAATCCAAATGTCTCGACTATCATTCCTACAAACGGCCATTTTATGAAGACTAGCAGTATTCCACCCAAGAAGCATATTGTGCCGCGTATCTTTTGCTTCCGCGCGAAGAAATAGAAAGTCTTTTGCGGGCCAATGATGAGAGTTAGACCAGACACGAAGAGAATCTGAAACACAAGCAGGAAGTGAGTACAGGACTCGAGGAGCCTCAAATTGGACACGTACATTTCCAAGAGCAAGAAGAGCACCGTCAAAGAAGAGCATAACACCCAAGAGCATGAAAAGGGCTCCAAACGTGGTGAGCGCGACACCGATTTCTAGCACAAGACGCGAGTCAGAGGTTCGTTATTCGTTCAACAAAGATGCATATAGCTGACTCTGAGCATCTGTGAGCCACATTATGAGCAGTACTGAATTTCCAGCTCAGAACTAGAGAGTAAAGAAAGAAATTATTGCAGAAGAGGAACGGTACCGGTACAGTGTTGTCGTGTCGCTGTTCGAGGAGGTCGTGGTGCCACGTGGGTCCGGGAATTTTATGGTTACCGGAAAACGGCAAATCGAAAAGCAATGAGAATCTATTTATTCAAGTCCATGCAATTGGTATAGTAGAACAAAGATAGTAATGTGTTCATGAAAAGGAGCGCCATCTAAGAGTACAATATTGTATCGTATGCATTGCCTATAGTGTATCAATTGAGTTCGCAAGGGGCTGAGGAGAGTCGATTGCACGCACAGGTCATATAGGATCGCATTGAATAACTGAGCAAAAATAACCACTATGTCACCCAAATGTCCGGTGTTCATGTCCTCATCTCCTATATTCAACCTTGGCTCTCATGATCCGATCGTAACTTTCCCGAAGAGGGGTGCGATGCGCAAGCACCGTCAGATGGTTGGTCAAATAAGGAGGGGGTAAGAGAGTGTGTAAACCTGTTGTGTTATATACAGGATTGCTCGGATGTGGAAACGTGACATTCTGCGGGCTGGTCGGACGCGTGACTGGAATGTGAGCTAAAGAGGATATCGCGGCTGAAGATGAGGATGAAGAGATAGTAGAGAGAGTACGATGACGATCTCGCAGTGACTTGGCAGGCTCCCGCAAGGCGGAAACTGAATTTACGGGGAGAGTAGCGACGGAGCGTGCAGAGGAAACAGATGTGCGTCGATGCGTAGGTTGATTGACTGAATGAGAGGCGTGGTGCTGGTGAGAGTTCTGAGATTGAGATTGGGGGACTGAAGGTGGAGACACGGAGACGGTGGTCGTTGGCGATGTTGATGATGGACTGTGATTCGCGGTTGACTCATCGATACTGACCGGTGATGACGAAGAGATCTGAGCTGAAGAAAGATCAGAGGTAAAGGTGAGCGGTGCTAGTGGCGCAGGTTTGCTGATGGTCGCTGGGACACCGAAAGATTGACCTCGGATCAAGGGATGGGGGCGGAGTGCGTGGTCATGCCTGCTAGACACTGAGTGAGTAGATGGTGGACGGGTAGATGCCAGCCGTTTCGACTGCGGACGGGGAATGACTGGTTGGCTGCCGAGCGATGTAGATTCTGTGCGAGCAGCCATCGGTTCAGGGTCGGCCTGCGAGGGTTGTGGAATCTGCGAAGGTGCTGCACGCGATTTCGGTTTCTCCAAAGTCGTAGCAGCTGCTTGAAGTACAGGTGACACTCCTCGAGGCAAAGTGTCATGACCTGACGGACGTGCAGTATCCACGCGAGCAAGGGGTGTTCCTGTATCTGCTGCTGCTCTCTCCTTCTCTCTCCCATATGTCTTGGCCGTGGTTGTTTGGTCGGATCTCGTAGACGACCTTCGTCCCAGCGGCTGCTTCTTCTGCTCGATAGGCGTAGCCACCTCTGACTCATCCTCCGAATCTGAGTCTTGCGCAGGATTAGGTGTGGCGGCACCGCTCTCGCTAGACACCCATTCATCTTCGTCGTCTTCGATATCCTGAGGACTAGAAGCAATAGTGAAGCCTGCTTTAGGCTTCGTTCCGTTCGCTTTCAGAGCTGGGGGTGGTGGAGCCCTTTTCGACGGCAAGTAGGGCGGTAGCTGATCTCTCGAGCTGACCCTTGTACTGCTGTTCACTCTCTGAAACGGAGACGCTCTTCCATGTGTCTATAATAAAATGACGAGAAGAATGAGCATATAAGGAAACAAGCAAGATTCGAAATATTAAAACGTACGTCGTGCGCATGACCGAGAGCGTTTTTCTTCGTTTTAAGATTGTCAGGCTGTTTATTGGTATAAGATGGTTCTCGCTGCGTAAACTGGAGATTTGTGCCTAGTTTTGTAGCAGAAGTAGCGCGAGATTGAGCACCAAGCCTTGAAGAACTGGCATTTCTGTGGTAAGCCTTTGGGGGCATTTGTAGGAGGATTGAAAGGTGATGGTTGTTCGTTGACACAGGATTTCAGAAGCCTCTCGCCCTTTTCGGCCCGACCGACTTTCTGCGGGCCCGCAAATTTTTCCACTTTCTTCTTCAACTTGCTCTACATTATATCTTTTCTTAAACATGGAGCGGGTACATTTCCAGCAGGAGCAGGCATGTATCATATCATCTGATTTGATATGGAGAGCTGAATAGATATAATAGATGCTCGATGAGCTCAAAGATCTAGTCGAGAAAAAAGTATTTACAGTCGTAAGCGCGGTCTTCTCTCGTTACAGGGTTATTCCTACTGAGTATGCAGCTATAGGCTGAGACCAAGCAAATAATAAAACAACGCACAACGTTCGAAGGCGCACTAATCAGGCGCGTCGCCAAAAAAGCGGATTTCTTGAGATATGCGTCCTATGAAATGGGATTGGAACAGTTGAGGAGGAAAAGAGTGGAACGGTTGAGTGGGTGTTTCATCTTCTGAGTGACTTAAGCAGCTTACATCGGGGTAGAAATACCAAAGTCACCGGCCACGATCTCGGACTATGCGCTTGTTCGAAGGCAATTTCATATATTCGAACGGGCACTAAAGAGGTTCAAGTCTGATGTTGCTCTGTGGATTGAATACATTCAGGTCGCAAAGAAGGAGGGTGCAAGATCACTGGTAGGAAGGATTACTGCACGGTGTGGCATGCTTTTCATGAGTGCGCATATAGGTTCTAACGACTATGACATAGTGCCCTACAACTACATCCGAATGTTCCCGCTCTATATATCCTCGCCGCATCTCACGAGCTTGCCCACCTCTCACCTTCGACAGCACGAACACTTCTCCAGCGCGGAATTCGATTGAATTCTGACAGTGTGGAGATGTGGACAGAGTACGTCAAGATGGAGCTAGGTTTTGTAGAGAGTTTGAGACGAAGGTGGGAAGTTTTGGGTATTGAAGAATCCAACAAGAAAACAGCTGCAGAAGACAAAGAAGAGGATGTTGAAATGGATGCAAATGACAAAGAAATGGATCGACTTGACGGGAGTGCCTCTGCTCGAAAGGAGGTACTCGATGGCGCTATTGTGAAAGCCGTGATCACCAGTGCTATTCAAGGTGTGTTGTCTTTGACTTTTTCATTGTCCCTTTTCTGGGACATGCTGCGCATTATGCGGATTTCGACCTTTTTAGTGTGCGTCTTGGCCTGGTTGATTCTTGATGTGCTCTATTCTAAAGTGAATTGTGCACCACGATGTTGAGCCCTCACATGTTCTCCTCCATTCATTTGGCCCTGATTCAAACTGACACGGTCCTCTTGAACTCTCAGCCTTACCTAAATTTGAATTATTCGAATCGCTCAACGAGGCAATTTGTGCGCATCCATCTCCTCCGGCTCTTCGGGCATCGATCATATCACATCTGGATGGACTGCTGCGTTCAACACTCCCTGAGCACCCGCGTGCTATCAAATTGCTTTACACGCGGATTCTCACCCCACCGTCTAGCACGGACTCGCACGAAACGTTGCCCAATGTAAAGAAGGACATCAAGCCTAGGGAAACAGTGTTGCAAGGGGAGGCACTGATAGAAGGCATTCGTCGCGCGAACGAAATGCTCGTGAATACTGCGTCCGATACGGCGAAGGAGGAAGTCAGACAAGTTTACGCTCAATTCGCATTGGAGTGGTGCGGGGAGGGGCTCGTGATTGATTTAGACGAGAACCTGGTGAGTTTTTGTGCTTTATTTGTCGGTTGCGAGAGCAACGGGGCTAAGAGTGAATTATTGAAACTGACACACACACTTGCTCTTATTTTGCGTTGCGTTCTAATTATCGATGTCTGGTTATCATTGCGTGTGGTGGTGTGACACACGTTCGATATCCTGTGATGGCCATCTGGACGGCCGGTGATAACAGAAACTATATGTGGTTTCGTCTCTACAGGCACTCATACATCGGCATAAATCAACATCGCCATCATTGCTGTCTGCTCACGTCAAGCTGATGACAGAGGCCGCGCGAAGAGGGGCAGTGGAACCTGCCAAGGTCCTGGGCGCTGCACGGCGGTATACAACGAGGGCGGCGAAAGCCGCGTCCGTGTGGCTGTCGAGACTGTGTGCCATGCGAGAGCTCGGTGAAGACGACACGGTCACGGTCTGGACGGAAGCCAGACGATCGGTGCAACGTGAAGCCTCGACCGAAGAAGACATTATTAAAGTGTGGACGTGGGGACTTGTACGGCCGGAAGAAGGAGCAACAGAGGACGAAAATGCTAAACGGCTGAAGGTTTATGAGGTAAATTAATAATCTGATACGCATCTGGCAACATTGTTGATTGGAAGAAAATACAGCAGGTGCTACAGGAAAGCATGGGGGACAGATGGACGCACGAACAGCTCCTTTTGCTGTACGTGACGGAACTGTATGGAGGCCGAGCCGGCGGAGAGAGTGAAAAGATCAAGAGACTAGGAGAAATGGAACGAAGATTTCTCACGACAGAGAAAGTATGGCAGAAGGTATTCTCGCTGGAGACAGGGTCGAATGAAGCGAATGAGGCAGTGGTGTGCAAGGCATACGAAGAGTGGCGAAAGAGGGACGTGGAAGGAGCGAGGCAAGGAATGTCAGAGTGGACTCGCTGCGGAAAAAGATAAGACATATGGAGGACATACTCTGACATACTACTGTATGTGATATGATATGTTATTGTAGGAAGGAGATAAATAAAATATAGAAAATATAAAATATAAAATATAAAATACATACAGAGCATGTGCTTGCTGTGTTGGATTGACGGCGGAGACGCATGGCCTGGGTGGAGAAGCCGCCCATCCACATGGCTCACTCAGCCACATTCAGTTATCCCTTCTCCCTCTCTCTCTCTTTCCTTCTCCTTCCCTCCTGCCTCTCCATCCTGTACGTTTATTCTTCTCGTCTTTCTCAGCGTTCAGCTCATTCTTTTCTCCAGCATTCAGGCCTTGATTGTATTGCGGCGTCGCCGGGAACGTCGTTCTCTCCCTGCTCCTGCATGCATCGTGCTCAGACTCCCAGCCGGTCAAGTCTGAAACGGACCCGTCGCTTTTTTTGAGAGCTAGCCAGATGTTGCAGTATCCTACCTATTCTCCTCTCTCATCCCAAGCTCCCAAGAAATCCGTCGTTGGCAAAGACCATACTGACTATTTTCGCTATAATGATCATCGTTCAATGAGCAACAAGCGTGTTCATAAAGACTCGTTTTCAACCTGGCCTTCTTACCCTTTTTCTTCTCCTCTTTCAATATCCACTAATCTATCTTCTTCTCCGACCTCATCTTCTCCCTCACCCTCAAAGTTCCTCAGAAGTCCTTATATTTCGTCAAGGCAAGCATCTAGTCCTGTTTCCCTCCCTGGTGCACACAAGACGCCTGGCGATTCGAGGCCCCCTTCTCCTGCTCCTTCCGTCGCGTCTTCTACACTTGAAGATGTCTTTGCTCCTGGTGACATCTTTGGCGAGGGCGCTACTCTTCAGGGTGAACCTATCAAGCTCGTCACTCTCGATGCTACTTCTGCCCCAGTTCGGTCTCAGACACCTGACTGTGACGAGCCAGCCAAGGAATTCGAGGTTGTCAGGAGGCTTGGTGCAGGGAGTTATGCGGTTGTTTATTTAGTTTGTGAGGTTCTCTATCGTCCACCGCCATCCGAAGATGGCCACTCGTCTGTCGTGGGAGCGCTGGATGTCGAGAGTGTCCCCAAGCAGCGTCCCTCTACCGTCTACGGTCGGGAATACGCTATCAAGTGTCTCTCCAAGGCCAACCTTGACGAGGATGCCTTGGCTGCTCAGATGACAGAGGTGACCATTCACCAGTCCCTTCGTCCTCACCCCAACATTGTCACTCTCCACCGCACCTTCGAGACGCCTTCTTTCTTACTCCTCCTGCTGGAATACGTTCCTGGCGAGGATTTGTTTTATTTTCTGGAACAGGCCCGCGATCATTACGAATCGGAAGCAGATTCCCCCGACTCTGCCGACTCTTCTACATGCTCTTCTCGTACTCCCCCCACTCCCAGTCTCCTTTCCAGTATGAACCCGGGTCAACAGCTCTCTCGTACTCGCCTTCGCCTCATTTCGTCCATGTTCTCTCAAATGTGTGATGCTGTCGCTGCTTGCCATGACCAACAAGTTTTTCATCGCGATATCAAGCCAGAAAACTTTATCGTTACCGACGGCTGGTCTACCACCTCTGATGGTCGACAGGAACGCAAAGTTGTCGTCAAACTTACAGACTTTGGTCTCTCGACTAATGACATTCACTCGTCTGACATGGATTGTGGCAGTGCCCCGTACATGAGCTATGGTCTGTTTTCACCCCTTTTTTCATGGTAATGAGAGTGTTCATCGTCCTTTTCCACAGAATGCAGAAATAACCTAGCACCAACTTATCGCCCTCGTGCTGCAGACGTCTGGTCTCTTGGTATCGTGTTGATCAACATGTGAGTGTGTGACTTTTTGGCTTCTAATCGGACATTTAACACGCGAATTTCATGCTTTATCATTGCAATCCGTGGACGGACACTGCACAAGGTGCTTGCAATACATTCAATCTATTTCTGTATGATCCCGTCAACTTTTTCATGAACCGGTTCGCTGGTATGACTCGCCCCGTGGCTGACGTCTTGGCCAATCGAGTGTTCAATATTCTCGACGACCCCGATGACGATTCCAAGCGTATCTCTGCATCTGGATTTGGCGCTTGGATTAGAGACCTTCCCGAGTTGCTCGCTGACGAACCCAAGCTGCCTCCATCGTCGAGGCATCAACGCAACATCTCTCTCAGCTCTACACAAGGCTTTTCTATCTCCGCTACCACCCCCATGTCCCACCGTCCTCAGTCAAGACAAGCTTCCGGCGGTACTGCTGCTGTTCGGACGCCAGCCATGCCGCCATCGCGCTCCCTTTCTCGTGCACCTTCACTCGGTCCCGCCTTCGAGCATTCAGAGGCTTGCGAGCTATCGACCGTTATTGACCAAGAAATTGAAGAACAGGAACTCGAAGAGAAAGAGATGCACGACACGATCCTAGAAGGCTCGGCTTCCAGGTCAACTTCCAACACGAAACGCAGAAAACGTGGCGCCAGAAAAGGAAAGGGTTCTGCCACAATGACGCCTACGACACCCAACGACGACACACTGGTCACTCTTGCTGTCGCTTCACAGTCTTTGGCAAGAGAACTTAGCAAGGCTTCCAAGGCAACAACGCAACGGACCACCTCCACGAATCGCTCGAGTGCTTCCCGGCGTTCTCGCCCGTACGAACCTGTTTCCATGTATCCAGTTCCCACCCCCTTACTTACGTCTACAAGGCCTACCCCGTCTTCTGCAGCGTCCGTGACCTCATCATTGGCGGCCCGCCCTCCTTCGCCACCGCCATCATCATCCGCTTCAGTCGCTCCAGCACCTGTGACCAAGAAGCCGTCCAAGTGGAAGTTGAGCTTTGGCAAGGCCAGTGCAGCTTCGCTTGCTGGAGGAAGAACCTCGCCAACAGAGGAAGTATCGTCAATTCTGTCCGGCTCAGACACTTCTTCCCCGCCCGTGTCCGGTACCGCCAGTAATGTCAAGTCGTTGCTCATGGGTCTCGACGCTCGCACACCGGCCACGAATTCTTTGGCCGTCAACTCCACGTCCAGTTTGGTAGATGACCCTTCGACCTGGAACAGAGGCCGTCGTGGACGTGGGTCTCCTCCTAGATCAAACTACCACAATGGTAACGCATCTCGTTCCCCTCTGCCTGCCAATGGCAGCAATCGCTGGGCTCCTGACGGCGATAAACGTTCCGATCGGGCGATATCACCCAATAGCACTCGCAGCGGCCGGCCTCTTGCTTCAAGCGCCAGTTCGGTGGTGTCTAGCAATTGGCGAAGCTCAATGAGCACAACGTCGAGTGCTGGTACATCGACTTCCGCCTTTACCCGATACAGCAATTCCAGTGTTCGCAGCGTATCCACGGCCGCTACCAGCGTTTCTTCCAACAGTTGGCGCACGAATGGGAAGCCACCGGTATCTCCTTCGCATCATGCTGCCTATCCCGGAGTTCCCAAGAACATCAAGAGTGAGTTTACACGATAATGCTTCTTTTCACCTGGGTACTCAAGTTTATTTTTGTCTAGTCATGGATGGTGTTCCATGGGAATTGTTTGAGCTGCCGCGAGGTCAACGACCCGAGATTGCCGGTGATTCATTTGGTGGACCACCTGCTCGTAAACAGCGCACACGCAAACCGAAAGATCTTGCGCTAGATACGATCAGCGAACGTCCGCCCAACTCTGCCAGCAATAGCAAGTCGCCCAACTTTCAACGACGAGACGCTGCTACAAGTACTACCGATCTCAGTGGTATTCCGCGCAATGCCGTGTATGGCAGCGGTAGCAGTGGCAATCAAATGTCGTTGGACGACCTTGATAACCCGAAGAAGGTGCAAAAGGGGCAGATCAATGCTCTGGCAAAGATGCTGTCTGCGCTCAGGCGGTGATGCTGATTTTGTGGAAAATGAGCGTTCTTTGGAGCGGGGTTGGTTGGTCGGTTGTTGTTGGTTGTGGTTTCATTTTTATTTTCTCTTCCATGGTCGACGTTCAAGTTTTCCCCGTTCCCCTCCTCAAACCTGTTGGAGGGATGGTCATTCCGTCACAGTACGATACAGGGAAGCACCGGAGAGCCTTCGGGTACACTGGTAGCTTCCTCTTTCTTGCTGTTGTATCCTTTTGGTAAAGTAGCTCTACGTCGCGGCGGTGCGGCAACCAACACTTCCCCCTCACTCAACTTATTTTCTATGCAAACATCGGTATTTTTTGCCAACAATTGCCTGCGCGCTGCTTTACCCCCCCTCCTGCAGAGAACAACAGACGCGCGGCGTTCATTGCAGGTGCTCCTCCTAATGGTTGTTGATCACCATTCATGAATTACACTTGTCTCAATGGAAGATGGACTTGTAGTATGTAAAACTGTTTTAGACCGACACTCGTTATCGCAGCTCTTTTGTTTTCCATTTGTTATTCTCTAAGCACTTGGTGAAGTCCTGAATCCTGGCACCTCCCTACTTTCCTTTTAGTTTTTACACTTCAGTCATCGACAAATACAACACTTCTTTTTCACTATTTTTCACAACTTCTATCAAGCATTTTTGGCGAAATAAGCCTTCAATCATTCATCATCTCATTTCCAATGCAATCATTATTCCTCCATTGTGCTTTTACAGATACTAGATAGTGGTACCATTACTTATTTAATGTATTTCAGTGAACCAGGGATCTCTCTTCAGATCTAGTGCGTGTCAGAGAAAGTGATGGTTCTGTTGACCGAACTTAACCAGGATCATGCTGCTGCTGCAAGGCAGCGAAAGCCATGTTCTGCTCGATTGTAGGACGGCGATTGATATCAGTGTTCTGATTTAAGGAAGCTGGGTCTATGAGAATGGTGGAAGGTTCCGAAGGTGAACGAGATCGACTATGAATGTCCATCTCGATGTCGCTGTCGGTCGAGGACGAACTGGCGGAAGACTGGGATCCGATGATGATGTACTTGCCGGTACTGTGTGTGCGGACGAGGTTCACATAATATTCTTGCAAAAGCTCGCGCGTGCACTGAGTGGACGAGAGTCAAGAAATGTTGCGGTATTTAATTTAATTTAATTTTTTTTTGCTTACTGTGAGTCTCCACTCGATCATGGATAAAAATTCGCGCTCGAGGATGTTTAGCTCGGTAAGAGATATACCGCCGACCTTGGCGTATTTAGCATTGTTGCAAAAGACATCGCAAAGGCATTTGCTTGCGACTGTTATAGATGCGATGATGAATCGGTGGCAGGTGAGAGAGGAGAGTGTGAAGAGGGGCATCCTGGCGCAGATTTGGTCGATGTAATGTAGAGTGATTAAAAGACAAGACTTCTAGATAAGGATGATGATGAGAAGAGGTATTCTCAACCAACAACAACAAGACCCGAAATCACGTACTTCGACCTTTGTGAACTTGACGATACGTTCCAAGTAATCGAGTACGGTTATAGCTGGAGCAGATCGAGAATGGAATCGGGTCAGACTTTCACTGAGGTTGAAATTCGTCAGCGTTTCACTGTGAAGATTGATATATAGAGAACAACAAGCTAGACGAACGGCTGAAGAGGTATGCGATCATTATGGGACATCAAGCGTTCCAACATATCTGCTAATTCAATCGATATTAAATTATAATCGGATTTTTTTAAACAAGAAGAAAAAAAAGGGATAATTGAATGAAATACCTATTAGTTGAACGAGATCATCTATGTGTGCATCTTCAAAGGCCATGGGGAGTGGGACCCTCGGTGAGGCAGAGAGTTCCATGGACCCATCGCAGGAGCGGAGAGAAATTTCGACTGGCGACCACTAAAACACCTGTTCTCCGAATAAAGAAATTGGCTAAAGCTCTAGCCAATCATAGACAAATACGAGGGCTGAGTTTGAATGAGCTGTACAGTTATCGAGCGGCAGCTGAACCTTAAATTTCCTCTAGCGACCGACCCAAGGAAAGTGATAGCAAGTGTCGTCCCCTCCGTCCTTTTGCAATGGCCCCGAAACTCGTCAGTTCATTCTTAATCGTCAATTCTAGATGTTCTTGCTGAACGTGTTGCTTTAGGACCCCAATGAAATCAAAATTATCTACCTCCGTGCTACCGGTGGTGAAGTCGGTGCTTCATCTGCACTAGCTCCTAAAATTGGTCCTCTTGGTCTCGTATGTTCTATCCTATATAGCAGAGAAAAGGTCGCTGATTTCTGTAAAACATCAAGTCTCCGAAAAAAGTCGGTGAAGATATCGCCAAGGCTACCTCACAATGGAAGGGTCTTCGAGTAACTGTTCAGCTTACTATTCAAAACCGTCAAGCTGCCGTCTCTGTTGTTCCTTCCGCATCTTCCCTAGTCATCAAAGCTCTCAAGGGTGAATACCTACCATCATCTCTGTGTGTATCGCGTTAACACCTCTCCTTCTACAGAGCCCCCACGCGACCGAAAGAAGGAGAAGAACATCAAACACTCTGGAAATATATCGTTGGACGAGATCCTTGACATTGCGCGGACGATGAAATCAAAATCTTTGGCGAAGGAGCTTTCTGGGTGTGTGAAGGAGATTCTAGGAACAGCACAGAGTGTTGGATGCACAGTCGATGGTCAACCCCCTCACGATGTTATTGACGGTATCAACTCTGGAGAGGTTGAGGTTCCGGATGAGTAGACAGCGCTGCTATGTTGTCTATATTCATTTTTTTATTCTCCTTACCTTGGGTCCTGGCTGAGAGTGTAAGGCAGACTGACTTCGAATATGTATTACGGAGCCTATAGACCAACGAATGGTGTATTGTACCCTAGTCAGATTCTGCTGCGTGCATGGATCACGATGTTCCTTCCTTCACGATGTTCCCTCCTTGTTAGCATCTGGGGTTCCATAAAGCACCTTCCTTCCCCACTCCTCAACACGCTTATCAGAGTCCCTACCCCAATTAAACAAAAACTCGACTTGTTCGTTCCACTTGGACTCTACGAGGGAAAGAAAATGCTTGTGCTCTATACGCGAGGCGGCAGATGGAGGCGCAGGAACTACGTTTGGAGTTTCAACGAGGCGGACGCTTTGTATGTGAAGACTGAAAAACGCAGTATGAAAACATTGAATCTAGGTGGATGTTTCAAAGGGCGTACTCGGTAGAAAGCTGCTTTGTTCTGCGAGGTAGTGAGTAGATGTCGTGAAAGTCATTAGAAGAGGCGCACCTAGATTGTATCAAGTTGGAGAAACCATAGTATACCTAGTCGAGTGAGTGCCTCCTTTTTTAAAGTATAACATTTGTTCAAGCTCACCCCGCCTGCGACCAGCGCGCCTGAAGCTGGTCCTATAAGAAAGGACATTGGAGTTGTAAGTAGAAGAGACGCGTTTGGCCCCGAAATCAGTCTCGTCTCATGCTTTCTCATCACGTGCATAATATAGAATATTTTTGACTTATAGTTATAAAACATAGCAAGTACAGAGCAAGTGTAATTAAGCATCGTTATCCTATTGTTATTCTTCTCAGAAAGAGCGACTCAAGATAAAATCAAGAAACTCACATCGTCCTTTGACCGTTTTTTCCATGCATCCACTGCAAATCCTCTTATAGCACCATTCGCCTTTTCCATAATGTTACCCCTAGCTTTTGCTCCCAACTTCGAAATCTCATTCATGCGTTGTCCGACAACACCAAGAATCTCCGATGCCAACTCTACCTTTGATAGCTCTGCTTTTCGTTTCAAGATTTCTTCAATTTCCTGCTGAGCTCTGAGTAGGATAGTCGAGGCCTCCTCCGAGTGTTCCTCGACTATTTCATCCATCGAGTCGAACATTTTGTCGACGACGAAGCTTGATCCAGGGATGATGGCGGCGTAGGATTTTGCGATAGTACGAAGGTAATTCATAGCTTCGTTTGGATGCTTCTCGACCACCATTTGCTTGGTCTTTTTTAGGTATTCTGTGATATGCTTGGAAGCGTCTACTGCACGTTTTATGCCGGAGAAGTAGTACCATGTGTATCCTAAAGAGCTAGTGAGTTTCATCGCCTGAAATAGACACGAATGGCCACATAAAATGCACCTGCACCGACAACGATGCCACCACCAGCGATACCCGCAAGCAAATGAGACCATATGTAGTTTCTTCGGGGAACAGACACATTAGCTGAGGAAGACTGAAGTCGTGTCCATTGTCGAAGAGCAGGACGAGGTCTGAGGAGTATACGAAACATTATTTTACAAAGTGAAAACAGTATTGGCTTGAATATATATCCTGAACAGACGGCATAAAGGGTGATGTGGCTAGCCGGCTGAAGTGTAATTACAAGTCCCAATCAGTAAGTAGGCAACTGCATAACTTCTATCCTCGTGTCCATTGTACCCTGCTGTCCTTCCTTCTCCGCTGAAACAGCTTCTTCAATAGCACCATCCGCTGAGGATCCATAAAACACCATTCTCAGCTCTCTACATGCATCTCTGTACAGCGCTTCAATCCTTGAATCCCAGCTAAACGGATTCGGTGTCTTGTCAAACCCATGTGCAACCCCCTCCACTTTCTTATACACAACCTTCTTCCCAAACTCATCTACTAGACGGCGGTAGAACGTCTCTGCTTCTGCTTGCAGTTCGTCCCATTCGCACGTGTACATCACGATGTTCTCAGGAAGGTCGCCCACCATATGGCCTGGCGCGATCCCTGGACTGAGCCAAGGTGAATGAAGATCGATCCCTTCAGGTGGGTGGAGGTAACTCGCATCGAACAGATTGGTGAAGAACTTTGGAAGTTCCTTGTCTGACCGAACGTTCGTCTTTCTACGTTCTTCCCTTGTTTTCGTGTAGTCAATAGACGGGTACCATGCAGAGATGGCTACGACTGTGCTTTCGTGAACCTCTTTATCAGGCTCTTCTGTCCTCCGTCTACGATATTCCTCTGCGAGTCGGATAGGTACGCTGAACGACATGTTACCGCCTGCGGAGAACCCACTGAATGCAATTCGATGCGGGTCTATCTTCAACTCGTCTGCGTGTTCAATCAGGTACATCGCAGCGTCTACGCCGTCTTCGATGGCAGTAGGAAACGGATGCTCGGGTGCCAGTCTGTAATCCACAGAGACAACGATAGCATCCGCATACTCCACGAGCGCTCGAGCCCATCTTGCGTCGTCTGTCGCACGACCTATCGTGAAGCCACCACCATGAAAGTTTATAACGACGGGGTATATCCTCTTAGTAGTATTAGAATCTTGAACAGAATTGTGTGATTCTGGAACGTAGAAGTATAGATCTATGTTGCCTTTTGTGGAGGCTAGCTTGGAAGGAATAGATTTTGAAAAGGATGGTGAAGGAGCTGAAGGAGAAGCAAGAGCATGAAGACGCATTCCAATGTCCATTAGATTCCGCCAAACTACTGCTTCTCCTCTCAGAGCCCATCGTGGTCGTGTCATGGTGTGAAGGAAAACAGTGTCTAGTCGGATGACATCACTACTTTTATATCATATTTATTCAAATAAACTTTCTATTTAACACTAAACTACTACTCATTCGCAACCTGAAACACAGAATTAGACAGAAAGCGGAGCAGAACACAAATTTGCAATACCTTTAGCACTCTTCTGGGTGCCTCCACTTCCTCTCCACCACTTTCAGAGCCGTCATCATCGTCCTCGGCACTTCTTGTGAATGGATTTGACAGTGTGGTAATTGGAAGTATATCATACACAGAACTTCGCCTCTTGGACGCGGAAACACCACTAAATCCAGGTTGATAATGTGCAGCGTATGATTCACCACTCGGAGGGGAAATGAAATTGTGAGTCGTGTTCGTGGGACTTGAAGGAGTTGTGGAGCTATAGTATCCATCAAGAAGACTACGCGATCCTTGAGACTTGGCACGGGACAGGTCACTTTGAGATTCAGTTGGTGTCGTGAGTGTCGTGTTGGCGCGAGAAACAGGCGCAGTAGTGTTGTATTCAGTCATCTGGGTCTCGGGACTTTCTCCAATACTGAAAGCACCCGAAAGCGGACGAGAGCCAGAATCAGAAGGACCAGGATGACCGTTATCGCTATATCCGTATTGCTGCTGAGATCCTCTATGTGTCACGAACGCAGGGTAGGTCGCATCGTCGGCAAAAGGTGCCCCATTCATATCTGCCATCTGGTAACTCTCCGTAGACATTGGCGGCTGAGCAAAAGTGCCATGAGAGCTAGCGCTCGGTAAAGGCTTGGAGTAAACACCTCCGCCGCCAGCGTCGAACCCGCTTCCATTACCATAAGCAGCATAACCACCACCTGCATCGTAACCGAATTCGCCGTAACGCGGACGATCATCGTACTCGTCTAAAAACACGGGTACGGACGCGTTGGCCGCTTCTGCTGCTGCTTCCTCACTTTCGCGATCGGCGCGTCTGATTTTACGGCGACGAATGAACCATGTGAGAAGGAAGATGAGTAAAGCGACACCGATGAGACCGACTACGGTAAAGGTCCCTGCGACTGCGCCCCTATTGTCGAAAAAGCTATTGAAGAAAAAATTGGTTGAATATAGGCGCGGATTGTTAAAGAATTAACGGAGCTCACGAGTTGGATGAACCATTACTATCTGAGGCAGAATTAGTAGCGACAATCGCACTGTCCGATGGAGCAATACTATTTATAACAGTGATCGTCGCAGTTTCCCCGTTAGAATCGATTGACACTTGAAGAGAAGTTTGCGCGGTTGGAGTACTCGGGTTGGGAAGTGTACTCGAAGTAGACGAAGTTGAAAAGGAAGTAGCAGACGAAGATGTGCTCGTGCTTGAAGAGGTTGAAGAAGATGAAGAACTCGAGGACGAGCTTGTGGATGTAGTTGACGTGGATGTCGGGGAGGTGCTTGTATCAGTAGAGGTCGAGGTAGATGTATCGGAAGTGCTGGAGGTGGTAGATGTAGTAGAAGGAGAAGAGCTGGTGGGGGTACTGTCAGGAATTGAAGTTGTACTCGGCGTACTAGCCGAAGTCGGTTCCTCCGGCGCAGAGGTAGATTCCTGGGATTCCGAAGACCTATGGAAAGAAATACAAGAAAAATTTCAATTCAAGTCTCGCAGAGCATGGTATCTGCTTCAACCGACCCTCCTTGACTGGGATTTAAACCACCTGCTAAAAAGTTTGTATATCAGAAAATATAGCCGACAGAGGGAGAAAATCGGACATACTTAGGAAAGTAGAGAATGGACTGCTCATTGCTGATGCATTGAAAGGATAGATCAAGCAGGTATACTAAAGAGCGAAAGTTTTGACGAGCGAAGTGGGAAGATGGAAGTCCGAGTAAAAGAACGAGATAGCTGTTGGAGCACCCAACTCCAAATCTGTCCATCCCGGATCGCCAAAAATTAAAAGCTTTTGGAATTATCCGTGTTTTCTCACGTCTATTTTTGTAATTTACAGTACTGTAAGTAAAAAACCGCCAGACTCCAGACTTCAGTTACAGGAACTATATTTCATTTTCCGAGGCATGTAATCCTTTGTTGTCAACGACGAGGTACTGGAGTGGCTCCTGTATATGGGACATTTAGGAGTGTCGCCACTGAATAGACTGAGCTTGTACTGTACCTGTATAGAAATGAATAGTCTCGTCTGCACAGCCAGTAGGCGTTTCATAGTCATAATAACCGAGGTTCACATAGAGGTCATTATTACCGTCAGCATCCGGGCAAACGTACCAAGCCTAAAACAGAGAAAAATCAGTTCTAGATTTAAAAACTGCGACTGTGACTTCCAGGAAGAGACGTACATTGAGTTGTGGTCGAGTGATAGACGGGATACTCCATTCGATAGTGTCACCACTAAAATCAAACGTGCCGTTCGTCGCGGGTGTAGTTGACCAAGAAACTTTGAGTTTCATGACGGTTGAATTTGCGCGAGGCTCAACTACCGCGTAAAGAAGAGGGGAGCTTTGTTGAATGAGCTGACCATCTGTGACTTGGAATTGTGCGGCGGTCGTGTAGTCTGAGAGTACTGCATCTGACGCTGTACCCAGAACAGATGACTGTAGATATTGATGAAAGTACTACAGTTGGGTGTCAGTCAAGATTGTGATCGCCTCGAATTCTAGCTTGTTCGGTACTCACAGGATCTTCCTATCGAACGTGACATGCGACCATCTCAGCACCTCAGGCGATCTTTGTTTGTTATCATCAAAGCACTCACGACTGCTCTTATGAATGAGTTGCCGGGTAAGAGTGTTGGTACAGCACCGCCAGCGGGGGCAGAAGTGGTAGGTGTGCTACCTCCGCTCGTACTGCCTCCTCCCGAAGAAACCGTCGAGGAGGCCGGAGCGGTTGACGTAGCAGCTCCAGGGAGACATTGTGAATAGTAAGGATTGACAACAGAGCAACCCCAACCAGAGGGACACAATGTGGCCCCTGACCAGCCAATTCCACCACACTAGCGAACCGCAAATATCAGTATGAATGATGTCGTAAAAGTAAGGCTTTCGACTCCACCTGGCCATACTGGGATGCCGTTGATTGTGCTTTTACCGTGCCCAAGAGTAATGCGGCTGCGGCCAAGAGAGACATTGAGTTGAACATCATGGGCACTTGAACGTTATGGATTGTACATAGTCGGAGCGTTTTATTGTGAGTCACTATCCGAGCATTTGCCTATTTCTCGGTTGCAAACTTGAACATGCTCGTAGCGACATTGACCGGAGGTTTCTCGGGTCACTTGCAGTAATGATGTGGTCTTTGGGGATCATAAAAGTAAATCAGCCTCCCTGACTTCAGGTCGACAAGGCATTGTCTGACCTATGAGTTTCAGAAGGACATCTGAGAGACAGTGTCAAAGGGATTGTCGATCGGACCTTCATAAATACCGCGAATGGATTATCCGAACTGTCAGCGTATTTCTCTGTAAGTTTGCGGTCTGCTGACGTAGCCTGAGCTGGCAATGTAGATGCGGGAGGCGGCCGTCTGAAAGAGTGTCTGACGTCCAACATGTATTCCTCCACATGTATAGACGACAACAACAGGCACACAGCAATCTGGTTAATTTCCCAAGAAAAGTATTCATTAGCTGGCAAATTTATACTACACGCTCAATAAATCATAAAGATACAAACAAAATTACAGCCTGAATTACTCCTCAGCCTTGACTGGTCCAGCATATTCTCTTTTATCGTTGAGGGATTTCGTGTCGGAGTCAATCAGAACTGCAGAATCGGAAGAGGTGTCTGACCCAGTGCTATAGTAAGAGGCGAGTCTTGACTTTGTCGAATGTACGTGAGTAGAGATTTCAGAGATCCACTGTGAGGCCCCGCTAACTCCATTCGTGTACAGAAAGTACGCGAGACGGCCAGCAAGAAACACGGAAACGAAGAAAACTGTCAGGAATGATGTTATGAGAAGAATTATGAGTAAGGTCAGGATGAGCATGGAAACTAGGAAGTGCAAGGATTATCAGGACTATATATGCGGAGAGGAGCTAGAGATCTATTTACCGGAAACGAGCATCACACTTGCGAACGCCAGGAATGCGAAGCACGTCGCGACAAAGATGATGGCCAAGGTGGCAAATACAGAGAATCCCCTGCAATAAATCAAGATTCATTAAGAGCTGGTGCAAAAGCGCTGGAAAGGACCTACGCGAAGAATAAGATAGGAGCAAAGCTGAGGAGACAGAAAATAGCAATAAATGTCTGATATGAACTGTTTTCAACAATGAGGGAACTCAAAGTGTAAATGGAGAGCGCACCGACGATACAGGATGAGCATTGAAGAAATATTGGGATGCGATAATCGCTGGACGAGCAAATTCATGTTCTAGCCTGGAAGTACCGTGTTCAAGTCGTTGTCTCAGTCCCAGTGGTCACTGAGTGAGCAGTTGCCCTCACCTATCAGCATACTGATGCACTGCATAAACACTTCGGTCGAAGTAGGAAATGAGAGGATCTTGCGCGTCTTGAGAACCCATTGTCAGTCCAAAGCGAGGTTAATGTACGAATATGAAAGCTGAAAGAAAGCTGCAAGTGAGTGTGTCACATAATTACGTTACATGTGATACTATGGCCTCCTCCCGGCTCGCCGGCCCGCTGGGACTGTCACTTCGACTGCAAGCACTGGGATTTACGAGTTTCGCATACATCCACAGTAAAGCAGGTTTCATTTGCGCAGCTTTCACTCAAACTTCCATCGTCTTCTCATATAGGTAGGCCTCTGTGGAGTCTCCGCAATTCCCAGCTTAACGCTAACCCAAAATCTCTTCAGGTCCGTTTTGGGTCCGTTACCATTCACCAATACTACAAACTGTAGACGGCATGATTCTAAATTCAAATGGGTTCGTGACAGGTTCGTGATCAATGAACTTACGTCCCTGTTCATATACAAGGTTTTCTCTTAAACCCCTTAGCCGCCCTTTAGGTCATTTGTCAAGTCTTGTGTGCGAAATTACGCTCGCCTCAGTTGCTGAATATGATCACAAGGTTACACGATGTTCAGGTGCTCGAGCTCGCAGGGTAACAAGGCGGGACATCTTAGCTTTTGACTCTCACCATGGTCGTCGACGATTACAGAGAGTTCAACAACACGAAGGTTCAGCACTTTGGACAAACCATCATCGCAATATCTCTTGCTCTTGCTCTCTATCATGCTCTCAAATGGCTGCATCTCAGAAAGATGATGCCACCTGGTCCTCTTGGTCTTCCATATCATGGCAACCGTTCACAAATGCCTACTGTCAAACCGTGGTTGAAGTTCGCGGAATGGAACAGGGTATATGGTGGGTTGACTGAGTGGTTGCCGGCGAAGATACCATTGTGAATCGTTGAAATCAGGCCCTGTCGCTTCAATCTTCTTGGGATCGACACCAGTCATTAGTGCGTGTCTGGCGAATCATCCGACTGTGACAGCATATCCTGATTTTGGTTTAGTTCTAGGAAGCGCTCGAGCAGCTTGGGATCTTCTCGAGAAACGGTCTGAAATTTACTCCAGTCGTCCTCGCTTTATAATGGCGTGAATACCAATCGTCGCACGATTTTTTGAATTTCAACACTGATTTTCTGTGTAGAGGGGAGATTTTGTCTGACAACAAACGAGGCTTGATGCATCCAAACGACGAATTTTGGCGAAAGTGGAGAAGAGTGAGGACAGCACGTACTTGAGTTGTACTTTCCTTACTGACATTGGCGTTACTAGATCCTTCACAACGGATTTCACTCCCGCAAGTCGGAAACTTATCAGGACATTCAGTCCTTGGAGTCCAAAATAATGTTGCATCAAATGCTTACGGGGCCCAAACAATATGAGAAGCATCTACAGAGGTCATTCAACTTCATAACCGACAAGAGATGATCTGACCTCATTTTGATGTCAGATATGCCGCAAGTGTAGTGACCTCGGTGACTTATGGGCGCCGCGTGGACAGTGTAGACGAATGGATCGTAAAGGAGAATATGGACTCCACAGATTGTAGGGTCAATTCGTGTTACTCTGCGTACAGATCACTCAGTTCTACCCCAATATAGATTTGACTAGGTATGACTTTCCACTTGAGTTGATGCTAGTTTGATCGATATCATTCATCTCATAGCGTCAAGTGAGGATAGCATTCAATTCATCCTCACCCCACATTGATAGTCGTTCTGCAGTATCCCTGGGAAATACCTCGTAGAGTCATGGCCCTGGCTTCTAAAGCTTCCGGTACGAGTCCTTCCTTCCATGCCGGTGTATTCAACGCCTACCTGCAATCAACAGTACTCCCTTCAATGGTTTCGTAGAGAAGCTGAAATTAGACGACAAAAAGACAGCTCGTTCCTGATGTACCTGCTTGACGATGTGAAGGCACGCATGAAGGAGGGAACGATCCCAGATTGCCTTACAGCTCAGAGCATCGCCGATATCGAGAAGATCGGCATGACCGAACTCGAACTCGCTTATTCTGTTTCTAGCCCATTTGGTGCCGGTATAGAAACGGTGAGTGGTGCTGAAATCATGCTAGACTTCGTTATTTACCAAGAGTCGGTTTTCTAGACCAGTTCTACTCTTATTGTTTTCATACGTGAGTCTGACCACTTACTTTACGCAACTTGCTGTATGGTTTCTGCTATGCAGTCGCAATGCTCCACTTCCCGGAAGTCCTCAGAAAAGCTCAAGCTGAAATCGATGCTGTCGTTGGCTTCGACCGGCTTCCTGAGTTTTCAGATAGGCCCAGCCTGCCGTATGTCAACGCTGTTGTAAATGAGACACTCAGGTATGTGTTCTGTCTTTGCTACTCGACGAGAAGTTGTCATTGATGGTTTTTTTTTCGTCTCAGGTGGCGGCCTGTGGCGGTCTTAGGTGGAACACCTCACGCAGTGACGGCTGATGACGAGTATAAAGGAATGTGGGTAGCAGGATGCACTTCCTGAATTTGTATTGATATATCTGCTAGGTTCATTCCAAAAGGCTCGACTGTTTTCGCAAATTTCTTGTACGTGTCTTTGACTGGCAACCGTGAAATAGCTGACAGGCGGAATTATGTGTTTCAGTGGCATCATGCAAGATCCTGGTAAGCTCACGTTGGAACACGAGAAAAAGTCGGTGACACTACAAAATCCTGTAGACATGTTTCCCTCGCCGGAAACCTTTCGTCCAGAACGCTTTCTCGACACCACGGATCCTCGTCTTCAGCATTTCGACCTACCGTTTGGCTTTGGGCGACGTCAATGTCCCGGAATGCATTTAGCATTGAACTCAATTTTCATCAACATCTCACGTCTGATTTGGGGGTTTGGTATCCGACCGGCTGTTGATCAGAATGGAAAACCGAATCTGCCAGGTGAGGGAACTGAGTTCTAATTGGAGTAGCTTACCACTGACGAGACTCAGATTGGTGGAATTTCACGAACGGGTTCAACTCGCGGCCTGTGAGCTTCGACTGCCAGCTGATGCCGAGGAATACTCACGTTAGAATCACTATCGAAACGGAATACGCAGAAGCTAAGAAGACATTGACTACCTGGGAATGAGAGGTAGATATGTATGTAGTGAATAGTCATCAAATACTTATAAACGAAAGATATACGTGCACGGTCTCATGAAGGACCAGGTACACATAGACAATTAATTGCTCGGGTCACATCCCCCAGCACCTTTCAATCTCTAGAACAGATATACATAATTGAGTCCACCAATCACATACGCATTCGTACCGTACAGTACATCAACAGAAAAGGGTAACACTATAACGCATACATAGACGACAACGCACAAGCGTACAACAAGATCTTCGACAGATAACAGTACACAAATAGTAGTATCTAGATAGGAAAACATATCGAGAGGGATGACAGAAATCAGAGATAATACATTGTGTCCTTAAGTTGGGAGCCTTGTACTCCACCGTGCCAAAGTTGCTCCGCCTCAAGCCTGACATGTTGATCAGCGTCGGTAGCGTTCAGATTTACAGAAGTGTTGCCCTGAAGCAACTTGTGGATATAACAGCGACCACGTTCGCATGCCAAATCAGCATAATAAGCCGGTGAGGCTAAGCTGACGGCTTTGGTAGCTCGCGAAAACATGTAACTGACGGCGAGCGTCAGACCCTGCAACTGGTCGGCCGTGAAGCCAATGTCGTCGTGGACAACATAGTAGTGTGTCGGTCGAGTTGTGCCTTGAAGGCCACCATGGGCTACAATGTCATCCGTCAGCACGATATCAAGCCAAAGAGAATCACGACTACAAACCCTGCAGGAAGAAGTCGAAATTATACACAGCCGTTACCCCACGATCAACTACTGTCCCAGGTTTAGGGTTACCATTATGATCAGCGTTTGCAGCATCGGTCGGATAGAATCGCGTATGATGTCTTTTGCCGCAAATGACAATACTGAGCTTCGGAGAGTATTTCGCCTGAGGCAAGCTGAATTTTCTGATCGCAGCCTGCATGGCTGGCATCTCCTCTGAGACTACAGTATTGAACTGACCCTGTTAAACAAAAGTCAAACAATTTCCAACAGCAGGAAAAAGCACTGTGTACTTCAGAAACCCCATCCCTGTACACGAGGATTCTCTGAGGCAGCACGCCATTATTGCGGGACTTGAACAGTTTAAGACGTTCAACCATCATGTTCTCGAGGTTGCTAACCATCTCATTGGTGATAAACAATAGATTCAGCTTACATTCACAAAAAAAAAAGCAGAAACACCAACCTCTTTCTTCGATTCTTGAAGCTCCATGCTCGCTGGATACTGAGCAAAGTCAGGGTCGACACTGGCAACGACTGCCGCGATAGAGGGTGTTCCCTTGATACTACCCGGTCCTGGATGGGTTACATCGATCCCGACAAGCATAGTCGGAGTAGCCTTGAACCATTTCATACTATCTGGATCCAATCTATGACTGTATACAAAATTGATCCCCACGCACTCAGCATATAATTTGAAAGGAAACATACTTGATCCCACCCATCTTCATGTTGATCTTCAAGGCAACATTCGCAAAGTACTGCAGTTGTCCTAATGGCAAGTGTCAGAGCCCAAACAAGTGACTTGATGTTAAATATAAGACCTCTCTCTTTCCGAATCTTGCTAGAGTGCACACACACAGTCGCCACATCCAAGTATGAATCACATAGATGTTTGAGGCCGGAATAAACGTGCTTGTCGCCACTCGACAGAATGACCAAGACGAACGAAGGCTTCTTAGGCATTGTTCTCAGAGCATTGCGAATTTCAGCAATAGCCGCAGCACGTATCGGGTCACCGTTATCTTTACGTGGCAGATTGGTGACCAGATACATGGGATCTTGCTTGTTGCAGTTGACAGTCATACCACTATTCTGGCACATGTCAGCTAAACCGTTGACAGTAGAGCGCAGCTCCGGGTCACTCGAATCTTGAAATTCGTCTCTAGGATTACCATCTTTAATCACTAAAACGGCCCATTGGCGAAGGACGCCTCCCTTGGCAAATTTGACGCTACGTAGATTCCAGCTAGCCTTCTCATCTACCAGGGGCGTGCCTCGACCGTACTGTATTCCTGGAGGAGGAAGAATTCGGCCGGGCACTACTGTCATCTCGGTACCAATGCGTATGCCGAATGCACCCATCGGATCTGCTCCGTCACGGAATCCCAGTTGTTGCAGACCCTGGCTTGTTATTGCCTGAGCATTGACATTGGGTGGTTTCGCAGCCACTTTGATCATTTCCGCAGTCTGCTCGTCCAGCAATTTACCTTTGAACGCCTGATTGGGTAGTATTTCGCATACTTCTGGCGGAAGAAGATTGGCTTTCTGTCCTCCAACATCAACCAGCGGTAGATCGGGGTAGCGAAGCTTGAAATTGTACTCTGCCCAAGGAAGCATCAGCAGACTGTATGGTGATAGAATAAATACCCACTGCGCGCAAAGTAGGTTTCGACTGTGACCGTGCCTCCAAGTTCAGCACAGTCAAATCGATGCTGCCTAGGAGTGAGATGGGAAACTGTTTTGATAGTCTTTTTGTAACCAAGATGAACCGTTTTCACTCTGACGCCTTTGGCAAAGGCAACATAACGAGCCCCAAAACTGGCATTCTTGAATTGCATCATAGCATCTGCAAGATTGCCGGGCACGTAGAAGGCAGTAGTACAAACTGCATAGCAAGGCAAGTCGGCGGATGCAACGGCGAGAGCATGAATACGGAAACACTCACCATTGACGTTCACCATCAATTGTTTGTGGCTAGGTCGAACCGAAGAGTAGAAGCCTCTCCAAGCTTCAAGACCTCCCCCTAAAGCTACAGGAGGAGCAGCTCCCGCAAAGAAGAACCTATTTCTTCCAACCATGACACCGCCTCCCTGAGCAGTTCGACTGGGATGAGCGGCGAGTATGAGATTTAAAGCAGAGATGATCGGTAGTATGTCATAGTCTTTGTACTGGGGCTGCCCCGAGAGATAGCTGTCGCAATGGGTCAGCACACAACACAAAGTAGAATTCCTCATTATGACTTACTTTTGCAGGGCAGACGTGTCGATGTTCTGAATGAATTTAATGGTGAGAGAATACTGCCTCCCCCCTGCACGTGGTCCCTGTTCGTCCTCATCGTAGTACGGGACGTTTATGACCAAAGGCTGGCCAAGCTTCCTCGCAGAAATAAGTTTCGAGGAATGATCATGGGCTACCAGGCCCCGAAGGCCGTTGCTTGTCCAGTCGGGTGTCTGTTCTGCCAACTGGAAAATTCTTCGCTTGACACGACGATTTGCTGTGCCAGCAGTAGGAGAAATAGACACGTCGTATTCATACAGTGAGCCTTTAGGAACTTGCACGGGGAAAAAGTTGGCACGTAGTTTAACGGCAGTTCCCTTTGACCCGAATCCAGGACGAATGGGTAGATCAGAAGGACGGATAGTGAGCTGCTGAAGGGATGCTACGAGAGCATCTTGAGAGTTATCCTTGAGGCGGGCGTCAATGTCTGACGACACGTTCGGAGGGGCAAAGACACTAAGTAATAACAATCAGACAGGTATACTCTTAGCAAGCAACAGTTTGAACTGACACCCGCTTGTTCTCTTGGTGCATATCCTCTCCCTGCTCCGCCTGGTGGACCGCCTCTTCCTGGGCCACCTCGATAGCCACCTCGGAAGTCGCCACGTCCTCCTGGAGAGCCAGCACGACCCCTGTCTCCACCACCACGGCCACCTCCACCGCGGCCTCCACCACGTCCTCTATCGTAGCCTCGACTAGCCATTTATTCTAGTCAATGAAGTAGCGTGGAACGACACTTAAAGGCTGTAGGCGCCAAAGAAATCACACACACTGGTAACGAGTAGAAGTAAGTATATGTTGAAAACAGTGATGATAAGGAGAAACTGAGTGGAATTTGTACAAGAAAGATAGAATATAAAGCAACGTTAAAAAGCTGTCAGCAGAAGGGACTGATGGCAGTATTCAACGTCTGACAACACGACCCACATCGCATTTGGCAGGTCCTTTATAGATGCTTTTGCCGGGAAGTGCCGGTGGCTGAATAGCACAGCAATCGAACAAGCGCTGAGGAATAAATCACATTCTGCTTTCAATCTGCCTTATTATCTGGTTCTGCACGACAAGTAGTAAAGCATATAAAGTTTCAATACGCTATCAGTGCAACGGAGAATCATTAGCCAGTAGCTTGAACACAATACCAACCACTCACAGGAATGGGGACATTTCTCTCTCTTCCCATCCTGACTACTTCCCCAACAATTACCTCTACTTCGATTGGTTGGCCCTTTCGCGCGTCAAGAAGCATACTTGGAACGTGTTTGCTATCTGGTTTGATATGAATCGCCTGAGTGTTTGACAGCGTCTGTTCGACGATGCTTGATGGTAAACCATCCTCTGAGTCAGGAAAACCAAGCGCATGTCCTATGATAATGTAGCAATGGGTCAAAGTTCGGACATGGCAAGAGTAATCCAGACTTACCGACAGCTAATAGCTCTTGCATTGTTGCTCGGAGCGCAGGAATAGTAACACTTGCTATCATATCCGCAGTCTGCCGAGCAACATACGGGGCATAGGGTTCAGAAGAATCTGCGGGCGCCGGGCGAAAGATCGCAGGAAGCGTGTAGCCTGTGTATGAAAAGGCCAAAGCCTAAAGGTGAGTTTGATTCGAGAAATGTGATGATTATCATACCCTGTCAATGTCGAGAGCGACGAAAATGCAACGTTCCAGAAATTCTTGGAAAACTTCTTCCTCTGAATCTCTGGGACTACGGCGACACTGCTTCCACCTGCGGCGAGAACAGACGCGATGCCTTCAAGAATTTCTGTTTCCTCGGCGGAATTAGTTGTAGTCGTATAATCGCCGTGTCTATATATCCCAAGAGTGGGACGATCCTTTTATCGTTGATCAGATGGTATCATATCCCAGGTCCCTAGTGATAGTATAACTCACAAAATTACTGTGTTCCACAACATCGGGGGCGAGAAGGTTAGTCCCGATGAACAATGAAGTACCGATAATCTTCGGGTTCCCTTGCCCAAGGTTCTTAACTGCGTGATACAAATCAACCTCAACATTCAATCCGTTCTGCAAGATCACATAGACAGGCTGGGGATATTTGTCGATATACGGCGCGGTCAGGAACGGGGCTAGGATGGTTGGGGTCTTGATCAAGTCAGGCAGAGCCTTTGTCGTGAGGATTACATAGTCATAAGGTCTATCGGCAGCCCCTGCGACTGAGCTGCACACTATAATTCGAAATTTGACTCATGGTTCTTGCAAGTACGAGATACTCACATCTATCCGGTTTCCATCCAGGTATATCTCCGTATTTGACACTCTTGAAGTGCATCCCATTTCCTTGCAAATACATTAGCCAACATCAACATTCCATGCTGATAAGGGCTTATTACTATTGACAGCCTCAAAATTGCTCCTAGCCACGGCAGTAACGCGTGCAAGTCCGCTCCGTTTGAGGATTAACGAATCTGTCGATTTAAGAATGAGAGCAGGAACTTTCTTGGAACTTAAACTATACGCACAAACAGCACCTACAGCACCAAATCCGACAACAAGAATTTCTTTCATCGCACTCATCTGGCTGAGGATATGTAAGTATCCTCAGTCTGGGCGTGGACTCCGTGGAACGGTGGAGGTTCTGAAGGACAGCGGTCGGGCCGGGCCGGCATTACATCTCTTCCTTAAACTTGCACGCACGCAATGCAAATACATACTTCTATGGCGACGTTGGAACAGACCCGCCAGTGCACATAGCCAAAGTGTGTACGAGAATGCGGCCGCTGCGGTGTACTTTCTGCTTCTTTCTTTTACTGTGGCATATCCTATGGAAGATAGAACTGATGACTTCAGAAGCCCCTGCTACTCTTTCATCCTTCCTAGTCTCAAGATGTCAAATCGTTCGTGATTTCAAAATTCATCTCCTACTTTATTTATACAACATGATAGATAGCATTGTACGTATTTCAACAAAAAACGCCGATCGCAACGATCATGTATACTGAAGCATTAGATTTCGCTCTGTCCCTCGAACGGGCCAGAACGCATTGCAGCAAAAGTATTCTCAAGCTGCGCTTGATCGCTGAAAGCATTTCGAATACCTTGGTTCCTTTTTAAGCATGCTTCCCTACTTGCCACAACTCTTGACTCTCCTGCTTGCCGCGCTTGCTTCACAAGGGCGGATGTTCTTGGCAGACGAATGCTTTCATATTCCGAGAACGCTGTTTTCAGAACCTCCGTGGACGGTGGTTGGGCAGACGGGTTGTATTTTACTAGTACCCGCGTCTAAGAATGAATTGTTAACGATTTTACCACTTGACACGACAAGGATGATTTACGAGGTGATAAATGTCTTCGCATGCTTGATTTGCGCCTTGACCGATGTGCTGGAAATTAAAGGTTGTTATTGAATTGAAGAAATATGAGTGAGCGAACATACGGGACTTGTTGGATGCGCTGCATCTCCAAGAAGAACGACCCTACCCTTGTACCACGTCTTTAGCTCGGGACGATCATACAAACCATACTACGGATAAACAGTAGGTCAGCCTTTCTTCTGAAGCTCCGCGATTCACCGCACCTTGATTATCTTCTCAGCGTTCCGGACTAAATCTCCAGCCCCGAACTTCCATTCAGAACGGGGATCTTTCCTCAAATGTTCAAGCATGGAATCGTCCACCGCACGCCACGTCTCTTTGGTCTCCGCCTCCCGACGCGTTATACTACGATCAGTTACGACGCGTCACTGAATGCCAATTAACGGATTACGACGTACGCCCAAGAACAGAGGTTTTCGCTGACTTGATAGCCTATCATATGTGAATCCTCTCCGTAGAAATTGATGATGGAAGGAGTTTTAGACCATTGATCTGGGACAGGAGAGAATCCTCCCATCTTCGTTTGTGAGTTCTCGGATGTAAACGATATGGTGACGTTCCTTACCTGCGTGAGTCCGGTGAACGAGGCTTCTTCTTTCCCAAAGATACTGATACGGGTATTACTGTGCAAACCGTCGCACCCAACCACGAAACTAGCCGTGTCTGTATCTCCATTCTCGAAGATGACCTTGACAGAGTTTGAATCGTCCTGTTGTTGGACATCAACGACTTTGCGTTGCCAATGAATTTCAATGCCTTCTTTCAAGGCCAGTTCAGATAGCAGCTGGAGGAACTCGCGTCGCCGAACTCCGATGCCTATGCCCTGGCTGTATTCGGGTATGTTTAATTCTAGTAAATTTCCAGTCTCTCCGAGAAGACCTTCATCGCCTGGGACCATGGAATACATGGCCATGTTGCCTATAGTCTTACCTGGTAGCTGTGAAACTAGACCAGGGATTAGTCCGAGGACACGAAGACCATTTGGCTGTAACCTGTTTGGAACGATGAGGATTATTCCAGGCTTATGGCGAAAGGACGCACATGAGACTGAGACCACCATCAGTGTCTCTTGGAGTTCGTTCGTATATAACGGGCTGGTAACCTTTGTTCTTGAGAAACAGTGCTAGAACAGGACCTGCAACGCCGCAGCCTACGATGATTACTCTGGTAGTTGAAGACATAATTCGAGGAGAACGAGAACTGGGATGTTTCATTTATTGATATCACTGCATCGTCTTTATACACAGAACTTGTCGGAGATCATACATTGAAAAAAAGTCTCAGTGCGAAATGGAGAAAGTCAAGAGTCAAGCTGACTTGAATTACATAAACAGTCTATTGAGGGCCGGTCCAGGTCAGATCTCGCTCTGTCCTTGGAATGGCCCTGAAGTCCTCTGGACAAGGTCATTGAGACCCTTGTGCGAGTCACCCCATATCTCTTTTAGCATCTCGTTTCGTTTCAAAGTCTCTTCCTTTCCATGAGTCACTCGAATTTCTCCCATGTGTCGCGAATCCTTAACAAGAGCGGCCGTACGAGGCAGGCGGATGCTCTCGTATTCTGAAAATGCCTCTATGAGCACTTGAGTTGAAGGAGATGCGCCAGATGGGTTATGTTTAGTTAGCTGCGCAATGGATGAATGCTTGCTCCAAGGGTGACAGTAAAGAAGCACTCACAGCCCTCACGAGGTGATAAATATCTTCGAAGGATTGGTTTGCTCCCTGGCCGAGGTGCTAATTAAAGATATCTTCTCAGGATCGGGGATTTTGCTCGAAAGATGCGAGTGTAGCTCACAGGTGTTGTTGGGTGAGCTGCATCACCAAGAAGAACTACTCTACCCTTGTACCAAGTCTTCAGCTCTGGTCTATCGTATAGGCCGTACTGGTGTGCTGTTTTTAAATATCGTGCCAGTCGTTTCACCATCGGGGGAGGCTCACTTTGATTATCTTTTCGGCGCCTTTCAACAATTCACCGGATCCGAAAGGCCATAAGGCGACTGGGTCATCTTTGAGCTGTTCCAGTCTAGTGCTGTCGACAGCACGCCAGGTTTCCTTAGTCTCTACGTCTCTTCGCGCGATGCTAAATTCAGATTTGTGTCATCAAGGGGAATCACGAAACATGGAAGGTTGGCTTACGCCCAGGAGCTTTTCGTCTCGGATACCGGATACGTTATCATATGTGTGCCATCCCCGAAGAAGTCGATCAGGGTACTCGCCGTAGACTTCGGCGTTGGACCAAACCCTCCCATCTGCGATTCAGTTGCATCAGCTCGAGTCGGACTTGGATGCATGTGTCACTGGCAAGTTTAGACGCACCTGCGAAACGCCCGTGAATGTCGCCTCTTCCTTCCCAAACAGACTGACACGCGTGCTACTATGCAGACCGTCGCACCCTACGACGAAACTCGCGGTGTCAGTCGTACCATCTCCCAGTATCACTTTCACCGAGTCAGACTCGGGACTTTGCTGCACATCAACTACCATTCGTTCCCAGTGAATCTCGACGCCAGCGTTCAAAGCAGCTTCCGATAGTAAATGTAAAAACTCGTGGCGACGGATGCCTATCCCGATACCTGGGCGCTTTCCAGATTCGTACTCTGAATCTGTTGGTTGGGCTTCCGCATGGGTAGGAATGCCTTCACCGAGCAAACGTTCGTCTCCGGGAACAGTGGAGTAAACGGCTACTTGATCCACAGCCTTCCCTGGCAATTTAGAAATCAGCCCTGGAATCAACGAGAGAACGCGTAGTCCGTTGGCTTGTAGCCTGATAGAGGGGGATGTGTGAGTTGCAGGGTCATCTGCTGCTGCAGGCAAGAAGGAGGGTCGCACATAAGACTCAGACCGCCATCGGTATCCCGTTTGATTCTTTCATATATAACTGGGTGGTATCCCTTGGATTTGAGGAAAATGCTGAGTAGCGGTCCTGCGATCCCGCAGCCTACGATAATGACTTTAGTGGGAGTTGGTGAAGACATATATTTCGTGCACTGATACTCTCTGGCCTGACATATTTATACTGCTCATTGGTACTGAGGTTTCTGTGTGGTGCTTCATTATGGACTTAGCAAGCTGAAGAGCTAACGGGCACACCACGGTGATGACTCATCCTTCTTGAGTTTTAATATTCACACACGGTGGTGCTTCGGAAAGGAGTCAGAGTAAACGGATAAGTACTAAGTGCTCGCTACGGGTAGGACTCATGGATATCGGGGCCGAGATAGTCTACTCGACTTGACTCCTACAGCTGTACATATGGCATAGTACAATGGTAGGCTCTGTTGAAAGACTCAAGTGACACAAGATGCTAGTAAGTCTTCAGATACTTTGAACATGTTTGCCTGACAATGACAAACTTGTAATAGACTTCTTCCTCCATTCAATCGTCGCCTGCTATTGCAGTATCAACCCGTCGCGTGTTCCCTCTGTCAAGAGGCCCCTCAGATCCGAAGGTCAAACCGCTTTCTATCATCGATGCATCTGTACTGCGCTACGCCCCCACCAGTGCGACCTGGTTTTTTGATAAATCACCAGGATTTTCACTAGATGCACTTGTCTTTTCTCTGCAAAAGACGTTAGATGCATATCCTCAATGGAGTGGATCCTTGCACACAACACAAGCGCCACATGATACCACAAGCAACATTCCGCACAATCAACGTTTTGCTCGTCCTCGATTGGCTTGGGGGTTTCCCACTGATCCTGGTGTTGAGCTTGTTATAGCCGAATCAATCCATAAGCTCTCCCCGCTGCTGCCAACTCCAGCAGAGAGGACATCGACCAAGCGGATTTGGGACGGAAGCGTGATAGCTTCTCTTGGCCTTTTACCTGACAGTCCCAAACTTGCGTTGCACGATCGTTTGTCGCACCAGGATCTCCCGTGTATGGTTGTTCAAATAACAATCTTTGCTTGTGGTGGTATCGCAATTGCAGTGAAGCTGGCCCACCCTCTCGCCGATGCCCAGACCCTCCTAACCTTCGTACATGATTGGGCTGCAATCCACAGAGGTGCCGAGGTCCCTGAGAAGCCGTTTGAGCCAGAAACATTGGACGAGGCGGCTCAGGGCGATATTAATATGTTGGAACCAGATGAAGCTATCCTAGCCCGCGCCCAAAAGATATCTCTTCACAGATACGATTGGTGGGCGTCTGCGACGCCAGATTGTCCCCCATTCATGCTGCAGGAGACTGAAGTACCGTCCGCTATCCGATCACATCCGGCTGCGAACAAGCTAGGAAAGCCGCTTCCGTGGGCAGAGTGGGACATATTGAAGCCAGTTGCCTATCGCTTAGTCTACTTTTCACGCTCGGAAATTCTCGCAATATGGAAAGCCGCAGTTGCAGAGTCACCGTCTGCTGAAGAGGCCCCTCCGAAGATAAGTAAACTGGACGCGCTGCTGGCACACATCTGGTCTCTTATTGTCCGTGCACGCGAGATTTCTTCGAAGGATTTCAATGTCCATCTTGACGTGACGATTGGGCTTCGGTCACGCCTTGGGTTGCCTGCCAATTTCCTAGGATCGCCAATACTGAACGTTCCGGTTACGGTTCCTGCTTCGCAGGTCAAACTTAGCTCTGCCGCAAGAATTCGGTCTGCCATAGCACCCTACGACCATTCAGCATTAGGCGACATGTTGCATGAGCTTGCGTACGAGGTAGACCTCTCCAGACGATGGAACGCCTTCCTTGGGCAGAAACATACAATTGTGACCAGCTGGCTAGAGAACAGACCGGGGATGAGTGCATATGATGTTGATTTTGGGTTCGACGCAAAGCCCCGAATCGTTGACCCACTTATGCCAGAGTGTGATGGATGGTAAGCTGTGTAACCATATGTTCGCTCAGATATAGATTAAATGTTGTCTTTGGCAGCGTACAAATCATGGAAAGTGGGTCGAAAAGCAGGAATGGCAGTGACACGAATCAATGGGTACCCTGGTATGAGGATGGGGTCTCAGTAAGCCTGCATTTCAGGGAAGATGTATTGTCGAAAATTTTAGCTGATGACAAGCTGTTCCCATAATTTGTGATGTTATCTGTACATGCGTTATGATTCATGTGCTTTTGCCCAAAGCCGTCCGGGTAAACCCAAAGTGCCACCTCTTCGACAAATCTCTTCTAGTGCTTCGAGCTTGAAATCTGCTCCTAATGCACCGTGCACTTCGACGCTGATCCCGCGTGCCTTGGTCTCATCGTAAGCCACGGAAATTTCTACTAGGCCTGATATCGGTGGATGCTCTGGAGCTGTCATGACAATCTTGGAGCGACGAGGTTTGAACGTCATTGGGTCGATGTGAGAAGCCTCGAATATCGGGTCAGAGTTATGTGAAGGAATGAAGACGTTAACGGGTATTTTGCGAGGTGTCACGGTGCCTGATGAATGGGATATTCACGATCAATCAGACTAGACACCAGTGAACGTACCAGAGATAACGGCCTGTAAATCTTCCTCTGTAGTCACATTCTCTTGTTGCTGATATTCCACATCGACGGCAAGTCCTTCGGTTTTCCATTGGCATGCAGACAGAGTCTCGTTTAGCCAGCATTGCTCGCGTACAACCTATCAACGTGAATGAGCCAGACTAATGGAAGCAGGAAATGTTGAATATCGTTACCTCCAGTACACCCCATACCTCCTTCATGCTGTGAACCGGCACCTTCTCGAGAAGGAACCCCGCTTCTTCGGGAGACGTCAAGCGGAGTTGTAGAGGTGGATGAGCTGACGTTGGAGAGCGCCAATGAAATATTCCGCATAGATTTCCAGGAACAAGGTTGTTAAAAACTTACATGTAAAGCAATATAACGTTCAGGGGACACTGGGTTGGACGGATTGAGCTGGCAGCGATTTTAGCTTTCCGAATGTGATACAATTTAGTCTTCTGACCCACCAGCAAATCCACCCAGCTTCCAGTCCCGTATGACATCATTCCTACTGCGTTCAACGTCTCCATGCTACTCAAAGGATTGATGACCAGCTCAATATCCCTCATTTTTGTCTGACTCATCACAACGCCTGGATACTTTCCACCACTTGTAAAGTCTAGCATCCAAACATTTCGTCCTGGGGAGTCGTTTGTAGGATCAAGGGAGCTCAGATCCAGAAGCTGAGGAAAGACATGCTCTAGGTCTAACCCGCTGGGTACGAGGGGGAAAGTGGGACGAGTGGTCAGTGTGGGTATGGACATGGAGGCAGGAAATAGATGCGTTGCTACGGAGGGAGACAGTGTGAGTGTTGCAGTTGTTGCGCCTTTGGGGCGCGACGCAAGATAGGATCGGACGTTGGAAAGAGGGACATCAAACTGGGGGAGGGCTGGATTGGTAGTGGAATCTAAACTTGTTGAGGCGATACCGCGAAGAAGGGTGAGGTAGGAGAGTGGTGATATGTACACCAAGAACGATAGACAAGGTGACATCAAATACGGAAGAGGCAGGGCATGAGCCCTCAGGAGGTAGATATCCAATGGCGCACGCTCTACAGACAAGGAGCTAGACGAAATTTTGAAAGGAGCCTAGTATTTGGAGAAGAATAACTCACGATGCGACCACCTGCGCTTCAGTTTTCGAGAACGACTCCACCACAGTACACAGCTCATCGACATCTACAAACCATCTAACTCCACCATCTTCCTTTCTTTCAGCCAATCTGTCTAGCATAACCAGATAGCGTAGGTGATCTAGAATGATGTTGCCTAGTCGTGCAGCTTCCACTGGATCTCGGACTTGGTCTGGACGTTGCACCTCTGTAAGGAACCCTTGAAAGCTCTTCTGTAGAAATGCATCTAGAGATATGGAGCCGCTAATATTGGAAGAATCCGGAGCACTGATAGCATACGAAGTCTTGACATTGGAGACTTGTGCATTCGACTCCGCACGGTCGACTGAGAATTCTACGTCTACCACCAGAACCTTTCCACCTAAGACGAGACTGACGCCGGTTTCTCCTACTTTGTCCTTGAAAGTCTCCATTCCCACCAAGGCGGCCCATGCTTCAAATCGAGAGATAGACCAGTCCACCAGCGCAGCGCGATCTGGCGGTATGTCCTCCCCGTAGTTCGTCCCAGACCTTTTCCTCAGAGCTGACACAGTTTGCTGGACGTTCTGTTCCGACTAGGTCATCTTTTCAGTTATACGGCTTGCTGAGATAATGAACGATCTGACAAGATGCAAGGAGTGATACAAAGCTGCCTGTTGACGCAGGAGAGATACGAGTTTCGTATTCGTAAAGTCAGCCGAGTGATATTGGTTGAGAGAATTCACAAGCTGATCGGATATTTGTATGATATCTTGCAATACGCTACACGATGCTTCGGCAGAGGACGCGAATGGATGAGTAACATGAGGAGCGAGTCCATCATGCACCTTTAAATTTTGTATTGTCGAAAGGAGAGTTCCCGGAAGATCGTTCATAGCATCTGGGATTTGGTAGTCGTGGTTCAATGCAAACCAAGTTACCTGGTCAAAGCTGCATAAATGTCATCATGTGACATTCACGCGTCCTTAGCTCTATAATTATTAGTACAAGCTCTCTCAATCTCATCTCGAGCCTTTTAGTGTATCTTAGTGGAAGGGTTTTATGTGACAGTCTGAACCAGTTTCATAACCTGAAGTACCTGTACTACATGACTGTAATGGAAGTAAAAACTTTTCTGGAAAACCACTTTATGCGACACCCTGCGATGTTTTTCCGGCGTTTGCAGTGTCAGTCTTGATGTTCGTGGTAAGCTTAGTCCTAAGTCAGTCAAGGTGAGTGTCTGAATGTAATATCAAAGATGAGACATACTGTTCTTCCGAAAGAGAGTCCTCCAAGTCAGAGGTATCAGATCCTTTGGCTTTCGCTTGAGCGATCTAATCAAAACCATAAGCAATTGCAGTCGTGATTCTCCTAAAGATGACTTGCCTTGATATTGAGCACTTGAACTTCGCCAGTCAATTTAAGAACCTTGTTCTTGATCTTGCCAACCTGAAGAGCGGCGGCTACAACGCGTCACTTCCGTTGTCGCATATTTACATGGAGAGCTGGCGCTTACCTGTGGCACCGCTGGCATCGTCAATCTGAGGGTTGAAGTCGTCTGTCTCGGCGCTCTCGGCAGCCTCACGCATAGTGTTCATTGCTTCCTAAAGCGCTATAAGCACCTTTGCAGCCAACAAAGATGTCGAAAACGTACTAGAGTATCTGAACTGACGGTGGTAAGATCGACACCATCGAAAGGATCTAATAGACATCAATCGTAAGTAAGGCTCAGCCATCGACTTCAGAGTAATGCCGGTCGACTTGCCCACAAAGACGGCATTGGCTTCAGCCTGGGCGTTTCCACCGACGCCATCAGAGATTTGGAAATCCGCGTAACTGTAGAGGGTCACAAATTAAGTTCAGACAGACACCCCGGTTCAACGGCTAAACCACCACATACGCTTGCTCAACAAAGGCAGCACGGGCAACGACCTCGTTACCAGTTGGAATTGGGGCCGCGGAAACCACTCCGGCAAGGAGAGGAGCACAAAGAGCAAAGAGAGCGAAACGGACCATGCTGGAAAATGGAGAAATTTCAAACGACGACGAGGAATGCAAGAAGGGCCGGAAAACAAAAGAAAACAGGCTGGCTGTCGGGTGGGTGGAAAGTGCTGGTTCAGCAAGAAAAGAAAGTACTGAGGAAAAGAAGGTGAGACGCCGTCAAGACAGTCAAGGTTCAAACTGATTAGACATGCAACCGTTGTGTATCTCTTTTATATTGAAGGATTGGACGGCCCGGCAAAGCAGCACGGCCAGCGCGTTTGTGTTCCAGAAACATACATGATCTGATTCTGAACGCTAGCATTCTTGTGCGGTTGCTAGAGGAACTGGCAAGATTACGCGTGGCCGTTAATTATAATACCTCCGAATCATCTAGGGTATGTTTTGTAACAAAATCGCCCGTTAGTTTTCACAGGCCATGATGAAAAATCAGTACACGAACGAGCTGACTTCAGAAGGACGGATTAAGGAGCAGTCCTCAGGCTGACCCAAATTGGACAAAGTTCCTACGCCCAGAACGCAGTCCTGATAGACGACCGAACCTCCAGGAACTCGCTCAGTCTCATAAGGCACTCCAGGTCCCAGGGTCTCCTAGTCTCCTGTAATCATCAAGCCAACCGAGGCCAACCAGGGCCAACCGTTTCGATTGACATTCTGTTTCTGCCGACGGCAACTTGCACCTCAGGGTGGCAACTTGTCTATCCCGGACCGCTGGTGTTAGTATTTGAATTGTGCTTTCCCCCAAGGACTACAGCCTAGAGAAAATGTACATACCTAGTGTGTGATATTCGATAACACAATCGAGTACCTTGGGGGCTAGCATGTTTATACAGTAGGTGGAGGGTCCGGGAGTAATAAATGAGGCCAGCGGCCCTCCCATAATGCCAAGGATATCATTTCCCGTGGTTACACCGAGTCCTGTGAATGAGCAACCACACTGGAACCAGGAAAAGGCTGGAATAGGGTACTTCAAGAACACAGCCAACAGAGGATAAAAAGAAGCTCAACAATGCAAATAATTTACACAATTGCTACATACATACTGTTGATTAAAATCAAGACGCAGAGAAGATCAATGATAAAGATGCGGACGTAATGAAGTGTGCATCAAGTAGGAGCCCAAGACCCGCTCGCGCGAACGTCATCCACTCCCATTGGTTTCCAACCCGGCAATCGCCAGGCAGAGATGTTAATGACCATGTTGTTCAAAGCTCTCAAAGCAGATGCCTTGAAGCCTTCGCGCCAAAAGGTCTCGGTCACAGATGCGGTCGAATAATGGGTCGAAGAAAAGCGGTATAAATCCGGGTAGAAGGGGTCATAGTAAGTCGTAAGATACATGTGCTTGGCATAAGATATTGCAATTCTAGCCATTGACAAACATAAGCACCTGTGGAGACGAAGAAATGAAAACGAACCTATACATGACAATAATGAGAAAAATTTGTACTAGGCCCCACACGAACCATGCTCGAGCGGCCGATAGGCGGCGACCAGGGAACATAGGTGACTAAAAGAAGGTTGTTGTTACTTGGTAAGTGATCGAAGGTACTAAAAAACTTACTGTGGTGCCACTTCTCTGCATACTAGCCCGCAGTGGTGCAAGCCTAGTCTTGATCTCTTCCGTACTCACAGACAGCTCTTTTGCAAGCTGTCCTCTGCTTGCGCGTGCAGCACGAGACGCTTCTTCGAGTTTCTGTATGCGATTTCGAATCTCATCTGTTTCAACGAGAGCCCTGATGTGGGAGACGGGTTAGCATAAGAGTGAATGAACTTAATGTGCATACGTACTGTTCTCCATCCTTGATATCCTCGACAAGACTACGAAGACCGCTGGTAATACGCTGAACAGCCTCCTGCCGCGTCAATGGAAAACCATCGGAGTCCGAAGGTTCAACAGAGTCAGGCTCCTCAACAGCTCTTCCCATCGCATCAACAATGCGCACTACACTCCTGTTCCGAGACGTGTCCTTTTGCCTCTCTTCGTCAGGATGTTTCCGTCCAAAAGCATCCACGACACGTATACCGGGAGTCTTTCGTGGACTACGGGGCCTGCGAGGAGGTGAGACTTGGATCAAAGGCGGTGGAGGTTTAAAATTCTCGTTCTCCTCGCTCTTTCCGACATCAACCGAAGGCTTGAGCGACCCATCCTTTTGGACAGGTCGACCGTTCTCTTCAGGCTGCACATGTTCATCCTGTACGCTGTCCTTGACAGATTCGTCCAAACTTTGCTCTGACTCCAATGCAGAATCTTGTTGAAACCGTACACTTTTCTTGAACGGTGTTGTAAGCCATCCTCCAGGTAGCGCAGGCGTTTGGGGAGGCATCGATGCCGCTCTCGATAGTGATGCTACAGGAGTAGCAAGACCGCTATCACCTTCTTTTTCGTCGTCTGTCGGAAGAGAATGTGATCGTATCAGGGGATTGTGTCTCTGGGGAATGGGTGTCAACACCCACGCTCCTGGCGGTTTAGGTGTCTTCGCCACAGACAAGCTACCAGGGAACGCTGAACTCTGAGGCTCTTGCAATGGAAACTCCCCATCATCAGACGATGCTGACGAAGGAGGATCTGGAAGATCTGGCAAATATTTAGGAGGCGAAGGGGTTTCAAATTCGAGCTTGGAAGTACTGAAAGAGGGAAATTTCGGAGGTGTTGAGGGGAACGGGAATATATGCTGAGGTGGTTCTGGTGTTGAGGGTATATCTGAAGGAGGAGAAGGTGGAGGAGAAGGTGGCGAAGTAATGACCTTCTTAAGTCTAGCCTCATCGTTCATACCAGCCGAGATAGGTAGAGGAGATTGTACAGGAACTTCTGGATCGGGGGATGGAAGTGCGGCCTTCGCATGAAGTGTAGGAGTGCGCTCCTGGGCAAGATCTTCCTCTTCGTCGTCGGTATCTATCACCAAGGTATGAAATCAGCTAGGATACAAGTACTACGCAAGATACACACCAGTCAATACGTGCTCAGAACTCTGTGCAGGGTCACGTAGAGCCTCCTCATTACGTGGAGCCTCATTTACATACACGCTGGGGACCTCTTGGTGATGCTCCGATTGATGTTGAGGCTGAGACAATGAGACATCCTGACGTACATCCGAACTTGACCTGTCGGACGAAGGAAACAACAATTTCCCTGGATTGCCGTTCAGCGAGGTCCGAACAGGAATGTGACTGGTCCTATCATTCAGGTTGGAAACCGTACGTGAGCGGGGTTGGGGGGGAGAAGACGGTGAAGATTGCGTCTGTGCATGTATTTGACTTCGAGTGGTAGGAGACCCATGGTGCAAGGAAGTACGAGAGGACGCGAAACGAACTGAAGATGTTGATGTGGATTGTGAGGGGGATTTATCGCTTTTTGTCTTGTCGTAACTAGTATTTCCATTTGTGATAGGTGGCGATGGGGAGACAGGTCTATTCGGGTGGTTAGCCAAACGCGAGGCTAACACCGGTCGCTTGGTAGATGGGGAGAGGGTGGAAGATGACGCTTTGGCTTTGACATTGGGAAGGGGGGATAACGCCCTTAGTGATTTACCGGACGCGGCAGGAGAATTAGAAGTGTCTCGTTCACGTACGGGAGAATGTGCATGCAAAGATGGCGACTGAGTTGTGCGAAGGCTCTCGGCGCGCACCCTCGGTTTATGAACTACAGGTTTAGGCTGCTGTGCAGATGCAATGGAAGAGGTCGAAAGTGAGGGCGAGGGTGAGGGTGAGGGGTTGACACTATGACTACGATTAAGAGCAGGAGAAGACCCATGTCCATCTTGGATAGAAGAATGCGATCGCGTATGTGCCCAATGGGGACGAGATGCACTCCAATGTCTCTCCCTTTCATGCTGAACCTCGGTGACTAATTCCTTCATCGACTCTTTTTCGCCAGCGCTTCTGGAGTTTATACTCGGTGAGCTAGCCCGCGAAGAGGTATATGAAGAGGAATGCGAAGAAGCAAGAGAATGGTGACGGTGACGCATTGAATGTTCGTCAGGCTCGTCCACTTTCGAGTGATGAGATGGGACACTGTGTGTACGTTCGCGATTTGCCGTCGGTGAGTGCAGACTTAAACTGGAGGTGGGTCGAGAAGAGTGTGGATGCCATTGTGGTCTTGGGGAATTCCAATTCCTTTCACGTTCGTGCTCCACTTCAACCTGAAATTCGGTCTCGATCTCCGTTCCATCGTTCAAACTGATGATCGAACCATTAGAGCTAGTTCGAGAAGACGAACGGGAATGATGTTTGGGCTTAGGTGAAGTCATGGATAGCCTGGAATCCGGTCGCGCTGGCGTGCTACTCGTGCGTAGACGAGCGGACGGCGAATGTACGTTGTAATTTGTTGGACGAGAACTTATACTAGCACGAGGTTTATTCCAATTGTGCTCTCTTTCTAAGTTGCGCTCCTGTTCCCTTTCTTTCAGCAACTCCCGGTCTGGGTGATGACAATTTCAGAGCGGGGTGGTTGACAAAGAAAGGCTCACTTACACTCAGCTTGAGAGCTTATAGAGCTCGTCCTTTTCGACGAAGCATCGTCGTCAAAGCTACGTAACGATGAACTACTCCCTCTTCTCGCAAGCGAACTATGTTCGTGATTTAAGATCGGGGTTGGAATTGGTGACGAAGCCAAGATAGCGCCATGGCTGGAATGTCTATGCTCAGATGGGTTCGCATGAGGTTGTGAAGGATTCTTAGTCCAGTCCCGCTCGTGAATGTGGCCATTCTCCGATGGTTCCCGAGAACGACTACGGGCTCGTCCGGAATGTGAATGCTCGGCGCGAGACGTGAGGAGATTCGGTGTGGAATGGTGTCTGATATTTGCAACAGGCGTTTTTGAGGACGAGATCTCTTGACGAAGTGGATGATCTAAATGATACATTCAGCGTGCATTCGCGGGTACACAAGTAAGACACCGACCTATTATCTCATGCGATGAAACTTCATAGCTGTCCAGACCTCTCATAGCTTGTTGCATTTCCGAGTCTAGATCTAAGAGATCTACAAAAACCAAGTGAACATTTACCGCAAGACAACTAGTTGTGTTTCCACCCACTTGACTGAAATTCAGGATTGATGGACATTTTTATTGAATTATGTTGTGGGGTACTGGTAGCCGCTGGCGGCGTCGATCGCGAAGAATTCAAATCGCGGAGAAGCTTTACAGTGTCTGTAGTGTCTGTGCTTTCATTGGCTTAAAAAAGCAGAATAAGACGCGAAGTCAGTGTCAAGAACAGAGACACACCATCAAGATCGTCTTTTTTTGTTTGATGAGCAGAGTCCGGTTGCCGGAACCTGCTGGAATCCAGTTTCTGGCGCAGAGTATCAAATATGGCAGCATGTGAGGAGAGCAAAGATATTTCAGTCGCTGAAAACAAGATTCGCTGTGAATGAAGGTTCGTTAAGGAGCAATAACCGACATACTGTCTGCAGACTCGACTTCATCATCACTCATGCTCCTCCGCTTGCCTCTATTCGAACTCCGTTCCCTCTTCACCGTCTCTACTCTGGGACTGGATTCAAACTCGCTAGCATCAATGCTATTTCTCCTTAGCTTTTCCTTCAACTTCTTCTGTGGCGTGTCTCCAGGATCCCGTCGAACGCGTGAAAACAACTCCTTGAGACTTTCTCGAGCTAGACTGGGTTGTGAGGATCCATATTCCGGTATATCAAAGTCTGAATCAAGTTCCACTGAAGACGAGGACGAAGGAGTAGGTGCTTCTGGAGCTTTAGCTTTAGAGCCACGGGGAACGCGAGCCAACACTGCTCTCAATCGTTCTGCTGGGGTGTCCTCGAGAATGATAGAGGGGTTTGCAGGCAGAGCGGATGACAGCGACAACTGAGCAGCATCCGAATTATTCACCCCGGCATTGGTTTCATGATGGGATTCATTAAATTCCGTCCACGAATCTTCTGGTAGGCGAGAAGGCCCAGCCTGTGAAATGTTGTTCGGAGAACTAGCGAAATCGTGAGCGATAGACTGAGATTGCCTCGAGACTCTGAGGCGGGGAAGGGGTGTCGCAGTCGGTGTGTCCATCGTCGCTGTCGCCGTTGTCGGCGAGATGGCAAAGTCAGACTAAGTTAAAGTACAACTCCGAAAATGCTTGCACGCACGTGACAGAAAAGGTATATATTTTATTTAATTATATAATTAGTAGATAAGATAAGTACTGATCCACAAGTGGCACTCGATGCCCGTTTAAGTTACTTTTGCAGGACATTTGAACCAACTAACACTATTGAGAACAAATTAGATTCATGTCTTCTGGCCATATAAAGACAATCGCTTACACAAACTCACTCCCAACCTCTGGATAGTATACTCGAAGTCATCTCCCGATAGCAGTAACGCATCTCCATGAACGAGCGTGAACCGCATGTTCTCTTTCGGAGCTTTCCTCATCGCCGAGCTTCCACCCATGCGTTCCATTTCGCACGCAATTCCAGTTTCTTCGACGACTTCCTCGTCCTTGATATGATGCTCGTCGGGGTAAGAAGTGTCCATCCGAACGGACTCTTGCTCTTCTTTCACCTTCACCACGTCAGGCACCGTCACTGTCGCTTCCGTGAATGGCATAAGGAGACCGTCCGTGTCGAAATCCGACTTCGGTACGGGCTTTTCAGTTCGATCTTCAAGCTTGGACTGAGGCGTACAGTCATCAGACGAACCAGGTTGTACTGACGCACCGGTCAGAGCAGGCGAGCTCACGACGAACTCAAACGTGGCGAGTTTTTCTGCAGAAGTAGTCAATCCAGTGCTTTCCATGGCAGGAGGTAAAATATCCGGGAGATGAGGAAAGTTAGTCTCAGTGGCTGATACGTGCATTGCATCAGGCATGAATAAGGTATCAGTAGAACTTGTGGCATAGTCCTGTGAGGATAGAGGTCTCGACATTTCAGCATGGGATTCGACGTGACAGTATTCGGTAGCGGTCATATTGATATCCAGAATCATCGAATCATTGGATGTTGACGGCGCAGTCATTGACTCCATTGCATCGATAATATCAACGGTAGCGCCTTTGGATGCGAAATTTGACGGCTTGGACATCAACCTCAAGCGCTCCGTAGATATGGGAGTGCGATCAAGGGTAGCCGAAAAACCAGATGTAGGCTGAAGCTCGATCGCGACCTCATGTCCGAGACACATGATTATTATGCTGTGGTCCTTTGCAGAAAGAACCGTGTCGCCCTTAAGGAGTAATATGAGCACAAATCGGGCATATTTACACACACATCGCACCTTCTTTCGACCAAGCACTGTCCAAGCGAGGACTACCAGTTGATTGATGCTAAATGCATCTTCACCCTTTTCCGGCTCTCCATAGTATCGACCAAAGTGTTCCAAAAGATCCTTAGTTTGCTCGATACTAAAAGGGACTTCACTCCATGGTACAGGAGGTAATGTCGTTGAAGCAAAGCTGGATGCGAAACAGGTTGAGTTTTGTGTAGAAGGGACGCCGGCTGTGTACGAGAAGTATGGTCCTGATAGTTCATGAGTCGGTTGTGGGTAGTCGCGTAGACAGTGAACCTACTCAAGTCTGTTTCTTCTCTCGACAGTACTATTTCTTCTTGAACACGTTTTAGTAAATCTGTATGCTCTTCTTGAAGTGCTGGATTATTGCAAGTGAAGATATGCTTTACAACGGCTTTCCTCGTTACTTGAAGGTCTCTCAACACTTTCGCAGAAGATACTGCAGCAGGATCGAATCGCTGAGTTCTAAATACAGCCCTAATGAATTTTCTGGTGTCGAACTCAGCAAAACGGTGAGTAACGCACAGCTTCACGTGTTGTCCAACCTGGTCGGTGGATAGTATGTTGTCCTGGTGAACCCGGTATACCAGAGTACGCATGCCATTGTCCCAATCCACTACCAGTGGATCGATGTACGTGGGAATAGCGTTGATTGGAAGTACCATTGGAAGATGTTGACCAATATCACGCAGAATGTCCAGTTCTTGGACGGAGCAAGCAATAATTGGGACGTCCTTCATAAAAAACCGAGAAGTGAAACTTCATAGATGCATGATTGGGCATCGGAATGCATTGCCGTACCTTACAAAAAGAGCTACTGCATTTTCTTCTCCGGAAAAACGTTTGTCTGTTCAACTTTCCGCAAGTAGCACAGTACCAACCTTTCCATGATCCACCATCACCTATACCGGCTTGGCATTCCCTTATTGAAAGACGCCTGGTCCCATCATTTCTTTCGTGCTCGGGACGAGCATCTTCTTCTACATGATTTACTACCAACAACGGCAACCAGACAAGACTGGGTAATCGTGGACCTAGTGGTTCATGTCGCGACGGATAGCTGGGATTATCTTTGCGGCGTTTGCGGTAGAAAGGGGTGGATTCAGTGTCCGAATCGGCTTCGCCATTGTCATACCACTCTTCTGAAACTGACGCTAAAGAAGAACCAGAAAGACATCCAGCAGGCACTGTCGAGAGGTCGTTAGAATAATTCCTCTTCGCAACAAGAAAGTGAAGACAACCCAAGGACAAAGTATCTGGGACTGTGGCTTCATTCATGTTATCCTTTTGCTCAGAATTAACGATCTCGGCCGAATTCCAACTGCAGACATCATGCCACCATGGGTGATTCAACTGCAGGCGCGGGGACAACGACAATTCCTCCTCTCCGCCAGCATTCCATTTGAGCTTGAAACACCAACTGACTTTCCCGGTTATAAATCCAGGTGCTTTTATTGAAGGGACTCGAGATCCCAGGATACGCGTTTCCTGAATACCCGCATGAGCTACAGCTAGAGCACGATAAGCAAAATGAGACGGACTTTGACTCGCATGACTTGAAAAAAGCCCAGATACATGTACTTGCATTCTCCCGGAACTCTACCCTCAATTGTACGCCAAAACCTGTAAAGCGAAGCACGGGAAGTGATGCATAGCACTGGCGTGCCATGAATATAGCTCTCGGTGAGTACTTGAATTTCAGGAGGAATCATATCTGGTAGAACATGGTCAAGTGATTGCCCATCATGAAGCGGTCCAGACGCCGTGATCGTATTTCGTGTCTTCACAGAAGGTGAGTGTATTGTGAGAGGCACCAGGTCCGTGGATTCGACAAGCTTTCGCTTTCGCGAGAGTGGAAGGACTCCACTCTTTCTTTCATGCGATCATTCATGGCAATAAATGAGCATTTGTACTTCACACGACATATATTCGCGCTCACCATGCTGTTCAACCGTGGCTATAAGCTGATCTTTACAATTGTCGGGAGCCACAGACAATAAAGTGTGCTGTAGTAATTCCACTGATTTATGCACCAATTTCTTAGAACTATAGCCGTCGGCAGGAGGGAGAGAAAGTTCAGAGGAGGTGCATGTACTAGAGTCTATCGGGTTGACCGAGTTAGAATGCAGAGTAGAGCTCAAGAGTGAATCAGGGGAGCCTTCATGATCCCGGGGATAGTCATCTTTAGCTGGAGACTCAGCAGCGTCAGATATGATAAAGTTGGCGGAAACTTTGTGTAATGGTACCAAGGGCGGAGATGGAGGAGGCGTGAAAGTTGAACACATGGGACCAGGGGACGAAGACGATATAGATCTCGTCTCAGTAGAGAGTAGCGAGAAAGATGGAGAAGGTCTCAATTGTGCTAACTCTATATTGCCTCGTGGATGGGGAGCGTTCTGCAGCGAGGTCATAAGCTTTTCGCCGGATGAGGATGCAACAGCTGAAGAACACTGCATGGGGTTTCGCATCTTTCGATTCCGCATATCAGTGAAGTCGTGAGATAGACGTTTCGGAGAACGTCGAGACAATATCTCTAAAGGAGCTCTGTGTTCTGGTACGGTTTCCCGGATGTCAGCGAGTTGCTGAGAGAGGTATTCTTGCGTCCTATCCCACCTAGTATTGGTCGGGAAAAAAGACGCCGATGGTCCAGAATAATCGTGATATAACAATGGAGGGGCCTGAAAGGGGGGCGAACAAACAGGCACTCTATCACTGTTGAGGTCTGGAGAAAAAGGACCAGACAATGCGGTCAGTTTCGGAGCCGAGTACTCAGGAGAATCACATGTAGACTGAGCCTGTAAACTGGACGGAAGATGATTATGGGAGGAAGGATTCTTCATAGCTGATGAGAGACTCAAGTTCGTTTGAAAGGCAGGTATCGCCGGGGGGCCACCGATCATGGAAATCTCACCGGGCTCAGAACCTTCTTCCCATGTGTGTTCCTGTAGTGGTTGCACCCCAGATCGCAGGACAGGAGGCTCTTCAGCTACCGTTGATTTTGTAGCTGTGGGTGATCGCCCTTCGAGGGAGTTGCCAGGGAATGAGCATGATGGTGTTTCTATGGACCTTCCCGTCTCTTGCTCTTTTTTGACCTTTATGATGGACTTCAATTCAGAGGAATTGAACGATTGGTCCTGCTTATGCGGCTGAAAGAGAGATCGGGGCGTCGGCGATGAAGTGATTTGTCCAGATCTTTCCGTCTGTGCCAGGGCGTCTGAATAAGTATTACGCCCTACAACTGACTTGGGAGCAGCCTTGAAAGAGTCTGTAACCCAATCTTGGTGAGGATATGCAACAGAGTGGTTTGCTCCAGGATCAGGTTGATCTTTCGGAATCTGCACCAAGTGCGACCGAGTTTCGATTGAGTTACCAGGAGGCGAAGATGGCGTCCCAGTGGTCTTTCTCCCCTCCTCCTCTTTCCCGGTTTTTTTGACTTTGTTAAACTTCAAGTCAAAGACACTGAAAGGTTTCTCCTGCTTGTGCGGTTGGGAGGGAGCAGTAAATGCTGGTGCCTCTACTTGCATCGCAACCGAGGGTTCAGTCTGAATAACACCAGAGAAGTCTACGGCTTCCAAGGGTGAGGAGGAGGAAAGCGGCGTAAGTGGACTGAGTTCTGAGTCATGAAGGGCCCGGGAGGGCGTTGTTGTTGGTATTGTAATAGACAACTTGGGTAGTGACTTGCTACTCGCCGACTTCGACCTTGTAACTTTCCTTCTACATTTCCTCTTTTCTGAGGAAGTCACAACGGCTGCACAGTTATCTGGGATTGTAGGCAGGGTCGGAGAGGGCATAGATTGAAGTGTTGGTACCACTTGGCATGAAGTACCCTGATCATCAGGAATCGAATTCGCATTTTGAGCGGCTGCCGCATCCATGCTTGAAGGGTGATGCCTGGACGCATCGTCCAAAGCTCGACGTTTCCGTTTCTTTGTTGCAATCGACGGTTCGTGGGGGGTGCTCTCAACAGAATTAGATATAGATTCGTTTTGTGAAGCTTCACGGCGTCGACGACGGGTTTTCTTAGGCTTCTTCTCAACAGAAGGGGTTATTTGAGAAGATCTGGAAGTGCCGGAAGTGCCGGACCCATCCGCCTTCGTATGTCTTGACATAGAAGGCACAGACGTAGACGAGGAGTCATCGACCAATGATGATGGTACAATTTCCTCTTCTGAAACGATACATGATCTAATCAAGTCCTCGGCTCTACACACGAAATCGCGCACCCTGCACAATTTTCAATAGGAGTCCTGACTGCGTGTGACGATGAACCCTTACATGAAAACGTCTATCGTGGTGTTTGAACCGTCATCCTGCGGTTCAGAGATGGTAATTCCGTTGTCTTCATCGATGAGGACCACAGGAACCGGTGAATGTCCCCATGAAATGCCATTCACACATTTTGTTCCTGAGAGTTCAGGAAGAATTGCAAGCAATTCAGTCTTGCTCTATCAATTGTTGGTTAGTCGACTAAGGAGATAATCGAGTCTATATGAACATACGCTACACCACTGGCGCGGGCGAAGAGTTGGCGTGTCGTCGAGGGGGGTACTGGGTGTTATGGTTTTTGTGGTTGGTTGCCGAGCTACTGTCCATCGGGGATTTCCTGGCGTTGGTGGACCTTAGTGCACTAGTTAATGCAAATAGAAATCTGGACAGATGAGAGAGTATTCTTTACATTTCCAGGAATTTTTGAAAGTCTTTTCGACTTCAGACCCGCCTGCCTTTCCAGCATGTTTCGCGCGCAGGTTTAGTTTCAGAAGCGAGTCTGCAGCTCGCCTGCCACGTTTGACCGGTTTTGCGGCCTCTGATGTAGAAGAACTGGAGGGTATTGTAGGTGGCGAAGAGGGGTCCACGAAGGCATTTGTAACTCTACTTTGAAACAAATTTGTGCTTTCCTTCCCCTTCCCGTTCTTCGCAGCAAGTTCGCCGTCGTGATTACTATTCAATCCGTCTGCCATGGCTACGTTCATGACACTGGGAGCCGCCTTCATTAGAGCATTCATAAAGCTGAGTCTTTGAAATACTTTAGCTGTCCCTCAACGGATACATGCCAAAGAGGCGTAGGTGAACACAAGAAATGCGAGATGCTGAATGACATTCATCAAAACGAGTAGTCATTTGTATTCCCAAATTGGAAACTTTCACGCCCACGTTATGTACGGCCTTCAGGCTTTGTGTAGCACAAATATTGTACAGTTTCACTATCGTACGACTGAGTCAACCTGCTATGGCTAATAGGCTATGGAGTTATGATAAATATAACCAATAATTAGAGAGTCCAGGCTACGATCCGTAGTCCGTATTGATCATAGTCCGTGCAAAGCAATATCAATGCCAGTCAATATCATCTCACCTCACGTCTTTTTCGACCACTACTACGGATTCATCGAGGGGCGATTCCCCAGCCGACGGCATCTCAGTATATGAAGGAGGTGCCTGTAATTGATTCGCCTCTGTGACTCGACTTGGCCCCGCCACGGGTACGTCTGCATCATTGATGAAGATCGCAGGCCCTGCAGTACGTCGCGGAGGTAGTGGAGGTGCGCCCTTCTGCGTGTTAGCTTGTCCCTGAGGTAAGCCGGTAAGAGTGCGCAGCTCTGGCGACGATGAAGAGGATGCCAGAGGTAGTGGTGGTAGGTTTGCGTCCAATCTAGCACGAACAGCCTCACTGAGAGCAGGACCAGAAGCAGTCAAATCATGTCGGATTGGCGGATGGGTTGACTGTTCAGAGGGGCTTGACCACTTCAGAAACATCTGTGACACAGTTAGCTCGGAATGCTGGACCTGGTCTGGAGCAGAACGATTTGCACGGGGTACTTTTGGTCGTCGACGATGGTCTCCTTGAGATAATTGAGAATCTTCGAGACGTGGCGGTGCGAGCACCTCTGAAGTCGTTTGCCGAGGATTGGTACTAGGCCGGGTTTGTGATGTACCTGGCGTTGAAGAATCTAAGAGGCAAGTCATTAGTACGAGGCACGATCAGGAGTCAGGACCAACACATACCTGCTCTGGCTTTACCTTTTCCTTTATCCCGAGTCGTGTGTAGCGGAATCAACTCTGAAGGAGGTTGTTGAACGAGAAATCTAGGATCTGGTGGGGATATTGGCTCTAAACAAGAAATAGTATTAGATATTGAGTGCAAAATGAGGAGGTACTTCCCACCTGTCCCTTTCCCTTTCCCATTATCATCGTCGGCACTTTTCTTATTGTTTTTGTTTGACTTTTTCGCTCTATGTTCTTTGACGTTTGAAATAGGAAGTGTAGAGGCAGACGTTTGGACTTCAACCTTGGTCAAGTGTACGGATACACTGTCGGGAGGAACGACGTATTCTTCTATTTCTGGACGGTTTTCCTTCTCGAGATTGTCCTCTGTGTTACCTTTCTTTGCATTCTTGTTCTGCTTCGTCCGCTTTCGTGCCTCCTTCCCCTTTCTTTTTGATGTATTGGCCTTCGGAGACAGCAATTCGTTTTTCTCTTCCAATCTTTGACGTGTTGGTGCCTCAGGAAGAGGGTCGTACAGTACATATTGTTGAAGCTCGATGTACGGCCCTACAGGAAAGTATTAAGATGAGCTTGGTCACACAAACGTAGCGACTAACCAATCTGATATCGTAATCTCTTCGTTTCCTCGACTATTTCTAATACTTTCTGGACTTGTGCACTGGTATTTGAACGTATTGAGATGAACCTCAGAGCCTCATCCTGAAAAAGATTTGCGTGAACACCTCTTCGTGGCAATTATAATAGCAAATACCTGCAGCATTCTCCAGCAGAATATCGCATAATCGCCAACCACTCCTTCCGCATACACGGTTACTTCATGTATTTTTAACCGATAGGCCTGTATCTCTGCAATGAGATTTACACCACCTTGTCTCGACCGATGTGTGTGCGAGTGGTGCCGGGGAGAACGGGAACCAGTGTGAACAGCGTGAACCATAGCCGAAGGCATGGGGTCAGTAGTCGGAGAGGGCGAGGATGAGGACGGCGTGGGAGTCGATTCTGATCTACGTCGGGGGGCTGGATGGGAATCGGAGGGGGAGAAAGCAGGAGCATAGATGATATGAGGGTTGGCCCTTCCTCCCGGGGTGTTTTGATTCCGGGAACGATCATCCTTAGAGCTGCTGGGAGAATATGAGGTAGTACGTCGGCTTGTGTTAGCGCTTCCAAAGGGCGACAGAATCCAAGGTACTTTTCGCTGATTGACAGAATCTTCGTCCTTGGGAGCATGCTGAGCTTCATTAGAGTCGATAAATGTTAACAGAGACGTTAAAATAACGATCTCGAGGCCCTTTCGATCTTCAATATCAAATCTAGAGCATATGGTGCATATGGAGGTAGTACAGAGTACTAATGTGAACGCACTGACCGGTTAAGATTGTAATCTAACACTTGCACCGTAGTAGATTTGAGGCGTCCTACAGGCTGCTTCGTGATAGCTACTAAAACAGGAGGGTCTGGTTTCCGAATCATAAAGCATTCTTCTCGCCTCCATTCGAATACGTGTCTGCACCACCAAAAGTGAAATGAAACGCGTTAGTACCAGTTAGACGCATTGCAATGTTGACTGACTCCTCCCACTGGAATGTCCACTTGAATGTGAATGTGCCCGTATATCTAAGTTCTACTGCAAGAGATGGATTACGAAGTTCAAGAATCTTGACTTTGCTAGTTGCGCTTGGGGCTGTGGCAGTCACGAGCAGCGATTCAGATACAAAATCTGTGCTTTCTACAGTGAAGAGGTTGAAACTTTTATGAAACCCAGATACTTACCGTAGAGTCGAACAACATAAACGGGACCAGGAATGCCTTGTTTGCGATAATGAGTGGTTCCAAAGGGATCCACGAGGTCAAGAACATTCGGGTCCGTCTGACTAGGTGAGAGACGGAGAGTAAAGAGATTTTGGTCGAGGCTCATGAAGCTTATACTATGCTTATAAGGTGTGCATTGCTTAGAGCTTTTGTATGCAAGGTAAAACCTACTTTCGGACTTCGCGAGAACAGCGTCAACACTGACTCCGGGTAATGCGCAGCTGCCAGTCACAGCGAAATCTTTCAGGGATAGGTGTGGTAAATCAGGTATGATAGATAGATAGATAGACACACAGCTCCGCGATGCGCGTCGAACCTCAAGGGTTCAGCTGGTATGTGTGTGTAGTAATTATTGAAGGTAACACTTGTAGTTTTCGAATTCAGTATGAAATTCAGTGTGTATATTCATTCGAATATCAGACAAATTGCTGAGGTACCACACATCTTTTCTTCAAACATACATATGAATGTTGGAACTGAGTACGCAGTCGTCACTGGGCACACTGATAGGTACCTGTCCTTGATTGATCAGTATATAATGCGGGTACTACTACTGAGTGTGCTGAGTGTGCTACGACTAGTCGGCCACAGGCTTCAGCATCTTTCAAACACTTTGTACAGGTCTGGTAAATCAGCGACTTGAACAACGCCAGCGTCCAGGAGAGATTTCGGAGCTGCTAGGTATCGTCTCATGGCTGGAAACAGGACATGTTGAATTTGCCATTTCTCTGCCTTCTCACTAGCTGTTTCTTCAGTGGAAGCAGGAGAAGTGATCATGTCTTCGTCACTAATACGTCCTGGAACATAGAAATATGCGAGTTCGCGTAGAAACGAGTCGAAACATTCGGTTTCGGACGTCCAGTTGACCTAGGAAAGACGCTGGTCGATTCAAGTCTGAATTCGTGATATTTAGACTACTCACCTGTGGTCCTAGTCGCATCAAGAACATAGGCAACTTGTCCAAATTCGGTGTGTAGTCTTTTAATAAGAGAGGTAAACTCTCGATGCGTCCATCAGCAGAGATGTCGAGCGAGAAATACTCTGTCAGCATATCTCGTTTGGTTTGAAGGATATTTACAATTCGCTGGATATTTAAAGAAATTAATAATCGCTACGATGTGCCAAACTGACACCAACCTCGACCACGTCAGGCTTGGTCAGACGCAATTTGTCCGACAGTTCTTCAGCATCCACAGCAATTTGGACTAGATCTCGTAATGAAGGCGGCGGTTCAAGCTTCAGTCTACTGAAATCGCCGAACTGGCGGAGGCCTAATTGATAGAAGAGTTCCTCACTGTTGCCAATAAATAAATAAAACTCATATAACGGAATAAAAGAAGAACTACATACGCCAATGCGCCGTGGTCGACGATGTATAACTTTGTCGAGTACTGTAATAAAGACAGACACCTATGGATATCAACGATTCCAACAAACGTATGTTTTTCCAGTATTTCGGTGAGCACTAATTGTGTTCCTTAGTATTTACTAGACCAAAGTAGGAAGGCAGAGGCACGTACATTTGTGTTTACCCTTCACTATCTTGTTCCTCAAGTTTCTTACAGAAGTCAGAAAGCATTCAGATTCCTTAACCTCGCGATGTCGAGACTGAGGTGGATTTTCAGATGAACTAGTTTTACTCTTCTTGCCCGAAATGTCGTCGAGTTGATTTGGATTCACTACCGGAAACATCGAATCAAGAGTACGGTCTTGCTGCGAAGTCCGCACTTTAAGGTGTGAGTAGACTTTTTTTGGCGCAGCTAGAAGAATACGACCGTCAGATATGTATCAGAGCATCATCAGGTTTCGATAACTCACAAGAGGAAGTTGAAGGCCCTTCGTCTTTCTCGTCGTCAATGTCTTCTCTTCCTTTTCGTTTTCTGTCATTCCGTTTACTATCGAGGTGCGAAGGTAACAAGGTCTAGGTACATTCTAAAGGGGTGTTCACTAGACGTGATAGCACTTGCCTGGTATTCAAAGGTGCGTGAATGACTCTCCTCTGTCAGCTTTTCTTGCAGAGCATCGCACACTCGTGCGGTTATAGTCTCCTCATTCAGGAAGTGCACCTCTTTCTTGGTTGGGTGAACATTGACGTCCACGGAGTGAGGGTGAATTTGCAAACTGAGGACAATGAGTTAAATTAAACACTTGAGTAGAGTTCGACTGACCTTAGGTACATGAAAGGAGCAGCACCTTTAGGAAGAACACCATTGTAGGCGGCCTCAAGAGCACGTTTCATGCGCGTAGACTCCACCAAACGGTCTGAGGAATTTGGTCAGGTCAAGCTTTACAACCAGAAGACACATATACGGTTGATGAAGAGCAGAAATGTCATCTTTTTGGCGTGATAGTTCGCATTGGTAAAATATGCCTCCGAAGACCACGACTCCTCAGGCTTGGCATTGTCTGTAACTTCACTGTAAAGCAGTTCTTTTTCAATTGAATGTCCGTACAGCATTCTTATGGTCTGTTGAATAGACGATGCTGAGGGAGTGCTCAAATCAGGGGAGGCAGAACCCGCCTTAAAAACAGGCATGAGACCAACGACGAAGAGAACGTTTTGAGCAAGCAATTACCTTCTTGCATACGAAGGCAACTTTAGGATTATGTACCGCGTACTTAGTGAGCACATCGAGGATACGCGAATACTCTTCTGAGGTGTTACGTAGCGCAGACAGCCGTGTGGGAGTATTGAAAAAGAGATTTTCAATCTTAAGTACGCCTTAGTGAAGTTGACACTCAAGAAAATATTGAGAAATGCACACACAGTAATAGTAGTACCATCGTTTCCTGCACACGGCTTAGGTTCTGCGGTTTGCCCAGGTTGTACAGGGATGAGCTTGCCATCAGAGTATTGTGCTCTATTTCAAATCAGTGAAGAAATAGAATGAGGTAGAAACATACTGACTTGTAAGCACAGGTGTCCGAGCGTGTCTTCGTTGTGACAGAAAGGTGAGCAACATGAGATATAGAAGCAAGAGCTTCTCCACGGAACCCGTAAGTCGTGATGCGCGAAAGATCAGAGAACGTGCTGAGCTTTGAGGTCGTGAACCTTTCGGCGAGAATGGGTAGATCAGCTTTCTAAGGAAAGGTCTATTAGCCCAATAGTTTCACGAGCAAAGAACATTTACACACGCGGATCCCGCAGCCGTTGTCCTGAATTTGCAGCAATTTTAACCCACCCTCCTTCACAGTAACACGGATTGACGTTGCTCCTGCATCAAGAGAATTTTCAACTAGTTCTTTAAGAGCAGATGCAGGTCTATGAATGATCTAATGCGATAGGTTAACAATCAGTGGTTCTTCAAGTAAGAATACAGATTTCTCCTGCAGCGATACGATTTATGAGAGACTCTTGGAGACGACGAATAGGCGGAGGTGCAGGAGGTATAAATACAGAGTCTTCACTCATTGATCTAGTTTGTTGTAATGGTTATATGCACTGTCAGGAAGAACGCGTCGACGGTCACGTGCTTTACATACCCAATGCGCGATTTTTCTTTGAATCTTGTTCCCCACGTACTCACAACCCCAATTCTCAATCTTTAATCTTCAAGCTATATCTAATGATATGCACTCTGGCAGACTGTCATATCTCCTGACATTGGGCCTGAACTATTCATAGAAAGGCCCTAGTAAATACTCGGAACGAGCTGCTCGAAGCCGCTTTGCGCCAAGTCCGAGTCCCGCCGACTCGGCGAGCTGTCTGCGACGCTTTTGGTTTTCTCTGCCTCTCTTCCATGCTGTAGTGTGCTTCTAGCTTGGACATACAAAAAACCCGAAGCTTGTCTACAAGCGGTATTTCTTAAGGTACAACTTTAACTAGCCATCATGTTCTAGCCATGAAGATCAGTAGTATGATAGTATAGGTAAGTGGCTTGTCTTCGTGTTACAGTTACCTTATCACGAAAGAAAACTGTAGACAGCTGGATTCCTGCCATGTCACAGGCACCATGAGATCCACTGAAGGTACGTATACAATAAACACCTAGACTTTGCGTCTTGGGAAAAAGAGGTTGAAGCATTGCTCCGCCAGTTTCCATCCGGGAATGGCTAGTGCCGTGTTAAGTGCAGTGTCCGTCGTGACCTCTACAGTGCAGAGTACAAAAGCTGCAGTACTTCGTCCGACTCCCCGTAAGTGCTGCCTATGTACGTCTCCATGAAACTAGTGCGATCTGGAGTCGGTCCGAGGTTGACTCAATGGCCGTCCATAACGGTGGTGAACAGACCTACGGAACATACGGCGGGTTCCCTACTGAATCGGGATCGAGATACGATATTCAATTGAACGTTGAACTTTGAAGTAGGCCTCTGAAGTAGGCCTCGGTTCGTGTCCAGCTGCTCGGCTCCTTTTCATGTCCCGACTCACGATAAGGACTATTTTCCTATCGTTGGTGACGCCAGTCACCACCAATTACTCAAAGTCAAGCCCGTAAGTATTTAGACCAGCGATGTATTATTTACAGTACTTACAGTATGTCATCGACCGTATGTCAATGGCAGTTAGCGCTCATTTCGAGGCCGATGTTCCGAATATTCAGTATCTGCCCAAACTGAAGGTAACTTCTTCACAGTACCCAGACTAAGGCACAAAGCTTAGGGAAAGCTTGGATGATTGATCAATTTGTTACTGGTAGGTACCTGATTATGAGGTGTAGTAGTACAATGTATACAATGCAGAGGAAGTCCAATCATGGATGCTAGGGTAGTGGTATCATGCAGTGGAATGGAATGGAGCAGATGATTATAGAGTCAAAGGTTGTAAAGTGCAATGTGGCGCATGATAGTGAGTGATGCCAGAATTTCTTAGAAACAATGCGGATGAGACACTGAGATTGGAGAAGTGGGAGCTCTCTTACCGATGGATAGGTGTATAAAGTGTTCATAGATCGTTAGAGTGTTCCCCGACACGTCGTAAGCACGTACGTCCGGCGGCTTGAGGTCAAAATGAGCAACGACGAGATTCTCCACTCCAGTCGTACACTGTAAAACATGTATTGATTGGGCCTTATAAAACACAGGATTTCGTATGATAACACTTACTGTCCACTCTTGTCCCTGTATGCTTCGATAGCTCCACCGGTATTCTCTTCCATCAGAACCGGTGAACTTCCTTGATAGAGACCTGATGATATAGGCTATATCGTTTCGTGTGCTGAGGTGGTGAGATAAGAATGCCTACCCCCCAAATATCGAAGTCTTCCTTAGATAACGATTCATGGGTACCGACACATTGTTGGTCGCCCAACGGTACGATACGTTACCCAAGAGTTCACCGGGCATGAATTCGAGTATTGCAATCGGCTCCCGTTGGAAAGGTAGCGAGTCGCGATGTCGCGTTGCCCGTCGTCCCATATCGTATATCATTGTCACAGGTTTGTGCGGTAGTCGAGCGACACGGTAGAATAACCGGTCATAGATGTCATCGTAGTCGGAGCCTGTCAAGACACCTGTCCGGTCTTCAAAAACATAGGGTAGTGGTCGAGGGTGCATGCTGGTGAGCAGAGAGATGGAGGCTCGAGGGATGCTACTGGAAGTGGATGGAAGTGGAGTGTGAAGGAACAACTAGTACCCAGGAGGGTTCCTTTATATCAGAATTTTGACGTGATGTCCTTAGTACCCAGTCAAGACGTGCGGCGCAGTATATATAAGTCAGATTTACCATTGTGCCAAAGAAGCGCCTGAGATCAAGATTCGCCTCGATTGTTCAGAAGCCGCGTTAGGGTATGTTACACAGCGATTTATGATGAATTACGGAATCGCTGCAAACAAGTCTTGACAATTTGGCAATTTGTGTCAGGATTTTAAGGCTATAATCTTGACATGGCTCCAGCACAAGCAGCTTTAAATTTGACGTAACTGGCAAAGCGCAGAAATTATGTGCGGATGAGCAGCTGCTGGGCTCCGGCCCTGATAACAGGAAAAAGAATTCAAGAAAATTCCCTGGCAAGCTCGAGTGAAGAACACTTACGGGAATATGGACTGTCAAGGGGACAGGGTACGCTGGTATCGGTACTTATCGGGTATCACGATAAGATCCAGATATCATGAGACCGCATCGGTCAGAACATGTACATGACAGGAATTCAGTACCTACGGAAGACCGATAATCCGGGGGGGTGACTCGTTAGCTATAAATTATGAGTTAGCTCTGAGTAGATCAACTTGTATCATGGGTTACTTACTGAATGATAGGTGCAAGTTCGGGCCCAACGATAAACAAAGGACTGAAGTTGATGCATTGGAGCTAGCTTAAATTTTCAAGGAAGCAAATTTTTTAACTTGCGAGGGTTGACTAATGCCTGACAACTTGTGATGCTTCCCCCTCTACCATTTATTCCTCAGATGGAACAGCTTATCTTGCGTGTGGTTTCTCTTACATTGCGAGTTTTGTGAGAAAGCAGGCCTGTGCGGAAGACAACCGTCAGAATCATCTGATCAAACAAACCAAGGGAAAAGCATACTCGGGAGTTGAGTTGAAGGGATCCCCATGAAAGAAGCATGAGTTCTGCTGCTTGTGAGTCGAAGCCGAGCATATGTGACCAGAAAGAACATAGGGTTGGGCTTCAAAGCTTCACTCGCGAATTCTTCATGGCATGTTCGGGAATTGAGTTGATGCTGTCTCAGAAGTCCATCATCATCTGACAGGCTTTCGAAAGCACTCACCGGATTCATATGAAGATGAAAGTAAACATTTGCCCTCGGTGTTTCTCACAATGTGGACCTGGTCATCAATGTAAAACAAGGTGAGACCCTCATGAGAATTCGCCGCATGAATTTAATGATCCTTGGACAAGATGTGACTCTCGCAGGTATGAAGTTCGCTTAATTGGGCGTTCCGGAAGATGAATGGAAGTTATGGAACTATACTTGGCTACATTTAAACACTCAATTCCGAACTAGACCTCAAGTCTTCCGTGAGCAGAAGAGGATTAAGTTGCAGATAATCGGTATTACACATACACAGACCCCATGAGTCGCTAGCATTGATCCGAATTCGCACCAGCAATGCCAGATGACTGCGCATGCCAGCATAGAGCATAACTTCACAACTCACAAGTGATCTGGGTGCCCGGTACAAGTTTTCTGACCTGGTCATGCACGACACTGCTGGTTTACATTTCTCTTTGTGGTCAGCTGGAGTTGTCACTGGGCACCAATACTTTTCCACCCAAGAGTTGATTCAGACCACCTGAAGACCACCTGATACTGTTCTTCAACCACAAGCGTCCTATTACTCTGAACAGCAATTGAAAGATATATTGGTACAATCCAGGCTTGAATGAACGAATGCTCAGAAGTGTGCCACGCCACATAAGTGAAGCAAAAGTACAGTGCCGTATACGCACGTCTGTTCCAATGCCAACCCATGAACTCCAATTAGTCAAGTATCAAACTCGTCTTTGCCAGAGGATTGCCGGACCTGCCCATCGTCGTGAATTAATTCATCCATCGAATGCCTCATATAGATAGTATACTTTAGGTATGGAAAGTTACTGTAAATCACAGCAAGTCTCCGAGTGCCGCCATCTCAGGACCACCAGATTCCCTCATACCAATCTCCCAATCTAAAAAACAGTTAGCATCAGGACTAAGCGTAAAAAATGAGACCACTTACAGCTATAAATGATTGTAACGGCCATGAGAATACCAGTCCCACTGCCGATCGCACCCATGAGGTCTGCAGCAACGGAGAGCAAGCCAAGGATAGCACCACCAAATGCGGCAGCAGTGGGGATGATACGCTTGAGTTCCTTATACATAGAGCCTTCCCGATGTCCAGCCATCACCTAAGACGTAAGTCAATAAGTAACGGAGCACGTAGTCATTAAAGAGACCACGCTACCATTTGCTGGTCTTTGAGCTGCTTCGCGACGTCCCTAGGACCACTTCCTGACACTTCGATCCATGTTTTACTGAATAAAGCACACGCAGAGAGCATGAAGATGATGTATATAGCAGTGTGGATCGGGTCAAGAATGGCTTCACGAATTGTGTGAGGGGCGGACATATAATAGGCGATACCAGATTTCGCGATGAGCTGGGGAGAGTCTTCCATAGGCTATCACCAAAAGTAAATAAGAGATGCAGAAGAAGAGATGGGGGCACGTACCTCCCATACACCAAGAAGCTTGACCAAGAGATTGTCCGGGAACCTGGAAGCTAACATTTGGCTGACAATGAATACATTGCTGGTCAGAGCACTTTCAAGCATGATCGGCATGTTACTGGTGTAGAACAGCTTCACAGGGTAGCTGCCCCTCTGGCCTCTGAACCTATTGCTCTTCACGGGTATCTCAATACGGAATCCTTGAAGGTAGATGACAACGGCGAAGATAACAACGGTGGCAATGAGGTTCATGATGTTGGGCAGACGATCTCTCCAGAAAGCCTCCCTCAAAGCACGGCCTTTGTCGTTCCAAGTGAAGAGCAGGTGGAAGAGAGCAACAATTGCACCCTCGAATTCAGGACCTCTGCCAGTGTTGACGGTAGTGGGGGAGAAAGCCTTCCACACGATGGATTCACAGATGTTGGTAGCGATGAAAAGCGAGATACCGGAACCGAGACCATAGCCTTTCTGAAGCAGCTCGTCAAGGAGAATGACAATGAGAGCAGCCGACACGAGCTGGATGATGAGCAAGAGGCAAACACCTGCGCCGAGGTCACGAGGAAGACCATAAAGACCGGTAAGAACATACACCGTAGCCTGACCAAGGGCTATGATGAGGGCGAACACTAGAGGAAAGGGATAGCCATAAAAATTTGATATCGGTCGTCAGAAGGTGAAAACATACACTTCTGGGCACCGCTAAACAATGCTCGGTCTTCTTTCAAACTGAAATCAACCTCAACCAAATTTGCACCGGCGAGTAGCTGCATAATCATTCCAGACGTGATGATGGGACTAATTCCAAGTTCCATGAGAGTACCGCGATTGGAGGCAAGGATGACACGCATCCAGTAAAGAGGATCTGAGGAGTCCGACGACATGATACCGTAGAGTGGGACTTGAGAGCAAACAAGGAAAATAAGGAGAGTAACTGCCGTCCATAATAGTTTTTGATTAAAGGGAACCTATAAGGGTGAAGTAGGTATGTCGTGAAGTGCATGAACAGGAAGACATACGAACCTTTCTATCCGGCGAAGAGACCTCTGGTAAAATAGGAAGAAACGGCCTGACGAGATTCAAGAACCGGACTAGTAGAGTACATTATTAGCTCGACAATTCAGATAATGAGAATGAGACCTACAGCCGCTCATTTTTTGAGATGGAAGTTGACGATGAAGAGAATAAATATTCCAGCAGACGTATCATAAAGACGTGGCATGCTTACGTGAGTAATACGGTCACGCGACCTAAAGTTTGAGAACATAACACTCGCGGCGCTTCTCAGACTTTTTGAACTTGCAAGCTTGATCCCGGACTCCCATGGCTCAGTCAGTTCTTGCTTTCAATAATTCGATTTCCTCTATTCGCCCCAACATCACTCTTACAGAAACCGAAGAGTCATGGGACAAGATAGCTCGTAGCATCACGGCCTTCACCGAGCTTATTCGAAGCAGCTCAGTTGCCTTTCCTCAAGAAACTATAGCTGCTGCGCGTGAATTTTATAGACCAATCATCGCTTCTATGAGGTCGGAGCGCACAAGGCTCTCTGGTCCCGCAATAGATTCTATTCGCGCTATGGCTGAGGAGCTAGGCACCAGTTTCGACTCTATTTTGCCTCTTTTCTTCCCGGCTCTGCTTCAGCTTTGTGCGCGCGCGAGCAAGGTTGTCATCACCCGTTCGCGAGCCTGTATCATGTCTATTATCGACAACACCCAGCTGGTGTCGGTTCTATCGTATTTCCTGCAGTCAATCAAGGACAAGTCGACAACTCTCCGCGTCGTAGTAGCAGAAGGGACGTTAGCTTGTATCAATTCTTGTAATCCCCCGGACTTGGAGAAGGAATCGAGGACGAAGGAAATTGAGGCTATCATCAAGGCAGCAATACGAGATGCTAATGCCGATGTTAGGAAGATTGGTAAACAGGTGTTCCATGCCTATGAGACGCTATTGCCTGGCAAGGTCGAAAGGTTCGCAAGTCTGATCATTCACCTTGACACTTTCGCTGACTTGATCTATTCTTTGATTTATTCTAGTTTTGCTGCGCCTCTGACACCTACTAGCAAAAAATATTTGGGTCTTATCACCCGGCCAAAGTCTGCTCTGAGCGCGACTACGGCTCCACCTCGTCCGGTCAATAATGATCTCTCTCGATCTACCTCTGCTTCAGTCACTACTGCGCCGGCAAAACAGCCGCAGCTCAAGAAGAAAGTGTCGCAAAAGCTTGGCCCATCACTAAACACAACTGCTTCGTCCACCTCATCGAGTATTCATGCCACAGCTCCTAAGCAGGCAAAAGCATCGTCTTCCACTGCTGGCTACCAGTCTCGACCGACGTCGCGGTTGGGCACGGTCGATACTCGCTCTGCCCCCTCTGCCCCAGTTAGAGATGATACATCCCAGCAACCACAATCAAGTGGATTCGTACTTGTTCGACCAACCCTACCCATTTCTCATTCAGATTCTACCACTTCCACGGGGAAGCATCTTCGTTCAGCTTCCACTGTCACTGCTACTACGTCGGGCCCCGTGCGCAACGCAAAGCCACTGTCAAGAAGTACGAGCAGTGCCCCTCAGCGAGTACCTATAGTCGCTTCGTCAACAACAGATGCCTCTTCAGCGCCTGACGTCAGAGCTGGCTGTGCTCCAATGCGTGTAGATCCAGGTGCAGGTCGAGAACGCGTACACACGGGGCCCAAGAAGCCTGAGCTACCAAAACTGAGTGCGGAGGAGCCTCCAATCGATGTCATTCGGCCACCGCCGAACGCTAATAAAGGGGAATCGGAGGTCGAGAAACGTAGGAAAGAGAGGCAGGGTCCGAAAAAGCCTGAATTGCCGAAACTAACAGGCGCAGGTCCTTCGAGTAGGAAGGAGGAATCCACGAGAAAACCAGAAGTACCAAGGCTTCCCCGGAAGGAGACGCAGTCACAACAGCAGGTAACTGCATTGTCGAAGAAAACGTCGATGAAGACTTTGAGGCCCGCGACTGAGAGACCTGGGACAGCGAAAGGTGATACCGATGCTGGAAGCAACCAAGCTAATACGGGCGCTTCGGTTGCAGTTGGTGTAAAAACGTCGAACTCCACTAGTGCATCGCAGACGGCTTCCTCCCGTGCGCGCACTATTTCTCATTCTACCTCCGCCTCCTCTCTTACCACAACGAAACCCCCACTGCCTCGCTCGCGCACTATTTCCACTCCTGCTGCCGATGCGCAACCTCCCGCGGCTCGAGCGCGTACTATATCTGCATCCTCTCAGGCTCAGGCTGCAAAGCCTACGGCTACTCGAACGCGCACAATCTCGGCCAATTCTACTACCAGTACAGCGGCTACCACGTCATCAACAACGAATGAGAGACCTGCATGGGGTAGAGGTGGTTCTGGCGTTAACAAGGCCGCTTCTGTTCGAAGAGCAGGGGCAAAAGAGAAGGAACCTGTGAGCAAAATCGCCCGCCCTAGAGAGAAGGCACCAAAGCAAAAGAGGCCTTCAGTAGTTCCAGAGGAGTTGGAGGGTGTCAATGTGCCTGTTGACATAGAATCAGCTGCTGAGGAGCAGATGGAAGGAGAGGTGGAACCGACAAAAGAGAAGGAGACTGCGAATGATGAGGGAACAGAGAGCAAAGATATAGTCGAGCAGATTGACGACCGCGACACGAATTCACCTGCTTCAGTACCAGAAAGCAGTGCAACCACATTAGTTGCACCTTGCGAGGTAGCTGCTGCGTCTGAGAAACCCAACGAAGAGGCACCCCTCATCGAGTTCAGCACAGATATGGACACGACAGAGTCACCAACCCAGGAAAACACAAGATTAGCACATGAAAGGCATGAGACGGCCTCAGCTCTAACTCACGAGTCTGATCTTACCCAGTCGGAAGACACTATCACGGATGCACATGTCTGCTCTGACAAGTTGGAAGAGGCAGAAGATGCAACTCCCGTTGCGAAGGTGTTTGTCGATCCTAGTACCCCTTCGGGACCTCTGGAGACTCCCGTCCGCAAAAACCCGCATGAAATCGGTTTAGACCTGATGACGCCTGCAGATGGAGAAAAGACGCCCATCACAGCGTTGTTGTCTTCAATACAGAAGGGCTTCCTGTTCTCACCTGTGAATCCCCTGTCGCCGCCTGATTCGTACCTTCCCAGAGGACTAGGAGGAACAGGTACGTCCGTCCCATTCCCGTTGTTTTCAAACAAGGCAGGAGAGCTCGCTCCGAATGCTGAGAATGCTGGAGATGTGTCGGATAAGGTGCCAATTGGTTTTGGAATCGGATGGGTAGAAAAATCGAGGCAGGCGCTGGGTACGATGAATTAGAATGCTTAAATACTAACTTATGACCTTATACACTTCATTCAATGTTATTTCTGTATGTCAATAGCTCGCTTTGAATTATGGCCCATGACCTATATAACTTGTTACAACGGACGCAATGCATCTAATAGGTAGACCAATAGTGGCACGCGAAACTATAGAATGGAAACATGAGTTTCAAAGATTAAAGCAGGGTTTATCTCAACTCACGCGCACATCCCTCTAATGAGTGAGATACTTTCTGCCCTTGAGCAATCGTCTGGCAAGAATTTTCCTGCCACTTTTACTGCGTTTCCTGGCGAGGAACCCGTGCCTCCGCTTTCTCTTCCTTTGCGAAGGTTGATATTCAGCCCCCATCTGAGCGAATCGTACTTGAGGTTGGAGCGACCTCAAGATGAAAGAGGAAGCTATGGACATAGGTAGAGACGAGGACGTGGTTGTCGAGGAAAGCAGTGAGGGTATTGGGCGTACTAGTGTACGGAGAAATGAGCTCGTCGTCAGGGATTGCCTAGCAAGAGACATAGACGAAAGGCTAGACGATGCATTGAGATTCGAAAGAGGACGGGAGAGAAGCTGAGCTAGGGCAGTTGGTATGCGAGGCATTTCTTCCCCTCCAAAACATAAAATACGAAGAGTTGGAGGGTAAAACTGCCGGACCGACTGCCGGAATATTCCACTGGTGAGTAGCACGTGACTTACTGACCCATGATCGTGACTCGATGGCCATCGATTCTGCGTCCCAGTCTCTCTTCTTTCCGTACTCTCAGCAACATGGCGAGTCAGCCCCACTCTGGCCCTTGGTCTTCTACAAGAGTACGCGACGAATTCTTCAAGTTCTTCCGCGAACGGGGCCACACTTTTGTTCCTTCCTCCCCAACCATCCCCTATGATGATCCCACTTTACTTTTCGCCAATGCTGGAATGAATCAGTACAAATCCATCTTCCTTGGAACAGTAGATCCTCACTCTGATTTGTCTAAGCTCAAGAGAGCTTTCAATTCGCAGAAAGTTTGTCGCAATACTCCCACTTCGTACACTCGCTACATTTACTTACGCGTTTACAGTGCATCAGAGCTGGAGGGAAACACAATGATTTGGATGACGTTGGGAAGGATTCGTATCACCATACGTTCTTTGAGATGCTGGGCAACTGGTCTTTTGGAGACTACTTCAAAGTCCGCGTTGTATTTTTGTCCTCGTGTGCTCTGTTCTCATGGCTGACAGAAAGAAGCCGTTGCTTACTCTTGGGAACTCTTAACGGACGTCTACAAGCTTCCAAAGGATCGTCTCTATGTCACTTACTTTGAAGGTGACGCGAAGAACAATTTGGAGCCGGATATAGAGGCAAAGCAATGTTGGCTAGACCAAGGGGTACCTGAAGACCACATACTTCCTGGGAACGCCAAGGACAATTTTTGGGGTACGATTCAGCCTTTGCTATCTAAAACTCAAACTTAAATGCTATCCTACAGAGATGGGTGCCACTGGCCCGTGCGGTCCTTGCAGGCTAGTTCTTCAAAGCTATTGATATCGAGCTATAACTGATCTTTCAGTACAGCGAAATTCACTTTGATCGCATAGGGGGTCGTAACGCTGCCAACCTCGTAAATCAAGACGACCCTGATGTCCTCGAGATTTGGAACAACGTTTTTATCCAATTCAATCGAGAAGAAGACGGTTCCCTCAGACCCCTGCCCTCGAAACATGTTGATACGGGTATGGGCTTCGAGCGTCTGGTTTCCATTGTACAAGACAAGAGATCGAATTACGACACCGACGTTTTCCTGCCCATTTTCGCTAGAATTCAAGAGCTCACTGGAGTCAGACCGTATCAAGGACGGTTCGGAGACGATGATACAGACGGTATAGACACTGCCTATCGCGTGGTGGCTGACCACGTCAGAACGCTGACATTTGCCCTGAGCGATGGTGGCGTACCGAACAAGGATGGCCGAGGATACGTCCTGAGACGAATACTCCGTCGGGGTGCACGATACGCGAGGAAAAAGTTGGGTGTCGACATTGGTTCCTTCTTTTCTTCGCTGGTCCCGGTGTTGGTGGAAAATATGGTACCGTAGTGATCCTGTATCCTTGTTTTACTTGTCTTTGACTTGAAATCTCTTTAGGGCCATGTCTTTCCCGAGATCACGAAGAGGATAGACGAGATTAAGGAAATTCTCGATGAAGAGGAAGAATCTTTCTCTCGCACTCTCGACCGTGGCGAGAAATTGTTCGAGCAATACGCTGCTCGCGCTCAGGAGCATGGTTCCAAGAAACTCAGTGGCAAGGATGTTTGGCGTTTATATGATACCTATGGCTTCCCGGTCGATTTGACGCGCCTCATGGCGGAGGAGATGAAATTAGAGATTGACGACGCTGAGTTTGAGGAAGCACAAGCTGCTTCCAAGGAAGCTAGTAAAGCTGCCCTCAAGAAAGGAGATGCTGAAGTTGTGAAGCTGGATGTCCATGATATTGCGGCTCTGGAGAAGAATAACGCGATCCCAAAGACGGATGATTCTGCCAAATTTAGTACGAAATGTCTTTCCACTTCTAGTACCCGCTCTAACTTCTGTGCTCCTCTGGTAGAGTTTGGAAACATCAATGCCACTGTGAAGGCCATTTTCTGTAACAAGCAATTTTTACGTTCAACATCGGAGATACCTCCCGACTCTCTATTCGGTATTTTACTGGACAAGACTAGCTTCTACGCAGAGTCTGGTGGCCAGGAGTACGACACCGGCAACATCGTGATCGATGGTGTTGCAGACTTTGAGGTCACTAATGTACAAGTCTATAATGGCTATGTACTTCACACCGGTCATCTTAAGTATGGTCAATTGGAAATTGGGAATGAGGTTGTCTCCCAGTATGACGAGGTATGGCTTTGAGTTCTGATTTATACCTGTCTCTAAAATTACTCGGAATAGCTTCGGCGTTGGCCGTTGCGCAACAACCACACCGCGACCCATATCCTCAATTTTTGTCTCCGTGAAGTCCTTGGTGATCATATCGATCAACGCGGCTCTCTTGTGGCTCCGACCAAACTTCGTTTTGATTTTTCTCACAAAGCGCAGATTGGCGTTCCAGAGCTGGCAAAGATTGAGAATATCTCCATTGGTTGGATTCAGAAGAATGTCAAGGTTTTCAGCAAGGAGCTTGATCTACCCACTGCGCGCAAGATACCTGGATTGCGTGCGGTCTTTGGAGAGACCTATCCTGATCCTGTGAGGGTGGTCACATTAGAGTATGATGTGGAGGAGATGTCGAAAGACATTGAAAATCCAAAATGGCGGTCGACTAGCGTTGAATTCTGTGGTGGAACGTGGGTCGTTTTCGACTGTTTCATTTTTAGAGACTTGATTCTCGCGATACAGGCATGTTGCGAAAACCGGCGACATCAAAGATTTTGTGATTACTGAGGAGTCTGGTATTGCCAAGGGAATACGACGTATCGTCGCTGTTACAGGGCATGAAGCACAGGAGATGATTCGTCTAGCACAAGATATGAAGAGTCGGGTTGATCAGGTCGAGCTATTGTCGGGCAAAGAGAAGGACGTTGGATTGAAAGCACTCAGTGTTGTAAGTTAGCATTCCCCGAGCAAATCACAGTATCTCTTACCTTTTGCCTCGCAGGAACTTAGTCAAATTGACATATCTGTGATCAAGAAAGCTGAGCTGAAGGATCGATTAGGCGTCATGCGCAAAGCCTTCGACAAGCAGATCAAGGAGAAAGAGGCTGCTGCAGGCAAGGCGGTGAGTTTGCTTGCATCTACGTAGTCTCACAGACGGGTCGTTGATGGATTTCCCAGGCTCTTGAGCAGTTCCAAGAATACTTCAAATACAACGAGGCCGCGGATGCGTTCATTGCACAACTAGATGTCGATGGCAATTCGAAGGTAATAATGGGGAAGGATATGGACAGCGTCTCAGATTGCTGACTTTACACATTTTGCCCGGTTTCATAGATTCTTCAGAGCGTTGTCATGCAAGGCCGGAAGTTAGGCAAGGCGGTATATGTATTCAGTGTAGACGTAGAAGGTAGTAAAGTTGCACATGTCAACTTTGTACCTCCGTCCTTGAAGAGTAAAGGTGCAGATGCACGAACATGGGCATCGAAAATTACGGAAATCATTGGCGGCAAGGTAAGTCTTCTAGGTCTATTCACAGATGTGACACACATGAACTCATTCTTTGCAGGCCGGCGGTAAAGAGGATTCCGCGCAGGGCGTCGGAAGTGACCCGACGAGAACAGTTGAAGCTCTTATCGCTGCAAAAATCTATTTATCATCCTTGTAGTTCCTTGTATTTTGTGCGTATCGTATGATGTGAAGGTAATAATTTGGCTTGAGGCACACATCCCTTAACTATAAATAAAGAAATAATCAACCCGTCGAAGTGTAAAAACTATTGTTGACTCGTGCTTGCTACCAGCTTTGACGAAACGCCATTGCCAAACATAATGACACAACGACATCCCCACTTTCTGTGTTGTGGTAACTACCGCGACCCCAAGACCTCAACAGCGACGACGTTACACACGAGGTAGGTGTTCTGCTTCACTTCCAGTTGGTGCGGATGCACCCAGGTTATGGTTCTGTGCCACTCATTGGCTAATTTTGAATGGAAAATGGGTTGGATGGACTTGGGTTGAGGCGGATGACCTTGCTTGTGCGGAATATAAACACTGACTTTTCTCGGCCCCCTACAGCCATGTCTCTCGTCGTTCCCGAAGCCCACCAACAATTCCAGGTTAGCAGCATTTCCCTTGCGCGACTCTTCCTGTTCTGACCCGTACATGTTCGTGTTTAGCACATTCTTCGTCTCCTCAACACCAATGTTGACGGTAAAAGAAAAATCATGTACGCCTTGACCGAGATCAAGGGTGTCGGTCGTCGGTACTCCAACATCGTGTGCAAGAAGGCTGATGTGGATCTCAACAAGCGGTCAGTATGAGCATGCTGAATTCTAGTGTCTATTTACGAGATTGGAATCTGTTTTCTAGTGCTGGTGAGCTCAACTCTGATGAGCTTGAGCGAATCGTAACCATCATGCAAAACCCCACACAATTCAAGATTCCTACATGGTTCTTGAGCAGGCAAAAAGACATCGTCGATGGCAAGGATTACCAGATCCTTTCCAACGGTGTCGATTCTAAGCTTCGTGATGATCTTGAGCGGTTAAAGAAGATTCGGGCACATCGTGGTCTGCGACACTTCTGGGGCCTCCGTGTCAGAGGACAGCACACAAAGACGACTGGTACGTAATTGCACTTAAGTCTTTGGTATCGTAGCACTGACGCTTCATGTAGGTCGTCGTGGAAAGACCGTTGGTGTGTCGAAGAAGCGTGGTTAAATTACTTGCTGTTTCCTATGTATCTGTGCCTCTTACAACACTGCATATGCTCATGTCATACTATGGTCATCTTGTCCGAATATGAGTACAAACCAGCTTTGAAAGTCCATGTCATGAGAGCTGGATCACACGCACTGAGCTGCGTAAGAATTCAAGCCAATTTTCGGAGTGTCTATTCGAACCTGGATAGTGCGTAGTCTATGTACATCGTTGTTCGTTGTTCTTCTGAAACCTAGTCCACGTAATCATATACAAGTCGTTTCTATCATGAATTTGAAAGCAGGAAGAGATATAAGATGGCATACTAGATGGCATACCCGAGTGCTGTTAACTCGTCGAATGCACTGTATTAGCCCAACGGTCAACTACACATCACTATCACTTGCGTTGCTATCACTCTCATCGTGACCCCAGACCGCAAACGCACGGTGACCCGTATGGTCGCCTGATCGGGAGCGAGAATGCCCCCGACCACGATTGCGACTACGATCATACACGGTATTGCCCACAGTAGGCGTCTTGACATTGTCTATCTCGCCTTCTCTATCCTTCGGTATGCGGCTCTTCCCACTCGCACGGCGGAAGGTGTACAGATCATCTCGAGCACCATGTCGCCCTAATTCGCCGTGATCATCAGAGGAATCTGACGCGTCAATTTTGAATTCAACATGGCGTGGGGAAGCGACGGGAAGGTGCGGTTCGGGGCCAGCATATCGACTTGGTGAGTCGATCCCTGATCGCAGACCTGATCGCGAACGGGAGCGAGACTTGGATGAGCGCGGTCGCTGACTCCTCAAGGCGGAGGGTGCAAGCACTTTGTGCAAGTGCTCCTCGACAGTCATCTCGTGAGCCTTTTCACGGCCCAGACGCTCGTCTTTTGCTGTCAGGGCGTTGGTTACTGCCGCTGCCCCCAGACTCGCTGCAGCCTCAGGCGAGGAATCATCAATATCAAACTTGTCCTCCTCCTCCTCGTCCGACACCTCATCTTCCTCATCTTCCTCATCAAGTGCTTCGTCCTCTGCTGGGACTTTAACTGTCCCACTTTGCTGCTCGGACAGCTTGGTAGACTTTCTCCTTTTCTTCTCGTCGTCTGGGCCCTCTTCCACAACAACAAAAGATTTCTGACGCTCTCGTTCATTCCATTTGAGCGTACGAGATATAGCATGGAACCAGTCAGTGGATTGCTTGTCTGCGCATACAGTTGGAAAAGGATATTTAGATGCCGTAACTTTTATGTGATCTCCCTCTGCAATATCAAAGTGAATCAATAAACGATACCGTAGAACAGAGAAGTTGAAGACCAACGTTTGAGCTCAACTCGTCCCCGTCCATCAAAAGAAGCCCATGCAGTACTCCTTGAATTGTAAGGTACGCAAATGCGCAGTTCCATACTATCAGGCAGTAACATCGGGCGGAACGACAACGTATGTGGGCATATTGGGGTAATCAAGATTGCAGGAATTTCAGGATGCGCAAGGGAACCTCCGGCGGACAACTACACAATCCGTCAGACACACCGCATATATACATGGCTAATGCGGAAAAAACGTACTGAATATGCTGTTGACCCAGTGGGCGTTGAAACTGTCAGGCCATCAGCTTGTACGGTGGTCATATGATGCTCATCGCCTGTTTATTAAAAGATCAGTGACATTTCAGTGATGAACAGTAGATATACCCACCGAAAAGCTCGAGAAGACTAACATAAGGACTCGGGCCTCTGTCAACGACGAGGTCGTTTAAAACTTCGAACGTCTCCACAGGTCTTGTGGTGAAACACATAATTTCCTTGTCTTTAACGGTCTTGCTACCGTCAGGCGCACTGAAACCCCCGGACCAACCGCCTTCAAGAGCTTCCCAGCCACCTTGCTCCACATTCCGCATCATGATCTCTCCGGTTTCACCTTTTTTTACCGCCTTCCGGCCCTTGACTTCATTTGTGACAGCCCGAAAGACTGTGCACGTAAACCGCATGCGCAGGTTGACACGGATACCATTATCAATGGCTGAATCCATGACAGCTTGGTGGTCGGCAAAATCGAAGTTGGTAAGGAAACCAAGCGAACCGAGAGCAAATGATAAGACTGGAGGCACTATTCGTTGGAAAAGCCACGACGTGAAAAGCACGGTCCCGTCGCCTCCAAGCTGATGTGTAAATCATCAAGGGAGGAAATCATTGACTGTTGAAGGACGCTTACTGTTATAACAAAGTCGAATAGGTGGGGGCTCTGACTACACATGCTACTGGTCCAATACCGCAATTGTCCCTCATCTTTGAGATTGAATTCCTCCTTTGTCCCAGAAGCTGAAGCCATGGAAGATAGAGAGTTGCTACTTGACGTCCGGCGCCGGGGAAAGGGAGTGAATAAATCAGGATAGTCCCTTTCGATGCCTGCAGCATCGAACCTTCTGGAATTACGGAGCTGATTATCAACATATACTAGGATGAAATATTTTAATTGTAGTTTGTGCCAGTAAGCGAGGCGAAGGATACTTATACTACGAGACCACGTTTCTGTCCTGCCCTAGGTTTCAGCATGAGATATAACGCGAGTTGACGAGTGAGCTTGATCAATCTATTGTCTCTAGCTTTCGTGATGATGAGAATGTTTTGGATGTTGGATCGAATTCGGGCTCGACCTACAAAAGACCAGGATATCAATTCATCTGCAATGGACATGAGCGTAGACATGACAGACCAAGTTGCTTGCTCATTTCTCTGACACCGACAGCAGTCTCGGCTAGTTGCCTTGTCAAGTTCCCCCCAAATTCATCCTCTTCATCCAGACTACTCAATAACGAATCTCGACCTGATGCGGAGGATATTGCTGTTGGAGAATCGTCGCAATTCTGGAGAGACTTGGCTACGCCGACGTCAGCCGAGTCACCGCCGTATATAGCGCGTTGTTTGTTTCGCAGCCAGTCCGTAAGAGATGCGCCCTTGTCAAGTTGTGAATGAACGAAACAAGGAGAATCTAGAGGTTGTCGCTGATGATCATGGTGGGCGTTGCCATTTTGAGACGGCATTCCAGATGAAGATACAGATGATATTGAGCTCGTTGTAGATGGAAGAGCGGAGGAAACACTTGAGGTCGGCGTAGCTGACTGTTCACGAGACATATCATACTCCATAGCCATGGGAGAGGTACCGTTCTGAAGCTTTTTGGACCTCACGGGAGAGGTTTCTTCTAACACGATGCCCGAATTCCATCCTGACTGATGCTCGAGCTGTAGCGATGAAGGCCGACTGCTTCTCCTGGAAAGCGAAGGCCGAATGGCGGCATCCGGCATGAAAGCTGGAGTTGTGGGAGGTGTCGAGAACGTCTCATATTCAGGAGAACGCGACATTGCGGGCTAGAACACGGAACCTAGACCAGGAGAAGGGGAATTGGGAGAGATAGATTTGTTGAGAACAAGAATTAAATTCGGTGAGAGCATTTATCAGCCGCTACTGTAGTCCAGTCGTCTGGACTACCAATAAAATTTTACTCATGTATCAATCACATATGTAACAAATTCCCCCTTGACATTGTATACAACCTCTTTCTAATCGTATTACATAGAGATACAATATACGTACATAATATTCTTTAGAAGAATACCGTGTCCCGCAGCACAAACCTCTCCAGTTCACGGTAATCTTTACGGTCCTTTGCAATTGACCACAGCCACATATCCACTTCAGGCAGTTTGATGCCCTTCAGCCACGTAGGCTCTTCCATATTTTGTGCCGTTTCGACGATCATTTCACATGCATCTATAGCTGCCGCGCGCAGCACATATGCTTGATCTGGACTGAGGATTGGACCTTCCTTGGGAGGCGATTCGAGTTCGTCAATGTTAAGTGATGAAGGTGAAGGTACGCTTCCCAGCAGAGACGCCACCTTGTCAAGGGAACCAGCATTCGCAAAGGTTGATGCCAATAGTGAGGAGTTCGAGACATCGATGATGCCTAGATGGATCAGCAATGAAGGTAGGACGTTGTCCGAAAATACAGGCACCCGGGACGTGTCAGGTATGTGAAAAGGGGGAGTTGAACTTGCACCGAATCGAATAGCGATCGCATGAATCAAGAACAAGGCTTTCTTGAAGCAATACACAACTGATGAATCATCAGCTATCTTTACACCCGGAGAGTAAATGATCTCTACCTTGACCATTGACTACAGCCATATCTCGGAAGGCTGGTACAAATCGAACAAGCTGTGCAGCATCCTTATCAATATCATTTCTCCCTGGAGATGATGAGGCACTGACCTGTTCCAGGATGACTTCCACATCGCTTTTTTGATTTTGAGCAGCCCTCGCGCCTTCTTTTAGCGTTTCACTGACGAAAGCACCAAGATTGGGGTACCCTGCATCTACTAGTACCCTTCCAGTCTCGTTAAGCACCCGAGCAATCAACTTTACTAGCTCATACAACGGTCCTCCAAGCTCACCCACGGTTACGCCAGGTATACTGTCGTGAGGCTTCTCGATATATACATTCACTCTCATCAGCTCTGCAATCTTTGCATCAGTAATTTCCTGCATTCCTCTTGCGGAAAGTAGATCATCTTGCGTATCTCCTGCTAAAGACGAGATATACATGGAGAATATCAGGCCACGGATGCAGTCCCATGCACCTCGTCCTGTCTCGATGTGTAGCGGGACTCTGTATCCTGATCCAAAATTGAGTAGAGAGAGCACTGAAATAAGATTCAATTCGTCCAGAGAAGAAGAGAAGTTGAGAGGCAAAGCTAGACCATGAGAGCTAGAGACGCGCTTAAACGATGAGATGAATGCTGGAGATTCTAACAGATATTTAATAGAATCGGGGGTTATCTATAAGTCATAGATTGAGAAGATATAAGGTGCCGAACATGAGATCTCACCAATACGCCAGCGTTTTCACGGAGAGAACGAGCAGAATCTCGTATAGATTGCAGGTAATTGCCTGAAGGTGGAAGACTCGGAGAGCCCATCGCGCCGTCACATGACCTTCACCTTTCGATCTCAGCCACGACGTCGATGAGCAGGCTGGTAGCTTTTGGTAGGCTGCTGCGGTTTTACAGTACTTCTGTTCATCCAGAAGCTGTCTCTGACATTCGTCAAGTTCTCAATGCACGCGTCAAAGATGCAATGAAAGTGAGATTCATCGTCTTTTTTCCTTGTTTGTACACCGACATATGGGCATGAAGAGTAAAAATACGTTTGCATCGACCACTCTTCGTGTAAGTCTCCATTCTTCCTTAATTTTCAACCACTAACATTATCTACTAGTCGGTCATTGCAGAAATTAATGCTGCAGACAAAAGTACTCACGACAAGATATCTTCTTCCGCTGTAATAACTCTGCTTCGCAAGGCCACGGCTAGGAGGGTGCGCATGTTCAAAATGAATTTAAATGGACCCCCGACATATGCTCAACTCTTGTTAATACTCAGCATGATGCCGCTAGTCAATTTACGCAAGCCAAGCGACCTGACCTTGCGGAGAAAGAACTGCGCGAGGCTCTACTTCTGGAAGAATTTCTCCCGCCACTCATGTCTGAAGCAGAAATCGACCGCGTATTGCGCGAAACTGTGGATGGCCTAGCTCTCTCAGACATCGAGGACAAGCCTAAGGCCACTGGAAAGATATTCAAAGCCTTCTACACGAAAATTGATCGTTCTTTGGTCGATACGGATCTCGTCAAGAGTAGAGTAGACGTTTTACTGAAAACATGATATTGTTAGACAACGATCTTGACTAGCGTTTCGAATTGTATCATACGATTGACGTTCCTTCCGTCGTATAAATGGATACATATTCAGCATCTACTACTCCGCATGACTCTGCAGGTGGAAATGATATTGTGCTGTAAGTGTCTGGAGCTACAGTACAGATGACTATTGTGTCGATGTGCCTTGAATATCACTTCCGGCATTTACGGACCCCTCATTTCGTTCTTCACCAGCGGTTCCCTCCGTTTCCGTTTCCTTTTCCGTGACGGACGAGGTATGGGTTTGCGCGCTACCAGGTGAAGGCAGAGCGCTGCGCATCCTCATGAGGTCATCAATGCAACGATACGCCGCCATAGACACGTTTTCAAGAACCCTTAAACGTTCGTCGATAGCTTCCCTAGTCACCCTATCCATTAGAGCCAGTTGTTCGTCAGTCAAAGTCGGCGGTAATGGAGGGATGGGGGTCGAAGATCGCGGTTCAAGATGAGAATTACTAGCTGCATCTGGTGATTGCGTTGGCTGGGGCAGCGTATGAGTGGCTGGGGCTATTGATGGTTGGTCACCCACGGAACTTGACTGTACATCGTATTCAAACAACGGAATTAAAACCGGGATATCTAGACGCTGAGAAGTCTCATCTGGTCTGGATGGCGATGATTGTGACTGTGAGGATTCGTTTGCGTGTGAGCTTGTAGGAGTGCCTGAAGAGGTACTGTTTGTGTTTGAAGGAGTGATAGAAGAGCTTGAAGAGGGGCCTTGTTGAACGTGGCCAGAACTACCCATACGACGTGCTGCAGCGAGAGCTGCAGCTTCTCGAGGGCTTAAAGAAGAGTCTGCCGCCGTAGCGGGAGAAGCTGGTACAGTTGACTCTCCGCTGGGCGACTCCTCAGAAGAGTGGGCGCCCAAAGATCCGGGTGATTGCCTGGCGTCAGAAGGAGGTCTATCAGGCTCTTGACCGGGCTCATCATGATTGCGAGGCCAGGGCTGCCAAATTTCACCCGGTCCTAAGAACCCTTCAAACTGATGGACAGGCTGAAGGGGCTGCTGCTGCTGGTTTTGCGGCAGATCCTGAGGATGTCCTTGCGCTCGATTCTGCAGCTGATACTGAATGTTGTATCGAACGACTACGACGCCTGGCTGCCCAGCAGCATTGCCAAAATTCTGCAACACCTGGGCAGGAGCAAGGGGTCCTGGAACGGGAGGTGGTGCTTGAACTCCGAACAGTCTACCGACGAGACCCAAGAAATTATTACCACCTTGCCCGTTTACGTTTTGAGCGCCTAGACCAGCAAGCGGGTTCTGCTGTGCTGGAGGGGCCACACCTTGCGGCGGGGGTGGTCCAGCTGCTTGGCGGTCTGTCGGCTGTTGTCCTTGCGGGGCATTATCTAGTACCGTCCTGCGGCTGAAAATGGTCAATTCAATGAGTAGACGGACCCCGAAAGCGAAGATGGATATTACCAAGTAGGACAACTCTGCTGTCTTTCCAGCCATGAACGGAGACAATGAAAGTGGAAGATATGACCACATGGTAATTTTTTAGGCGTCATATTTGGACCTTCGACGGGCGCTTGTGGAACATCAGCCGCTGGTCTGAGAAGTATCATTTCTTCGCGGCAAATAATGCATGTACGATCAGACATGGCTGCCATTTCTTCCTCGGACGCATCGGGGTATCGTTGGTCCATGTTACGGGTGGCGGTCTGATACCTGTGCAAGGCACGAAGCCTAGTGATGAATGAGCGCGCGGTAATGTAGACATCCCGAACGATATTGAGAGGAAGCCCATAAAAAGTGATGATGATCGTGAAGAAGACGAGATAAGTCGTCAGCTTCAGAAAGTCTATTTCATTAGCGTCAGCAGCCTGAAGCGCATTTCTCGGGAAATGGAAAATCACCAGTGGCAAGTTCGATGTAAAAGACCCACATGCTCTTGTTCTCCCAAGGAGGAGCATTCTCTCCACCGCGCTGGCCCGCTCGCCGAAAGTCATACGCCGATAGGAGATACTTGGCGATGGTATTGGTGACACTGGCCATCAGGATTCCATACTAGAAAACTAACCGTTAGTTTCAGAGGTAGATAACAGAGCGCTTATTATGGACCTACCTCGCTTGCAAATAACACCATTCCGCCTATGCCATTGTTAAGCGTACTCTCAACAGCGATCAAGAACATCAACAAATCAGTCATCCAAAGGACACTGAAAAGAACCGACATTCGGACGTGAAACAGCAAGGGGGGTCCAGGATACGGCCTCTGGTCCATCTACGGAGTAGACAATATTAGCAAGTATAAAGAGCACGGCGGGATGTCTTTATTGACCCATTCGATCCGATCGCTTGCTAACCAATGGAACGACTTGACAAAGAGAAGGAACCCAAACATGAGAGCGAACGGGATGTCAAATTCATCGCGAAATATAGTGAAAGCGAGAAGAGACTCTGTGATGAAGAACCAAAGTCGATCATACAGCCTCTGTAACGAATCAATAGGAGGGCACGATAGAGAAGGAAAGCAGACGCACCTCGACCTCGTTAGGACGGAGGGAACCAAAGAAGATTCGCTGAACGATATGACCTCCCAGCAAAGCGAGTAGAAAGGTAAAGTTTGCCAACACCTAGAAGCATGATAAGAGAGAGTAAGAGAGAAATGTAACGGACTGACGAGAACACTGCGACTACTCTTTGAGAGATATATGGCTACAGAGTAGAAATTGCTGTGATTTTTGAGAGCATTAGCAACGACAGCCAAAAGGGCGAATATAGACAAAGTGGAATAAAGAAGAATTCTATGAGAAGTGAGGGAGGTCAGAAGGGCTTGAGATGAACGACGAAGAATGCGCTCGAGAGGCATGATTGACGGTGGAGTCGGCGGACGCGGACTGCTGGCCCACATGCCTCCACCACGCGGCCTCCACGTCAACGGTCACACCGCTAATGGCGCTTATTTTGGCGCCCAACGAACCTTCTTATAAAGGCGCTGATGTTCGAAATGCAGTTCACAGCTTGAAGCGCTTCTGTAGTCCTCTTTCCGTATGGCTGGTACACACCGCCCCGCTTCTCGTAAGTCAGTCAAACAGGACCTTTCCGGAGCCTCCGCAGTCCACTATCAGCCCTCCAGCGCTGTCGTTCCGAGTCTGCGCTTCTTTCTGGTAGCATTTGTTCCTCTTTTGTCTGCTTGTTTCTACTTGACGCGTTATTCCACGCTCCTCGACTCTTCCGGGGACTCCCTGCGCTCATATGCACTTTGCTCTCCGGATGGAAACAGAATATACACTGTTGATGCAAGTAACTCCCGTACCCAGTGCATCTTGGTCCACAATGCGCGTATTGTTGATACTGGCAGCCTTGGTAAGGTGGCATCCTTGCCGGAAATAGCTGAACTGACTTTTGCTTGTATAGATCAAGTTCAACGCCGATGGCAGGAATCAGTAGTTTTCTACGGTTTAAATCTCCCCGCAAAGAATCGTAAGCCTTTGACTGTGCGCTACATCAAGCCTGGTGCTATCGTTGTGCCTGGCCTCAGTGGTCAGTACTGAGAATTTTGTACAGATGATGTATTCTGATCTGAAGCTGCAGACTCTCATGGCCACATTCTTGAATATGGGGCCAGTCGGCAGCTTCCTCTGGAAGGCACCAAGTCGATTAACGGTGAAATATGATTACTGGATTGATAGCGTAGCAGCCACTGAATTTTTTCCCTTCCATAACGAAACCGTGGCCCGTGTCAGAAATTACATTCTCTCGAATCCTGATATCCATCTGGACGTCTCCAGAACTATATACGGGGGTGGGTGGGACCACACTGTTTGGCCTACTAACGTCTGGCCCACAGCGGTCAGTGTCATTAGTTTCCGTCTCACGCAAGCCCGGTCTTACCGTACTTGGGACTCAGGCTGACCTTGATGCCGACCCTGTTATCCAAGGTCGCCCCGTCATTTTGCAGAGTAAAGACTGTCATGCACTCTGGGTATCATCTAAAACACTTGAAGCGAACCTGCCATTCCCTCCAGAGATCGACGGTGGAGTTATCTTTCGTGATAGGTCCGGTCAGCCCACGGGTGAGCAATTTGTTCGACGAATTGCTATACTCAGGACAAAACAAATTCATCAGCCTTGCAGGCATGCTTTTGGACAACGCCCAAGAGCTAGTCAAGCAGCCTACTCTCCAAGAAGAAGACCTATTGAGGAGATTCAAAGTGGCAATCCAGGATGCTGTGAAAAACGGTTTGACTTCCATTCATGATGCTGGCTTGGACCCTGTATCTTTGCGATTCTTCAAGAGGTCGGTGATTTTTCCAACATCCCCCCTTTCCATTCCAACACACAGTCCCGCAAATATAGACAGGCCGAGTTAGGAACCCTTCCAGTAACCATTACCCACTTGCTTAAACACTAGCGGATGCTCACTCGGAGATTTCAAGGTCCGAATCTATGGCATGACCTTCTTCGATGAAAGCGGTGATTATTGGGGCAACACTACCCTGCCACTCATTGCCTCCGGCGACGAAAGGCTTACCGCAAGAAGTGTAAAAATATTTGCAGATGGTAAAATGCTTTTGTGACACCGTATAGCTTGCTAACAGATTTCTATATCAGGGGCTCTGAGAACTGGAGGCGCTGCGGTATGCTATAATTTGTATGAGACCCTCTCAGCATCATTCACAAATATGCACAGCTATATGAACCATACGCGGATAATCCTATTACGAATGGCTTCATGAGGCTTGACGAGGATGTTCTATACAAGTTCATTCCGCTCTTTCTGCGTGATGGATGGCAGGTGGTAAGTACACTTACTATTTGCACTCGCCTTGGGCTTTTCTCCAATAATCGAGTGATATTTAAGAACGTACACGCTATTGGAGATCGTGCTAATGGCGTCGTGATAGACGCATTTGAGTCTTCTCTTGTGGGCGCCAATGTGACAGCCTTGAGGCCGCGATTGGAACACGCGCAGCTTATGACGAAATCGGATATGGCCCGACTCGGCAAACTCGGAGGTAATGTAGGAAGACGTTCGTCTGAACGCAGGCAAGGTTACTAAGTTCCGGCTCTCAACAGTCATCGCAAGTGTTCAACCTGCTCATGTGTAAGTAGTCACAGCTCACGATGTCGTACCCTACTGATGGCGGACATAGTATCAGCGATATGTGGTATGCCGAAGATCGTTTGGTTGGTGATTTCATTTTTTCTGGCGATGTTGTTGGTTTCCGTTTACCTTTCAATACCTTTCAAAACAGGGTTCCGAACGGATTACGAACTTGTACGCCTTCCGCACTCTCATCGATAGCGGCGCGAGAATCACTTTGGGCTCTGACTTTCCTGTTGAGAGCATGAACCCTCTCTTCGGGTTCTATGCTGCTGTATCCCGCGTCTCTCCTCAAGGAAACTCACCTCACGGTCCTGGTGGATGGTAAGTACGATTTTCTTTGCCAACTCTGGCTTAAGAGAACTGATTAGCGTTCATCATCCAGGTTTCCTGAGCAGCGTCTCACGAGGGAGGAGGCGCTCAGAGGTACGCCTCAATATCGCGATTCATCCTCACCCTCAACGTTTATTTCTCCTAGGAATGACCATTGACCCTGCCTATGCATCTTTCACTGAATCGGCGTTGGGCTCTCTGGAGCCAGGCAAACGAGCAGATTATGTTGTCTTATCCCAGGATATCATGACCATCTCCTTGGACAAGATTCTCTCCACTAATGTCATTGCCACAGCCATTGACGGAGACCTTGTCTATGGAACAATATAATTCCATTTACATTCATATGAGTAGCAGGCTTCAACATGCCTGTTTCTTTATATTGTCAAAGACGGCTTCCTTTATCTGCACATGCTACCTATTCTTCGTTTTGTTCTGTATGGATGGTCGTTGAGGGGGCCGGAACAGGCATTCTTCTCGTTTCGTTCCGCTCGATTCTCGTCATTATATCCTTTTTCATTTTACTTCGATGTGTCTTTTCTCTTTCCTTTCATATGAGCATGTAATCATTGTTGTTGACTTTTCTCTTCACAGCTGGCAATTTTGGGGGATTAAGCGTCCGCGAATTATCATCATTCCTCTATCCTGCTTCATTTCCAGCTATACCCTACATGTTGTATACAATATCATCAATCATCGATGTTCATAGTTCCGCGGTAGACGCCAAGCACTAGCCCAGCACTAACCCCGACAGAAGACGATATCGCAACACAAGTGTCGTACCTAACCCGACATGAATACCTTCAGCTCGCCTCTTGTGACCCTGTGTTTCTAATATCATCATTTCCACCTTCCATAGACAAAGAATGTCGTCTTTCAAATAAGAAAGATATTGTCCCGCCTGGCACTGTGCGACGAATGTCACTAACCACTTCAATGACCGAGGCCGGAAGATCTGCATTCGAACTTCCTCTCCTCTGATCAGCACGAAGTAAACGGCGAAGTATCTCGTCTTTGACGTCTTCAGCCGAATCAACTCTGAGACAATTGACGTGCCTCCATTCTCCTAGCGTTACGAGGCTAGCTTTCTTCTTCTGAAGATACTACAAGGTGTTACGATATTCAGTTATTGTCACAATGCAGACAAAACTCACCTCTTTTTCCAACTCTTCAATTTGACGGGGCTCAACCTGGGACGCAGATATAAAGCCTTTTCGAAGCATAGGTTCATCATCATCTTTGTCGTATTCTACTGCTTCATCGGCCATATCACCTCTGGGGCCATCGCAATGACAATCAAGCAAATCATGGGTGTTGCTCAGCGTGTCCGGGTGGACTCGGAATATATCACGCAGCTGGAACACTTTAGACGATCCAACTTATGAGGTTAAGGTACATACATACATCTTTGCGCGTGAAAGAATCGGCCTTTGACGTTGATTTACTTGCATCCTATAGAGACGTTCAGTTGTTATGACAAATACGAAAAACAGCGTGATCACCGATCCCATGAGTGCTACAAGGTCTTACTATGTGAGTTCTGTTAATCGAGACCTTGAAAAGATGAACGAACAGTCACTTAGCCCAAGCTTGATTATTTGTCGCTGATATATCTTCTCTGAACAGAGTTTTGAGTTTTTTCCCCTCTTCCTATTCGGAGACTCATACCATCGATAGTTCCAGCGGTCAGAAGCCTATAGATGAAAACAGGCCGCTTTTGACCATCCCTGTATTCATGATGTCAACGAGGGCTTATCATGATAGATTAAGGGCAGGTTACCGATGACATCTCGCCATAGCTTGAAGATCGTGACTAGAGAGACGCGCGTAATTCGCAGACTTCAGCTGTGATTAGTTATGAGACCAACCTTGGGTTCCAATCGGAGTCGACGAGACATAGACGTGATGCACCTGCAATCGTGTAGTTTAGTAACTGAACTGGGGAAGCTGAAATCGGTAGTTTTACCTATGAGATTGATTCCAACGCCCCCCGCTTTGGAACTAAGAAGAAATATAACTACAAGAGGTTAACAATGGCTCCGAGAAGCAAGCTGGTGAAATGACGTACAACTGCTTTTCTGGTCTGTTCTGTTGAACGTATCAACGTATTCTTGCCGTCGAGGGGAGGGTGTTTGTCTGTGGCACGACTCTTTGGCTTAGACTGGTGCCATTAATAACAACCGATAAGAAGGCTTACCCATCTAGGCGAAGATAACTATAATTCATTTTGCTACAGAAAGCTTCGAGGATATTCAACGTGGATGTGTAATGAGAAACCAAGACACATTTTTCCTCGGTATTCTGTTATCAAGTAAGCGGAGAAACCCAAAGGCAGGGAATGATTCACCTCTTTGATAGTAGAAAGGAGCCTTGAAAGGGCGAGCAACTTGCCTGCTTTCGATTTTAGCCGCGGATAGTAAACTGAACAAGGATTCTAAGGCACCGACCACTCATATCGAGATCGTCAATCTGATTGTTTTCAGGCAACAACGTTACCGCATCGTGCATATTACTTCGCTGAAAAGTGTCGGTGCATACACCGTCAGACTCCTTGTCTACCGCAGCCTTCAGGAGAATCGGACTAGTACTGATCTTGGTGAGAACACTCATGAGAGCCAGAGAATCGACAGCCGATCCTTGCACCACTTCATTTACTCTGTTTGGATCCAAGAGTTTGAGGAACAATGCGAGCTGCAACATAGTGGGCGTGACGAACACCACATATTCATCTTGACGAAACATCAAAATCACTCAATGCAGGAAATGTAAGTGATAGCTCACATTTCGGGGGTAGGTACCTGCCAAGGATATCAGCTTCTCTTCGCAACACAAAGCTTTTGGAAATACTGGTAAGCTTTGGGTAAATAAATGAAGTTAAAAATAATTCAGTAAGAGATTGGTATGATAGCGTACTTGCGCTGCTCGTTTCTGGCCGATTTCTAGCTGCTTAGCCGTACAGTTTGGTGCGCGACTGTTCAATATCGGGGTTTCGTACACGCGACGGAAGGTTGTATAATCATCTGATGAAGTTTGAGAAGACGAAGGGTGTGAACAATAATGATTCCTTACGCACCTAGTAATCCTGGATTACAAAAGTCGACCTGACAAAGGGCCTGTATCAGTGGAAGATTCATGTGCTGAGTAAGGTAGAATACCATGGAATGAAATTCGCCCAAATCGTTCTGAATCGGGGTCCCTGACAGAATAACTCTGCGAGGAGTGTTCAGCTGCTTGAATACCGCGGCAATCTTGGCTTTCGCAGATTTGAGGCGATGTCCTTCGACGGGGAAATGGCGTATATGCGAGCTCAGATGTAACAACAACAGAAGCTCGCTTACCTTCGTCGCATATAATGAGTCCGACACTGCTAAAAATGAGATTGATTTAGCTTTGGATGATGACATGACGCTTCGTACCCGCAGGCAGAAATTTCTTTCCTACAAGATCATAAGTAAGAGCACAGTAATATTCATAGAATGTACTCACACTACTGCCTTCAACTTCTCGTAACCCACAATCAGGACCTGCTGCCTAGGTCTTCACAGTCGTCAACTGGTGTACCGGGGTCCCAAGAATTAGAAACACACGAATTGGCGAATGTCTTGGCTGATTCTGCACTTTTATCGCAGACGGTAACCCCAACGCGGTCACGTCCTAACCATTTCTGGAACTCAACCTTCCAATTCTGGAAAGAAGAATTTTATCATTCGACTATTTTAGCTGCAGGCGAGCTCGGCTTACGCACGTTGATTAGTGAGACCGGACAGACAATCAAAGCTTTGCTGATAACAGGCCTCGCACCAGCGTAGGGATTCTGTTCTATATAAAGAGAGCATTCAGTAATGTGCTATTGACCTCGACAGGTACGAACTTAGCAAAGTCCACACTAGACCAATTGTCTGTTAGATAACATCAGACATATTAGACAAAAGGCGAAGTTCGAGGTCGACTACCTGCAGTGTCTTTCCTAAACCCCTGCATCACTCACGTAAGGATTAAAAGACGCGAAAAGAAGCACCGCCCTTACATTTCGTCCGCAAGAATACATCCTTGACCTTCGTGTTTACGGAGTCCCATTACACATTCATACATGAATTGGACGCCTGTGGAAGAGACGAGCACAGGTGTGGGTTCATCAACAAAGTCTACTTTGAATGAGTCAAACAAGTGATTTACCTTCATGCTGATGCGGGCGCATGCGTCTGGCCAACATCGGATCTAGGACAACCGGGAGCAATGGACGGTTCCTAGGAGACACAGTTGCGGTAATGAACACAGATACTTTTGAAGTAAGCTATAAGTTTACGCATGCGTACTTCTTGTTGTGCATTTCGTTATGTTCGTTGGTTGGTTGTTTCATGACTACTGCGCCTGTTTCATCAGAATCATGTCTGGCGATGTGATCAGTAAACGATCAGGAAATTCAAGCTGAACCTTACAACGCAACAGGAGGTCCTTTGTAGCAACGAGAGTCAGAGTTAAAGCCTGCTGGTGAAACAAACTTCTTTGAAGATATTGTTGCAGCACTCGAGTCTGTGGGCCCAATTTCGTTGCCAATTAGGGCAGACGATGGCAGTCGGGATCGAGACAAAGAAAGGGAAGAGCGAAAGCTGGGTACTTTAAATGTTTCCTTTGATGAATATGTGTTCGCTGCAGAGGGTGAATTTTGAGAAACAAAGGCGGCATTGCCGTCAAACCAAACGCCGGTGAGGTATTCGCGTTTTGTGATAGCTCTGTCAAGTTCGAATTCTTTGCCACTAAAAGAATAGATTTTCCCGTTAAGAAAAGGCGGATGTATTTTACCACAACCAATGCTGTTTCAAATTGATATGAGTGACGCATAATAATGAATTTGAACGATGGGTACGAACGGCTTCCCGTCTGTATCATACAGAGTAGCCTTCACTCCGTCATTCAGGGCAACCAGTATTGCATCACCTTCCCAAGTTTTATGCTTCCTCCCTTGAAAGTTTCTCCTAGAGGCACGATTCAAAGGTCATTTATCCAGTTCGGTAAGATTCTACATTGCTGAGTATACCATTGCACCATCCAGTAGTGTTCACCTTCTCCTGACGAAGATGGATCTAATTGTTCCGGATCACCATGCTTCATGCGTTTGGTGCTGCATACATCAGCGAGATCATGCTTGCGTTTTTCAGGTACAAGAGGTTGAAATGAGGGCATCTGAGATGGTGTGAGGCAAGCAATGGCGCGTCAAACTGAACGTGATCGCGACGTGTGTCACTTCACGTGACAACCGAACTTCCGTGGACTAGTGTTGCCGGAAGGTGAGAATAAGATTTCTCAAGGGGCAGGCGACCATGTATTAGGGCATATCAGCAATGGCTTTTTTTGAGTTTTCGGACTTCTCCGAGAAAATTCGCTTAAGTCTCACTGAAAAAGAGTGACACAAAAGTCATCAGGTGACACCGGACCTCACCGGACCGATTGTGACGCGACACGTCCAGCAACGATTTGAAGGCCTTGATGAAGGCCGTAACACTGAACGTCGACGCCATTTGGCGCAAGGATTCTTACTGCTGCCCTTCCGATACTACTGATTTACTCCATCTCTTCGACATTCCACTCAATACCAGATTTGGATTATATGGAGGGAAATGGGAATGACCAGAAATTATTAGTCATTATGACCTTAGAATTACAAGATTCAAATGAAGTCAAGACCAGAGAAAGAGGGAAATGCGAAAGGAACAGGGAGGACGCGACCAAGCACGACGAACAGAGGCTAGCAGAGGCTTGTGTCACACAGGTAACAGCGAGTGACAAAATCGCTTAGAACCCGCTTAGCAAAATTTGCTAAGCGTATAGCTCCGAAGGCCGTTGCTGATATGCCCTATTGAGAAAGCTAGCGCTACATGTATGTGCGCCGAAATACAAAGAAAAAAGGGAAACATGGGAGGGAGGGTAACGAGATTTGTACACCTTCATACAATACGTATAAGTCCAATGAGTAGTCCATAGAAAATACCACACACCTGCAGACGAACGAGTGAAGACAAGAAGGAGTAAGACCCTTGTCTTACTGTCCATCTGCCTATCTACCTGTAATAAGACACAAAGTGAAGAAATAGTCCGAAATGTCCAAGACGAGAGTCCAAGAAATAATGCACAGCTGTATTGCCATGACTTCGCGGGCATACAATGCCATTTTCGTGGCACACGGTGCACACAACACAGCACACGGTGCCATTTTTATGCGGCTTATGCCCACGTATGTGACCCACGGTAGGATCTAATGCCTGACACAGTCAGGCGTTACAGGGATTTGTGGCTAAATTCAGCTCACCTCGTGATTGAACTAGTGTAAAATCTTTTAAACTCGACCAATCACTATAGTTCTTTCGAGAGACTCGTGTGTTTAGCCCGAAGCATCACCTCGGCAGGCGACCATGTATTGAGTAAGCTAGCACTACGTGTATGTGCGCCGTAATAGCTAATAGTGAAAGGATGCAATTGAAAGTGGAATCATAGATGTTGCGCTAGGTGGCAGCTGGTACATCTCGAAAGAGGAAGGATTGAAGGAGCACGGGGTTTTTCCTAATGTAGATCTTAAACACCTCGGAAGACCATCTGCCTAGTCCCTGGATGATATGAGGCAAGATTCCTAACTCTGCCAGAGCAGTCGCACCGCTAGCGTGCATGGACTGACCGGCAATGTTAGAATCTGGGAAGAACTTCCTAAGCCTTGACATAAACCAGGAACGAGTTGGTATAGATCCAGAAGCCGTAAGCCACAAGTTTGGGTGCAAAGGAAATTTCCTATCTCAAGAGCAAAGATAAGCAACGAAGGGAGCATAAGGACATTCTCAGGGAATGCGGGGTGTCAACAAATAACTGGCCTATTTCCCTCAAACAAAGGATCTGCCTTATGCGACGGCAAGTCAAAGCTGAAAGCGTGATGTAACCATTGCACTGAAGAACAACGTGATAGCTTCTGCATGTTTTGCAGGCTTTTATTGTCAGGCATAGTGAGTTCTGCGAGACAAAGGAGGCCGTGAAATCCGGTGATGAGAATGAAACAGGGAAATGAACTGCTAAAGGGCTAATGAACAAAAACCCAAAAACAACCAAAACAACCAAGTCACTTAAAAGGTGCGAGTCTGAGAGGGCGTTGTTGAAGGTTCCGCACGACCAAACTTATGGCTTCTTTATTAGAACTTTATATCTTTATCACAAGAACTTTATAGTTGAGCTTTTAAAATGCACTAAGGCAAAAAGTAGCACAAGACGGTTTTGAACAAGACAGGTGTTCACTGCACAAAACAACCAATTGACCACAAGATCAAACATCCAATTCCAATAACACAACCAGTTCAATTCAACCAACAATGATCTTTATACAATATCACAATAAACACCGGACTATAAACAGACCAGGGCAACTTTATGTTTTTGGTAGGATTTCCCTTCACAGGCACAATTCACGTTATAAAGACAATCCCCAGTGACCCAGTGACTCTATGGTACTCTCCTGGATTTTCTCTCTCCAAGTTACTGCCCTTTTATACATACTGCCAGTCCAAAATTAATAAAAACGGAAATTATAGCTAAACTGTCCTGTTTTATATATATACCTATATCTGTGTACGTAGGTTGTAAGTATCTGTGTCAAGTATGTCCATTATTACTTGTTATAGATCTATTTTATGAGGCAAACCTCAAAAATGCATTTTAATTCCATTATTTTTATTGTGGGCAATATTCAGCCCCTTTATTTCATTTTTACGGATTTCCTTGACATTTCTCGGACATCCGGGTTCCATAGGATTAATCACCTGATAGAAATTATACCCCTCACAGTATCACATTGTTTTGTCACAGGAACTCCTTCAATTCAGTAGTATTCCGAGAAATTTTACTGATCGAGTTTTTACACCTCCTAACCGGTTTCTTGTCAAGCAATTTTCACCAGACAATTAATTGAAGCAAATTTCCTCAATCAACTTTTGTTCCTGGCAATTAATTAAGGAGTAAGTACCCCAAAACTATTCTAGATCTATTATTTTGACTCTATTTCGCGTTCCATCCATTTTTAGTTTCCGCCGGGTTTTTGATCTTTATTGACTGGAGGAAGATGTTCCCCTAATAATTATATGATGCAATTGACATTGTGATGTCAGAGTTCTCGTTACGGGATTGGGTGAGTCTGATTCAACAGTGGATGGCTATTGAACAATTCTCTACATCACAACTATACTGACTAGCCTAGAAGCTTGATACACATGTTGTACCATAGGTAATAGAACATGCTTTATTACTCAAATCACAGCACATTTTGATTGACAAGGCGGGCACCTTTCAACCCTCTATACCCCTCACTGCAAATGCCTAAAATGATTAATCACCTGGCTTTTAATGCAGGTGCCGAAAATTGGCGCATCACCGGTTAGGATCATTGACCAAAACAGCATGTTGTCATGTTGAGTAGATCCTCGGAGTTTGGTGACAACAAGAGATAAGTTGTCGATGGTTAGAGGCAGTTTGCGTTTTACGGGGTTACTGTAGAGGCGTTTACAACCCTTTAAGGTTTGCGAAACAAGCAGCTGCTTGCGGATAGTATGAATATTGGGAAAGTGAGGTTCTAGTTGATTGCAGATACCTGACAAGTATGAATCCACTGTTTGAGGTTCAACGTGGTGGGACATATAAACAGTGAAGAAGCTAAGCGTATCCTTGGTGGGCTCGATAGGAAATTTATGCAGATTACAGAATGTGATGTAAGAATTGACAGCGGATGTGTATGTCGATCTAGTAGAAGAGTCGATTGCCATACCTAACGCCACTGCACGCTCGTGTACCAAGCGTTGCATGGTCCAAGCCTCTCTGTCAGGTTGCCGAGACCGCAATGAAACCGTCAAGCTCATTTTTTCGATGCCCCCAGCACTTCTCGAGGGGGTTAAAATTCCTTGATTGAGAGGAGAGGTTGCAAATGCAAAGCGAGGGCAAGTTTGGACTGCAATAGCGCATCTGCAACTTGGTTTTCATCTCCCGGGATATGAATGACTCGAAGATCAACATTATGGAGGATTAACAGATCGACAGCGAACTTTAGCAATGGGTTATATGCTGGTGTTGCCCTTAGTGAGTTGAAGATATTGACTGAGTTCATGCTGTCTGAAAAAATAACGATCCTTGACAGGGTGGCTAAGGATGTTTTCGTCAAGACATGATGGAGGGCTGAGACAATGCAAAGAGCTTCAAAAAAGAATATATTGTCCACTGGGGTGTTGTCAGGGATTGGGGATATGAATCCCAGCTTTTGCTTGGGATTTCAAAACCCCATGCCTTCCAAACACGTGTCACAGTAGATCACAAGGTCGGCTTCGTTTACTTCCCATAGTAACGAGTTGAAAAAGAAGACACCCGTGGAGCTCTCAAGATGGTCAGCGAGCCACTTTAAATCTTCCTTGACTCCTTTGCTCAGTGCTATCTCTGCAAAAGGTTTAGACTTCCCTCTCATCTTCTCATAGATGTGACAAAGTCCTGGTTTAAGAAGAGGATGAACATTGAAGGACCAGTTCGATCAACCCGCTAGTTGTTGGAAGCTGTTAAGGGTGCATTGCCTAGCCTTAACAAATTCTCGTATGGCATTGACGAGGTCTGTCTTAGCTTCTGGCGACATAGATGCCGACATCGTGTTTGGGTTGACGTCGAAACCAATTATGAGGAGGATGAGGCCGTGAACCTGTTTTGGCTTATCGTGAGGGATTTCCAACCGATCCCAGAGTAAGAGGAGCTTTGTTTGGTTCAAAGGATACCATTTTTTGTAAGGTCCGTAAAACTCCATCTCCTCGTTTGGTTGAAAACCGTAATCATCATCAACGTAGGTGAAAATATTGTCTATCTTTTCGACATTCCTTGCCACCCACATCACCAACCCATTGAATGAAATGGATACATGTCCTCCGCTACAATTGCTGAACATGTTGTTACAATCCACGTTCCTCGTTACTTCACGCTCTTCTCCTCTCTGCAGTTCTTCGGTCAACGGTTGGTTCGTGGTTATAACTTGTTTGATTTGCCATAACGGGTGCATTGGGCACAAATGGTAAGCTCCTGCGACATCAGATTTAAACATGCAAAGCTTGACTTTATCGCCATGGCAGCGTCTATAGGCCAGCAATGCTGCACCCAGGAGCTGTATGGTGTCCAGTGGCGCTCCCATTATGTCCTCTCTCGCAAGATCATTGTGTTCAGTGCGTATTCACCTGCACTTTGATTTACCACCAGTTGAAATTTATTTGACTTCAGTTTAGGTACTGCATGGATGGGTGAGCTATACATGCCCAGCAACAAATCTGGCCCAAATGAAGGTGAGAAGAACCCCTTGGATACCTCAATATCCCGCTGTTCATGCAAGAAACAGCATTCGTCTGCGGAACGAGGCAGCATCTATAAATTGTCCCAAGTCTCGGGGTAACCCTGCAGGTGCTTAGTTGAAGCCCACGGTCAAAATCCTTCCTTAAACCCTTCACAAACTGAATCAACGAAAGGCTGGTTGGGGTGATCTTTGCACAGCTGTTTCAGAACGTCCGCTTTGACAGGCGTGATGATCTTGAACAATTCCGGGTGGTCGCTAATGGTTTTAAGTGCTGCCATGTTACAAAATTCTTCTTCGCTTGGACACGGCAATCTCTCTTCCACTTCCATCCACTTCACTATTCTACTAAAACCCTCCTTTCCCCTCTTCCACCCGAACCCCCTCCGATACTTCGGCAACTTCACTGCACTCCCTACTTCTCCCCTTCTATTTCCCATCTCCTGTTTTGCAGTTAGTGAAGGTGTGTCCAGATTGATGACATGTTGCACAGACGTGGGGGTACTTGCATTTTCCTCCCAACTTGCATAATCTGGCATTCCACTTGCAACAAGGGTCTCCCTCCCTAACCTTTCGCGCTTTCTTCAATCCTCCTGCTTCTCCATCATAGACCCCAATGCCATACACATCAATATGGGCTGTTTTAAGATGGATGATACTGTTAATGTCTTTGAAGGACAAGTCTCTATGGCTACTGATGTATTTGCGAGCGGCCTTATCGTAAGAGATGACTTCCATGGATCGTGGGACTGACGGCGGAGAAAAGGGAGGTGATGTGTTCATACCAGACCTCGAGCTCGTCTTCCCGATGTGGGAAAGCAAATAAGACTGCCTTTCGGTAGATGCCAAAGGCGTTGATCCAATCTCCTTGAGTTTTGACACTCTTGATGACATCTGGTTCGCCCGTGACTCGCAACTCAAGTCTATCCCCAAGTTGCTCAACGCGATCTTTACTAATGACGGCGGAGTGCAAACTTCCGAGGATGGAGTCAAAATTTGCGGCTCTTCCCTCCAAGAGTGGTCCCCATTCGGAATCAGGGTAACTGGGGCAGGTGAGCGCGGAGATAACTCTTTGTTTACTGAACTTAATGTTTTGCATGTAGTTCTGAACAAGCTCGAACGTTCGTTGCTTATGTGGTGAGAGAGTGGAGGAACGCAAGACATCGTCGACAAGCCAAGGGAACATTCCTTCGTCCACTTTGTGTTGCTTAGCCTCTGGCTCAGAGTCTTGGGGTGAGGTTGAACGGGATCTAGCCTGTCGAGACTGACATATCCCAAGGGTTGGCCTGATATCTGTTCTATCAACTGTGGAGATGGCTTCAATGTTGGCGTCAACGCAAGGGGCTGAGACAGTCTCATCCTCTTGATGAGGCTGGGTTTCTCCAGTTTGTCCTCTGTGTCGTGCTGCCTCTTTCCTTGTGACATTGATACTCTTGATATGCTTCATGAAGGATTCAATGACTCCTGTACATTCATCGTTGTCTCCGGTGTGCAATTCCAACACGAGGGTAGTAATTTCCCACATGACTGCTGATTTACTGATTTGCCCCTGTCTGAAGGATTTGATGACAGTCTCGACGCGAGTGACAGCGTCCGCGTTGAAGTCCAATCCTTCGGGTTGGAACTCATTCACTTGAGCAGGCTGACCGGGGGTTGGATTATTGTCGGATGACCCGTTATCTGTTGCCCCAGATTGCGTTTGGGATTGTCCCACAGATGGCTCATTGCTCATACTAGTTGAGATTTAACAATCGATGGAATTCCAATTCAATGTAACGAGATTTGTACACCTTCATACGATACATATAAGTCCAATGAGTAGTCCATAAAAAATACCACACACCTGCAGACAAACAAGTGAAGACAAGGAGGAGTAAGACCCTTGTCTTACTGTCCATCTGCCTATCTACCTGTAATGAGACACAAAGTGAAGAAATAGTCTGAAATGTCCAAGACGAGAGTCCAAGAAATAATGCACAGCTGTATTGCCATGACTTCGCGGGCATACAATGCCATTTCTGTGGCACACAGTGCACACGACACAGCATACAGTGCCATTTTTACGTGGCTTATGCCCACGTATGTGACCCATGGTAGGATCTAATGCCTGACACAGTCAGGCGTTACAGGGATTTGTGGCTAAATTCAGCTCACCTCGCAATTGAACTAGCATAAAATCTTTTAAACTCAATCAAGGACCGAGGTTGACCGCCTTGAGATCCCTTGAGGCCGTTTTCTCACAAGAACCCTCAAGGACTAACTTCCCAAAACGGACAGAAACACGTTGCCAAGGAAAGCAGTGTGACACACATTTAAACATCTTACTATGACTATTAGTATTATTGTATATGTAGCTACTACTATTAATTAGGGCTAGACTGGTACGAAGAATCAATAAGCTTGATTAGCTCTGAAATCTGGCCTGTAACTACGAAGTTATGTATGACAGATGGTTCCACATCTACTACAGTACCTGAATTGTCCTTGACATCTTTAGCTATCCAGCTTTGTGAAAAATCAAGTCTATCTGAACGGTACAAGAATTTAAGAATTTGCAGCATCTCCATGATTTCTGGAGATAGCCGTGAACGTCGTGATGTGTCCGTCTCCTTGCTGGATGAGAAAACTTGCTCACATAGCATTGTGGACGCTTGTGCCGGAAGGACATTCATGGCAATGCAAAAAAGGCAAGGAAATGCAGCCTGATTTTTGCACTACCACATAAGTTAGATTGTGAAAAAGCATATTTATATGAGTGGCAGGCATACTTGGTTCCAAAACTTGATAATATCAAAGTCAAGAAGCTCCGCTTGATTGCTAATAACACCACTTGAAGTCCAAGCCTGTAATTCCTCTTTAACAATTTGCTCGTCGGACTGGAGATTCTCAATATCATTGTCAGCAGCATCATAAGAAGAGATGCTCAACATTAAAGCCAAACTGGAGCCCACTGACAAGCTAGACATGCTTGAATATGACAACCAGATAGATTTTAGATAGGAAATTCCTGCTTCCTGCGACTGAACTGCAGAAATAGTAGCTGCTGGAGCATTTCGCCTTCCTATTGATAAACTATTAGTAGCTTGTGTAGAGCTACAATGTCCAAGCATCTGAGAATGACAAATAAGTCATTGAATAATAGATGGAATATGGATAGACATACCGCATCTTTCACCCAAGCTCTAGCCTGTATAGCATTGTCACTGGGCCAATTGTTGCTGAGCCACGACAACTTTCTCATTGGGTTGATGACTAATACCGCATCAGTCATAGTTACGCTGGTACATTAAAACAACATACTCATTGCAAGTGCATATATGCGGGACCTTCGTGCCTTGTCAACATATTCATGAATCTTCACTAGTGAGGCTTCAATGACATGAGATAGATTCGGAAGGCCCTGCTTCATGTCCTTGAGAATACAGATAAGTTCCTCGTATAGCAGCAGCAGCATGGCAAGTGTTGGGGTCTTTTCTGCAGAAGCAAGCTCTTGTACAGCATGGAATGCAAAAAGATAGTCATATATGTCATTAAGAAAACCTTCAAATTAGTTTCCGTGAATAGCCTTGTGTGCGCAATACCTTCTGTCGTAGTAACAAAGCGCTCAACAGCCTGAAAGTTTTTGTGATGAGCCCGTAATCACATTGTATACCAAATTTTGACATACAGGATACAGCTCTAAGAGCTGGTCAATCATAAGGAAGATTGACAACCATCACATATCCACATCTCGCAATAGAACCACTACCTAGCTAAGCAAGGTACTGTCCTCCTCACTTTGTGGGTCTTGATTTTGTCCATTCAGTGTGCTATCCCGCCATAATTCATTACACATTGACACAACCAGATTGCAAAAGTCATCACGACGGTTACCTGAAGCTCGACAAACAGCTACTAATTGACGTGCAGCTGCTACAAGGTCGCTTTTGAGAGATTCTTGGTATTCCTGTGTACTTTCCCAACTAAAACATTTGAGTGTGTGCTCCAATTTCCCCTGCGTGACACCATCGCCATCAGAATCATCCTCGTCAAGATCTGGCAGGGTGGTGAGAATAGATAGCCCAGTCTTTACAGTGATATTGATGACATGAGGAAAGCATCTGTACAATCATGTAACCATGACTCAGACCTTAACAGGGTGCTAGACATACCTAAGGTAGCGGTCATCAGGAACTGACACCCCTTATGTAAGCAGATGCTCTGCCCAATGGCGACAACTACTCCTCTGCTGTTACGGCTATGCGCCGGAACTCCGGGTCAGACCTCCGGTTTCTAGAACTTCTTTGATTTCTTCTTCCTGACATCTATTCAATCTTTCCATATGGTTCACTTTACAAATTCACGCTTTCCTATTCGCTTTTATTATTCTTTTCCACTCCGGACATCCGAACGTCGCCGACGTTCCATGTTCTTATTGTTCTTTAGTTTCATTCTTCTCACACTATTGTTTTATTACTCCGAGTATCTCCGGTAGAATACTCATATAAATACTTCACGCTTATACTGTATATACTTTAGTTTTAAATCAAATTAGTCTCCGGACTACTATCTTGAATTTCTCGTCTGAACTCTCATCTCTCCTCGGACTTCCAATCCGGGTGCAGCACGGAGGGCAGTATCGAAATAATACTGCCTACCGGGTGAAGTCTTGTTGCCGGAGCAATTCGGAGCTCCTGGTTTATCTTGTCTTGTTCCTTTCGAACTCCTTCTCTCGGACCTCCTCGGAGGTCCTCGCACTCTTACCGTCTCTAGTCCGCACGTACTTAACAGTATTTAAAACTCTTCTCTGTGCTGCTATTGATCATGTCACAACATCCTACAAACCCCTTACTTGAGGCTTCACAGTCTCACGCACCATTTTACCAAGGTCGCGATCCCAATGCTCTTCGTGAGCGGCGGAGATCCGGTCTTTACTCAGTTCGCGCAAGCGGATTCGTCTCACCAAGCCGAGGCTCACGCCTTTCTCAACAACCTCCGGTTTTATCAACATTATTTTCACCAGGTCATTTGCCTGGTTTTCGAAATCCTCCGGTAACTCCGACTCGTCGAACTTCCACAATGCCGGGAGTTTTACCGATACATGAAGACATGTCCGACACTGCTCCTGAAGAGCAGAATGACGAAGACGATGACATTATCGCAGCGGCGACGGAAGGAGAGGCTGGTGATCAGCCAGAAGGAATAGGAGGTAATGGTGGGGATCCTGGAGAAGGCGATGAAGGTAATGGTGGTGGTGGACCAGGCCATGGAGGTCCGGGTGGACCTGGCGGGCCTGGAGGACCAGGTGGAAATGGTGGCGGTGGACCGGGTGGACCTGGGGGTCCTGGAGGACCTTCCGGGGGTACCGGTGGCACCGGTGATGAAGATTTTAGGCGGATGATGCAGGAGTTTCTTACCACTAGCATGGCTGGTTTTACTAACATGGCTAGGGCTTTTAACACTCAGGCATCCGCAGCTCCGGAGAGCAAATCACGCTTGAAGGAGCCGGACGTTTTCGATGGATCAGATCCGCGGAAGCTCCGAAATTTCATCATTTCTCTGGCCCTTCACCACTCCGATCGGCCTCAATATTTTTCCTCCGACGATCGAAAGATCACATTTGCGCTCTCCTATTTGTCTGGATCGGCTCTGGAATATTTCCAGCCAGAGCTTCTGAACCCGGATCCGGACGATCCTCCGGCATGGATGGTCAATTATCAGGCCTTCATGCAGGAGCTGATGGAAAATTTCGGAGAGTACGATATGGAAGCGGAGGCTGAGCAACGCCTCAGTGGGCTCAAAATGAGGGATACGGATCGAATCCGTAATTACAATGTAAAGTTCGGAGCCTACGCAGCGATGGTTCTTTGGGATCAAGCTGCTTTACGTTGGGCCTATTATCAAGGTTTGCCATCTCGTATTAAGGACGAACTAATGCGGATCGAGTATCCGAAAACCTATCAGGGGACCCGGAAAGAGGCCACCAAGATCGATGCTCGTTACTGGGCTCGCTCTGCTGAAAAGCAGCGAGAACAACGGACGTCTGGTGGAGGCTCCGGGAACTCCGGAAGTGGCTCCTCCACTTCACAATCTGGCTCGCAGAAGAAGAAGAGTGGCAATCCCAACAAGCCCTCCTCTTCCTCTAACAACCGCTCGTACTCCGGAAACTCCGGATCTAGTTCTGGTTCTGGCTCCGGTTCTAACTCCGGCAAGACAAATTCCTCTTCGACCACGCCAAAACCATATGCGGATAGGCTAGGGAAGGATGGGAAGTTGACGCAGGCGGAGAAGGACAGGCGCCGGAAGTTGAAGTTATGTTTCTTTTGTGGAGGTAATCATACTATGGATAATTGTGATAAGCGGAAGAAGTTGAACGAGGCTCGTGGACGAGCTTCGGAGGTAACTTCGGAGGACACCAAACTGACTCCAAAGGAGTCGGAAAAATAGTCCGCAGCCCAGATGCCTCGACACGAAATTTGGGTTGCGTTGGCCACAATCGTGTCATCTCCGAGGTTACTCTCAACGCGTCCGCTCTTTTACACCACTCTGATTCACTTGTATTACCACTTTGTATCGATCGGAGCTCCTCGGGCCTCAAGGGCCTCGTTAGGGAGCCCGAAAATCAGTCTACTTCATTTTTGAAATTTTCTACGTTACTTGATTCTGGTTCTTCTCATAGTTTCCTCGATTCAAAATTTGTTCATGATTATTTTCTTCCGGTAACTCCAGTTCCTCCGGTTCGACTACGCCTTCTTGATGGTTCAACCGCTTCTTCATTAATTGAAGAGCTTGTTACTTTACCTGTTCAATTTCCTTCCGGGGAGACCTTGTCTCTTGACTTTTTTGTCACTTCTTTGGATTCGTCTTGTAAAGCTGTTTTAGGATACAACTTTCTCACCCGCTACAACCCGTTGGTTGACTGGGTCACAGGAGTTATTTCATTCCGAAACACTGATCAAACAGTTCCATCTCCCATTCCGCAGGCTGCATCTTCAACTCCGGTTGAGGTCGCGTCCATCGACGCATCACCGACACCTACCTCTCGTCCTCGGAAGGCGAACTTTCCCTTTGAACCCATCTACTCATATCCAACCGTCACGCAAATGGGAGCAAGAATTTCGGACCCGTCGGATCCGGATATTGCTTTTATTGGTGCTGCAGCATTCATACGGGCTTGCAAGGAAGCTGGACAAGATCCCATTGTGATCTACGGACGTCCGGTTGCCTCCGTTACTGGTAACGCAGCATCTATCCATTCACCTGTTGATCTCTCCGGAATACCGGAAGAGTATCACGATTTTGCTGACGTTTTTGATGAAGGTCTTTCAGAAGTCTTACCACCGTACCGCCCTTACGACCTTAAAATCGACTTAGAGGACGGTGCTGAACCTCCTCTCGGACGTGTTTACCCACTGTCCGCGAAGGAACTAGAGGCCCTTAGGGCTTTCTTGGACAAGCATCTCGCCAACGGATTCATTACGACCTCTTCATCTAAACATGGAGCGCCGGTATTGTTTGTTCCTAAAAAGAATGGCTCACTCCGTCTCTGTGTAGATTTTCGTGGCTTGAACAAGATTACCCGCAAGGACCGGTATCCTTTACCATTAATTTCCGACCTCCTCGACGCTCCTAAAAAGGCGAAAATCTATACCAAGCTTGATCTTCGACATGCTTACCACTTGGTCCGGATTGCCGAGGGAGACGAATGGAAAACTGCTTTCCGCACCAGATACGGCTCTTATGAATGGAAGGTCATTCCCGAGGGACTAACCAATGCTCCGGCGGCTTTTCAACGGTTTGTAAATGAAATATTTGCCGACTTACTAGATGTCTACGTTATTGTCTACCTGGACGACGTTCTAATCTATTCGGACAACCGAGCAGACCATCGAAAACATGTCCGCGAGGTTCTCCGACGCCTCCGGAAGCACGGCTTATTCTGCAATCCCAACAAATGTGTCTTCGACTCCGAAACTGTTGAATACCTCGGTTACATTCTGTCACCGGATGGTCTTCGGATGTCCGAGGAGAAGGTTAAGGCCATCGTTGATTGGCCCCTTCCTCGACCGGGACGCATCAAAGACATTCAGTCCTTCCTTGGTTTCTGCAATTTCTACCGCCGTTTCATTTTCAATTATTCTGGTATCGTGGTTCCACTAACTCGTCTTACTCGCAAAGGTATTCCTTGGAAATGGTCCGAGGAGTGTCAACATTCTTTTGATTCACTTAAATCTGCTTTTCTTTCTGCTCCTGTTTTAACTCACTGGGAACCTGACCGACAGATAGTCCTGGAAACGGACGCCTCGGACTACGCTATAGCGGCAATTCTTTCACTTCGTATGGACGATGGAGAAATCCATCCAGTCGCATTCCTGTCTCGGACCCTTCATGCCGCCGAGCTCAACTACGACACCCACGACAAGGAGCTCCTCGCCATCTTTGAATCTTTCCAACACTGGCGGCATTACTTGGAGGGCTCCGCAACGCCGGTCGACGTGGTCACAGATCATAAGAACTTGGAGTACTTCAGTACTACCAAGGTCTTGACGCGCCGACAGGTTAGATGGAGTGAATACTTGTCTCACTTTAATATGGTAATCCGGTTCCGACCGGGGCGCCTCGGAGCAAAACCTGACGCTCTGACTCGACGTTGGGACGTCTACCCAAAAGAGGGAGATAGTACTTACGCTACGGTCAATCCACAGAATCTGAAACCGATTTTCACCCAAGAACAACTATCGACTTCACTTCGAGCAACTTTCCTAGAAGGTCCGGTCCTTCGCGCTAGTATCATTATGGATCTCGACAAACTACATCAGTCGATCCGGGAATCACTAGCTTCAGACTCGGAGTCCAAGGCAGGTATGTCACTTGCCAATGATGATGCTAACAAACGTTGGACTTTAGACAACTCCGGACAACTCCGGCTCGACGGTCGCATCTATGTTCCAGACTCGGGTGACCTGCGGCTTCAGGTACTTCGATATTTCCATGACCACCCACTTTCAGGACACTTTGGGCAGAACCGGACACTCGAGGTCATCCGAAGACAGTATACCTGGCCTCGGATCCGAGAGTTCGTCCGGTCCTACGTGCAATCCTGCACTGTTTGCGGTCGCAACAAGAGCCGTAGACACCGTCCTTATGGTCTTCTGCAACCTCTCCCAGTTCCGGAACGTCCTTGGGATTCCATATCCATGGACTTCATTGAACAACTTCCGAACTCTCATGGCTTTACAGCCATTCTAGTCGTGGTAGACAGGGCATCTAAGCAAGCCATTTTTATTCCTACTTTTGACACCATAACCTCCGAACAGCTAGCTCAACTTTTCGTCCTTCACGTATTCTCCAAACACGGTGTTCCTCGGCATGTCACCTCCGACCGGGGCTCTGAGTTTGTCTCGCAGTTTTTTAGGGCTTTAGGTAAAGCGTTGCAGATGGAGCTTCATTACACCTCCGGTTATCATCCGGAGGCTGATGGACAAACTGAACGAGCTAACCAAACTCTGGAACAGTACATCCAAATTTATTGCTCTTACCAACAGGATGACTGGGATGAACTCTTGGCCATTGCAGAGTTTGCCTACAATAACGCTCCGAACAGCTCCACTGGTATTTCACCCTTCTTTGCCAACAAAGGTTATCACCCAAACCTTTCAATACATCCGGAATACGACCTCGCATCCGACCGGGCTCGACAGTTTGTGGTCAACCTTGATGAGCTCCATGCTTTTCTACGCGATGAGATTACTCTCGCTCAGACTCGTTACAAGGAACAAGCTGACCGGCGGAGGTCCTCGGCTCCGGAATTGCCCATTGGCTCAGAAGTATATCTTAACGCTAAGCACATTCGTTCTACTCGTCCTACAGCTAAATTTTCCGAGAAATATTTAGGTCCATTCAAAATACTAGCTCGACCTAGTAACCTTGCTTATACACTACAGCTTCCGGACTACCTCCGGTCCGTACATCCAGTATTCCATGTCTCTCAACTCGAACCAGCACCTCCCAACACCATTCCTAACCGTTCACAACCTCCGCCTCCGCCGGTTGAGGTCAACGGTGAAGTTGAATACGAGATTGCTCAGATACTGGATTCCAAGCTGGACCGGAGACGCCGAAAGTGTCCGCTATTGTACTATGTGCAATGGCTTGGTTATGAAGGGACGGATGAAGAATTTTCATGGGTCTTAGCTGATGAACTCACAGCTGAAGACTACATCCAGGAGTTCCATGTCCGATATCCGGACAAACCTGGACCTCTGTCGAAGTTGACAATCTGATCGGACGTCCTCGGACGTTGACGGTCTTGGTGTTTCTTTCTTTCTCTCTATCCCTTTTGCTCTCTCTCTTTCTATCACGCTTATCTCGTTATAAAAAACAGACATTTCTTTATACAAAACAAAACAAAAGCTATCAAGAAAAACAAAACAAAAGACATATTATATACAAGTTCTTTTTCTTTTCTATCTACAACTCCTTCTCTATTCATGTCCTACTCGGACCTCCTCGCTCTTCCCGTCGTCTTTCAATTTCTTTTCGCCTTTCAGCGAACATCTTTCGCTCCTCCGCGGTATAGCGAGTATTTGTTTCCTCTTCTTCTCTGATCCTCTCTGCCGGTACTTCTCGGAGCCCCGTACAGATCTCGTCCACCTGCTCAAAAAACTCAGTCAACTGAGCGGCCTCTCCGCCCAGTACTCCTTGCACCATCCTACTGTTCATGACACTAGGCAACGTCGGCTCTCGCACCTCCGGACGGGCATCCGATCGCTCTGCTTGGTCGCGCTCCCAAGCAAAGTGTAATTCCCGGCCCATTTCGGCGAGCCGGATCGAGGCGTTGATTATCGCCTGGTTCATGATATAGGACCCCTGAACAGGAGTCGTGGCACCCATTGCCATTCCCAAGGCAAGGGCCCAGTCGCGGGTCCGTTCCGCCAAGAATACACCCCAACTAGAGACCTCTTCTCTAGTTGAGTAGACGGCGGCGTCAACGTCATCGATCTGCCGGTTCACCAAGTCCAAGTCGGAGAGCTCCGCGGAGTCCCGAGGCTCTCCTGCTCGTCCCTCGACCTTCTTCTCTAACCTAGCTAACCGGGATAGTATTTCTTCATTTTGCTGCATGAGCAGCTCGAGGGAAGCCGGAGATAGGGAAGTGGTGGTGGTGCTCGGAGCGCCGACTCGCTCCGAAAACGAGCATCTTGATTTTTGCTTCCTGCATTCGTCGCAGGAAGTAGATTTTGTGTTCCGAGGTCGCCCGGAACATTGATAGTGTCGTGCCCGACACTGCAGGCATGCGGGTCGGGAGCTCGGACCTCCGGTCTCTTCTTCTTCTTCTCCATCTGAAATTACAATAGACTAAAATTTTGTTATAAATCTAGTCCAATACTCATGTTTGTTCACGTACCGCTGATACCACATTTTTTCTCTTTCTCTTAGGAGACCCACCGGCCTCCGGTTCCTCTTGCGCTTTCCTCTTTCCGTCCCTCTTCTCCTTCCTTTTCCTTGCTTCCTCGGCCTTCTCAATAGCCCTCCTGGCTTTCCTCTCCTCCTCCGCCTCACTCTCCTCCTCGGCCCTCCGTTTCTCCTCATCCAAAATTCTCTGTGCTTCCTCAACTTCTCTCCTCCTTCGTTCTCGCTCCTCCGCCCTCCACTTCTCTTGCGCCTCCTGACGCCACTCCTGAATCCTCCGGACTTCCTCTGTCCACTCATTCTTTGCCTTGTCGTATTCGGCCCACTCCCTATCCTCCTCCTGTTCAACTAAAAAGGACATTGAGTATCGGACATCCGCGGACAGAAAAAACTTACCCATGGCAATCGCCAATTTTATTCTATCAAACTCCTCCGCATTCTCCGGTGTCTTCCTTCGAGGCAATGCAGGCTTTACGCGGGGTTCAGGTTCCGGACGTCCGAATGGTGCCGGAAGGGGGTATTCAGTTTCGAACGTGGGGGTGTTGGCTCGAGTTGCTGGCATTTTTGTGTTGAGCTTACGGGGTTGAGGAGTGCGGGGTTGGGGGGAACTTAGAGGTTTGCAGGCTAGGCTTTTATACCAATCCATTGTTTGGCAGGATTTGGTCGATGTTGAAAATTCGGACACATCTCACTCCGAGGGGCAGGGTCGGACTTGGGACTTCGGACCTGGGACTTGGGACTTAGGACTTAGGGTTCTTGAGGGCAAGAACCCTAAGAGGGAGATACTGTTACGGCTATGCGCCGGAACTCCGGGTCAGACCTCCGGTTTCTAGAACTTCTTTGATTTCTTCTTCCTGACATCTATTCAATCTTTCCATATGGTTCACTTTACAAATTCACGCTTTCCTATTCGCTTTTATTATTCTTTTCCACTCCGGACATCCGAACGTCGCCGACGTTCCATGTTCTTATTGTTCTTTAGTTTCATTCTTCTCACACTATTGTTTTATTACTCCGAGTATCTCCGGTAGAATACTCATATAAATACTTCACGCTTATACTGTATATACTTTAGTTTTAAATCAAATTAGTCTCCGGACTACTATCTTGAATTTCTCGTCTGAACTCTCATCTCTCCTCGGACTTCCAATCCGGGTGCAGCACGGAGGGCAGTATCGAAATAATACTGCCTACCGGGTGAAGTCTTGTTGCCGGAGCAATTCGGAGCTCCTGGTTTATCTTGTCTTGTTCCTTTCGAACTCCTTCTCTCGGACCTCCTCGGAGGTCCTCGCACTCTTACCGTCTCTAGTCCGCACGTACTTAACATCTGCCCCATACACAAAGCATGTAAAAAAGGCTCCTGGGACATGTTGGTAGACATGTAAGGAAGAGATCTCAGGAGGTAGAAAATTTGTATTCCCCCATATGATTGAGTAGTAGTCAAAACTTTACAAAAATTTTCTTCAATTTGGAATCTTCCTTTCTCGCCATTCTGAGCATTTCTTATTTTTCGGCACCTGGGTTTGGCCACTTACATAAATCAATCACGTGATGGGAAACTGCCAAATAAGAATAAGGTATTCCCTAAACAAGTCAGGCAAAGCGCAAAGAAACAAGATTTTTTCAATCTCTGTGAATTCACCATGCCTCGTCCCAAGGCTGCAGCTCATTCACGCATACAGAATCTTGCTTCACACAGTTAAAAATCTTGCGACAATCCTGATCTGTCTAGTCCAGGTTCTTGTCACTATTTCTGACCCCATTATATATTCTTGACTCAATATCCATTCTGAAAACAGATAAAAATTGTGATGGAGATCAGGTCAATCAGTCATCAGACAATCTAGATGGAGATTCAGATTTAGAATCACACAATGGAGAGGAGGATGATATTCATGAGATTTCTGCTCTAGAGCACTTTAATCAGACCTTGCAAAGAGCATTCAAAGCAGGAGTACAGGCGGAGATGATGGAGAAAGAAAAAGAAAAAAAAAAGAGGACCTTATCATGGAAACTCTTCCCGAACAAAGCGTCGGCACATTAAAACTGGTAAAAAGCTGCTTGAACAGGGTTATTGCTCAGTAAAGAATTGGTTTCAGAATAAATCCATGCCCGAACTATCACCTGCCTCTGCATCAACCTTCATTGCAACTCCATACACTACCACTGCATCTTTGCAGGCGGAGGCCATCTCAATCTCCTCAAGTTCTTCAGACACTTCATTGATCTCTACAATTTCCGAGAACAACGACTCAGCACTCAACATCACCCTTGTTGATCCTATAGAGACAGAAAAGCAACAGTGTCAAGAATTGTCGAGGAGATGCTAAAAAACTTGCGAAATGGTCAACCACCAACCGATAACAGTGAGGAGGAGCCACTTGATTGAGCATTGAACTCATTCAACCACACGAACTTTCCTGCACTGTGAAAAGCCATGGCTCAGCTCAATTTGAAGGCAAAAGACAAGAAAATAGATGTTTTCTTTCGTGCACGTATAACTGCCATGGCTGCTACCCTCAACCTCTATCTCGATCCACAGCTCTCATATACCTGGTGCCAGGCATCCTTGATTGTCTCAAAAGGACATGGTGTCTCTCATGCAAGAATGATCCGTCATTGGCTACACACCTTCCTCGACCACGGAAAACTTCCAATGCATCGCTATTGGGGGAACTTTTGCAGTATATTGGAGGATGAAGATATTTCTCTCGAGATCCAGCTTGACCTTGCAGCCCGTGCCAAGGAAAGGTTTATCAAGGCTATGGATGTGGTAGAAGTTGTTGAAAGCTCCAAAATCCAGGAGAAGCTCGTTGAAGCTGGGTTTGGAAAGCACAGTATCTCTGAGAGGACTGCTAGAAGATGGTTGAATAGGTTCAAATGGTGCTATTCCAAGAAGCGGAATGGGATGTATATTGACAGTCATGAGCAAGAAGATGTTGTTGCATACCGCAACATATTCGTTAATCGCTTCACAACCCAATATGCACCACGGATGTTCACATGGGATCAGGATGGAAACATGAAGCGACCAGATGGCTTTGTTCTTCCACCTCATCTCCAGGGCAAACCGTTTCGCCTCATCCTTGTCACTCATGACAAATCAACGTTCTATGCAAATGATCAAAGATCAAATCAATGGATACCTGAAAGTCAGAAAGTAGTGCCACAATCAAAAGGCGAGGGTGTTTCCATCATGATCTCAGACTTTCTGAGCTCAGAGTGGGGTTGATTGAAGAGTCGGGATGGGAGTGAGTACGCCTATTGATTAGTCTGATACATGGAAACATACTCATTCAATTCTTTTGCTGACAGAGAGGCTCGAGTGATTTTTAAAGCTGGCAAGAACCAAGATGGCTGTTTTGATAACTCAGACCTGCTCCAACAAGTCGACAAGGCCATTGACCTATTTGAAGACCAGACATTGAGCTTTGCGCAAGGACTATTCATCTTTGACAATGCTCTGAGTCACCAAATGCGAGCTCCTGATGCGCTGTCAGCCTGAAAGATGCCCAAGAACCCTAATCATCGATGGTCACACAGGAACAATGGAACGAGAATGCGCTATGGTGTCCTCCCCAATGGCAAAGCTCAGCCAATGTATTTCCTGGACAATCATCCTCACTACCACGGCTGGTTCAAAGGCATGCAGCAGATTCTTCTCGAACGTGATCTCTATCCTGAGGCTGGCCTTCGTGCACAATGCGAGGGCTTCAAATGCGAATCTGGTCAAACTAATTGCTGCTGCCGCCGCATCTTATTCAATCAACTGGATTTTGTCAACCAAAAGTCAGCCTTAGAAGAGTTTGTTGTCGGACGAGGTCATATATGTGATTTCTATCCCAAGTATCACTGCGAGCTGAATTTCATCAAGATGTATTGGGGCACTGTGAAGATGTGCTATCGTAACTACAACACACAACCCTCGAAAGTCGAAGAGATGGAGGAGAGGGTGAAGGTATGCTTAGATGATGTTCCCCTTCTTCAAATTCAATGGTATGCTCCACCTTCTTCTCCCTGTCACCCATGTCCTTCCTAACCACCACATGCTTCCCAGATATGCAAATTGTGCCGCTCGCTTCATTGATGTCTATGCTCAAGGCCTCACAGGTGAGGAGGCTGTTTGGGCTAACCAGAAATACATGGCCATAGAACATTGCCACCCAGTGTTGTTGCCGAAGTGAGAGCCTCGCTAGGTCATCCAGCCATGTAGAATAGTTGAGAGGATCTGTGTACAACGAGTGAACAATGTTTGCCAGTGATACAAATTTTTTGAAAATTTTCAGGCCCCATTTGGCTGTGGGAAACCTAATCTAGGGTTGTTACATAAGCATGCTAGTCCCTGGTGACCGCTACCTTAATTTGATTACCATCCCTGTCAAAGGGAATATTCCGCTTGCGAAGCTCTCTCTCTATAGCTGCCATCATAGTGTCATTGTTTATAGCATTATTGAGGGTAATCATACCAAGCTGTAACAAAAATCACTATCCCATGTACTAGAGAGCGAATGCAAGACAAACCCGGTCAGTAATCCCAAGTGCATCCAAAATCTCCAGCATGTGTCTTGCCATATTTTCACCAGTGTGACTACCCCAAACATAGCGAAATGCTATCAAACACGATTGTAGAACTAAATTACCAGTGCCATCACGAATCATGTAATGAGCAGTCACAGCCATGAACCCTCGTAAGACACTGTTGGACCACATGTCAGAGGTTAGTGAGATACGTCTGACAGAGTTCTATACAATGGTTAGTTTATCATTTACTCAACGCAAAAATTCCCACCTTAAGCTCCTCAGACATCTTTGTCCACTCATAATGATATTGCAACAGAAATAGCTCAGTCAGCTTTGTACAATGTGGTATGTCACCTTCTCGTATGTCTATGTCAATGTATAGCAGGAGATCACGGTAATAGCAGCGTAATGAGCACTCTAAGACGTAGGAACTCGTCTAAACTCAAAGGTTGCCTTGTAAAAGCGAGTGTAGTCTGGCGTTGGCAAAGATTCCGCACGCAGAAAACTGACTAAAGTCGAGCTAGACTGTTGGAAAGACTATCTGAACTGTAAGATCACCGTCTAGACCCTTCGACGAGTACCAGAAACAGCAAACAGACAGACACAGACAGACAGACACAGACAGACAGACACAGACAGACAGACACAGACAGACAGACAGACAGACAGACAGTTCAAACACAACAGATGTTCAGATATTTAGCACTCTATTAAAGCACTGCAATTCCTAATAGTCCGCCTCTACCAGCTCGAAGAACCGGGGCCTGACGTTCACAATCAAGAGGCCTTCTGCGATTTAACGCTCTAGAAGATACGTAAAGTTCTCCAATTTGGCGGGCAGTCGTAACCTGGGGCGCTCGACCCTATACATGACAGTATATGTACTCTACTGCTTGTAAGTATTTCATAAATAGATAGAAAACTGAGTGGAGTAATTAAAAGGAACAGAGGGATAACATCGAGTATAAAATGGATATAAACAGAAACAATATGACTGAGTTGGGTAAGTAGGCACGTCTAGAGGGTAATTATGTGCAGTTCTTGGGTATATATGTGTAAGTATTATGTTTTAGTGATGTTTTTGGTACATCTAGACCCTTCTTATCATGCGCTCGAGCCATTCTAAACGAACTACTCCTATGCATTTCGTTATTATTCATCTTCGTAACTGTTTTACAGTGTACTTATAGGGGCGCCGAGGGCAGTTTCTAGTCATTTATCCCGTCGGGCTTCCGTATTTTCTCCTATTTCGACATCTAGACCCCATAGCACCTCGTAGATATACCAATATCCAGCGCTCGAAGGTCAATTCTGTCATTACTTTACTAATAAGTTATTATACAGTCATCGAGACTGATCATTTTCATAGCTTTGACCATCTAGTATCTCGGAACGGAATCGTTGATCATATATTTCCGATCATAAAGCGTTATCTCCAGTATATCATCAATCTGCAGGTTCTAGGAGGTCGGCTAAGTTTGAACAAACCATTTTGATGGCTCGGCGATACCTCTAGCTTTGTCCTTTCGACATTATTGAGGCTCATGAGGCTATTACGCCTGTGTGTGTGTAGTTTCTTCCTTCCTAAGTCCCGTGGATTACACAGATACTTGAATAGCGACTTCCAGACGAAGGGCTCTTTGCCAGGCAGGGTGGGTCTGACCATACTGTACAGTCTCGCAGCAGGTAGTTACTTCGCCGAAGGTCTAGAGGCATATCAGCCATAAGGTCTTGATGCATACTCGTACATCGTAGTCCTTTCACTTCGAGCCTTTAACTATTCGTGTTCTATGTTTTAGCTAGCACTATGGGACATAGTCTAGCCCTTTATTCCCATCATATTCACAGTAGAAATCGTTTAATTTCAGGTATTTCAGGTGTGTATGCGTTTTCAGCGCAACATCTCCCCCAAACCAAATCTAGACCGTCCCCGGTCTGGTGATCGGTCAGTCATACACCCAAAGATACATTCTAAAGCTTCGCAGACAGCCTGTTGATTATATAATACTTATTCACACACATCTCAGAGTTCGCCGAAGCAGTGGTACACTGTTCATTGCTTTTTGCCGGTCTATGCCGATCATCAAACTTCAAACTCCGACCAAAATACTCTCGGCCAGTTGTTTGCCTTCGGCAATTGCCGTAGGTTCTTTTCAGGCAAGTGACTTTCCGTCTCTTTTCCTCTTTCACATTTCTTATTCAGTTTCTTGCTTCTCTATTCTTTCTTTTCACGCATCTCTCAGCCTTTCACTGGTCCGTGCGCCGTGGGAACGTGGTCAGGTGAGTCGTTCCATAAGTAAACGGACTTCAACTTTTTCACGCCCATTCTTCCTTTCTCTCTATTTTTCACTCAGAGTGGCTCTAGCCTTCTGTTTTTCTCTATACATACTTGTTCTTTTCTTTTCTTCTAATGGCGCGAACTACCGGCAAAGCTTCCAAAGGGAAGGGCAAAGCAGCCTCTTCTTCTCAAATTTCGGCAGTGGCCAAGAAAACTCGAGCCGGTCGAAAGACCGCGCAGATCAACCCTCACGAACAAGCCAATGAAGTCATCGCATGTATTGTCGACGTCTATCGTCGTTACTTTGATAAACCACGAAAGAATCCCCCCAAGGTCTCAGAAATGACCAAGGCCGTGGAAAGTGCCACTCCCTTCATGGTATGTTGTATTTCTTATAGTTTTAATCTTTCATTCTTACATTTTCTCTTCTAGGATACTCTCTTTGAGCACGTCGACTTCGACATCGAGGATTTCTGTCCGCATGTGCGCCCGGTGTGGCTAGCTTTAGTGCGACTTTGCAACCCCCTCGAATCTCGACTCCCATCTCTTCACAAGACTGGTTGGTATATCTCGAAGGACGATCGACAGGAGAAACATAGTCTCGAGCCTGTAAGTCCTTATTCCACCGTAATCTTTTTAATCTTATTCAATATAATTTCCTAGTTTCACGACTTCGATACCATCCTCGGCGACGATTGTGGCGACGACGATACCGTTCTTAGCAACTCAGAGGATGAGGTCCTCGAGTCTGACGACGAGTCCGTCCAAGTCAAGCCTGAGGTTCGTTTTCTTCTTCCTATTCCCTTCAAATTTCTTTCTTATATCCTTTCATATTCTAGCCTGTTCTGACTTCGAAAAAGCGAGCGCTCGAGCTGCTAGAAGACGACGACGACATGGATCTCTTCTCTTTTAAGAAGCCTCGCGCGTCCACTCCTTCCAAAACACTCAAGACTGGTCCACCCGTTCGCGCAGTGAAGCCCAAACCGAAGCCCAAGCCTAAGGCAAAGGCCCCGACTCCCAAAGAGCCATCTCCTGTTGCTAGCGAAAGGTCGCCGACCCCTGCTCCTGCTTCATCAGCGAGGGCTGGTCCTTCTCATCAGGTCTCCGAGGCCGGCCTCTTCACACATCCTGCTAGCGACACGGTCTTCAACCTTGCCGACTTGCTCCATGCAACTCGAACCATCGACGCAGTAAGTCTCTTTCTTATTTATTTTATTACTCTTTCATTTATCTTTTATAGCTCACTGGCAGCTTGCCATGTACGCGATGTACCGCAGCTCACGCAGCAGAGAAGTGTGTCCCGCCCGAAATACAGAGCACCTCCTACAAATGCGCCGTCTGCTTCAAAAGCAGGCAACCTTGTTCATGGACCCTGACGCCGGCTCGTGCCCTCGAGATGCGAAATACGATCTACGGGTTGGCTCGTCAAGGTTCTCATAGTAAGTTTAATCATTTATTTCTTTTTATTTAACATCTTTTCTCATTTCCTCCTTATTCAGACCTCGGCGCAGAAGTTATTGGTCTCGTCGAGAAGATCTCTGTATACGACCAACTTCGCCGCAGCGTCTTGGACCTCGCCGACAACGCCAACAAGCTTCGCGAGTCCATCGAGCGGGACCAGGAGCACCTTCGTGGTTCAGTCACCGATCCTACCCTTCTTTTCAACATTCTTCATCGTAACGACCCTTCATTCAAGGACGAAATCGAAGATTTGAAGATGATAGGCGCGGGCTTGGGCTGGGACATGTCGGTTTTGGATCGAGACTCGAGCTTGGTGAAAACGGAGACTGGTTTTCAGATCCAACTGAGTTCGTCGCGCCTTCCCCTCGACTTCTCTAAATCCGACACTCGCAGCACCATCGAGCGCATGGTAACCTCGGCTCTCGTGCCTCTTCGCTCTTCGGCGAATGCTTCATCTTCCCGGGTACCTGCGTCGGCTAGTTCTTCCTTTCCATCCTCCCTCCCTACCATTACGACACTCAACACCGCCCGTTCCCCGGTGGAGGAGGAAAGCGTTGGTCGGATCCTGGCAGAGGATAGTCCGGAGAGGTGACTCGGGATCTTCGTCGAGGCGTAGCCTACAGTCTTCGGACTTTAAATAATATTTTCATTACATCGCAGCAGGGAGTCTCTTTATAGAGCTCCAAAATCATTATATCTAGCAAGGGTTCTCTTCATAGAGGCCCAAATATCTTTGTTTTTCATTTCTTGTACCATGTACATAGAAATCTCGTGGCCTTAGTGCCAAATAAAAGCTTTCATGTTCTTTCTTTATGTGTGAATCCATTGTTAAGTTCAAATTTAATTTAATATCTTTAAGATTGCCTTCGTCGAGGCTGTAAGTATGGACTCGACTTAGAGAAATCCCAGCTCGAAGGTAATAAGTAGTAACTAGACCCCTTTATTTATAAGTCTCGTGCCCTTACTTATCACTTCTGTGCCTCAGGCACTTATTTGTTCGTTTCAACCAATCTTAGATGTTGATTTATTGAAATCTAAAACACTTTAAGTTTCGTTTTTATGAAATCTTTAGAAATTTCAAAATTCTATGTCCTAGATGGACTCCTCTCCCCCAAACCAAAAGAAGTTCAGCGTCCCCGCTGCATATCTCGGCTAGTCCTTAGTTAAGTCCAGGGTGCCTTAATCAGTCGGGCATGTTACTTCGTCGAAGGGACCAGGAGTTCCGCTTTCAGTCAGAAAAGTATAAAGGAGGGTCGCCGAAGGTGGGTCCAAGTTATCAGTACTCTTTAAGACCTTCAACCTGCATTCTCGACCTTACTTTCGTCTTCTTCTCGTTCATATTTCATCGTCACATGGCTCGAGGATCCAACAAGACCTGGCCCGAGAGGGATCAATGGTTAAAGGAGACTCAAGAGGCCATTACTGCCGCTCAAGCCGTTCAAGCCTTCCCCAAAGCCAGTCCCAAGCTTCTAGGACCAGTCGTGACGGCTCTAGCCGATCATATGGTTTGTTTATTATATTCTTCAGGCTTCGTCGAGCTCATATTTCTTCATAGTCAAAGCCTTTGAATGCCAAAGTGGTGGCCAAGGATGATATCGCCTTTGATACCTTCCAGAAAGGACTCAACACTGTGATAGCTATTACAGAGATTGATGGGGTAAATCGTCCCTACCATCTAAATGGGCTCGAGGAGTTCTTTGCCAAGCTCGAGGTGCTTCGACAGCCCACTCGCAAGCGCAAGGTAACTCTCCTCTTTCCTCATTAATCTTTACAAGCTTCATTCTATACTCTTCACAGAACGTTAAATCTCCTCTTATCATCGAAGACGATGATGATGATGATGAGATCGAGTTCGTCGGAGGTCGGATTGCTTCTACTCCAGTAAGTATCCATATTTCTTAGGTCGAGACTCCGACTTGACCTAAGTTTAGGACTATAAAGCCGGACTCGCAGCCGCATTGGGTCTTTCTGCATCCATGCATGCCCCTTCTCAAGAATTAAGCCTTCCACCTGGCCTCAAGTTCAACAAGAAGGTCAGGGTAAGTGCGGTGTCTTCTTATCCATCATATTATAACTTCGCCGAACGTTCAGGACGTCGCGAATCGTTCCTCTACTCTTTCATTGGCCCTCGGCGATGTACCTGGAATGGATGTACGTTCTCGTTCCTACCTCAAGGCCATGTATTACTTATCAGTTGCTCAGGATAACATTGCAGCTGCCAATGGCAAGCGCATTCGCCTCGAGCAACCCATTTCCGATCTTCGTGAGGATATTGAGGGTAAGTAAGCATGGGTTCTCCCTGTCTCGACCCTACTGATCATATTGACCAGAGGATAAGACCCTACGAGAAGCCGCCATTGCTACAACTTTCCGTCATATCGCGCTCACTCCATATCTCGAACTGCCCAAGCTTAGCGTCGAAGCTTTACGCTCAGTTCTCAATTTCCTTCGTACCGAACAAGTCACTCTTCAGCATGCTGTACATTTCCATGCCAATCAATACCAGTTCGTTGTTAAACAGATGGACAACATTCAACGAGAGCAATTTAGTCGTCTCTCAGTCGAGGACAAGCAAACCGCTGATTCTTCATCTTCGGAGACCCCTCAAGATGCTACCATGGAGGAGGCTGGATCTAGCTCAGCTGATACCACAGCTACCAACTCTAGCAGTGCCTAAGTAAGTTTCGTCGATCCCCGTAATCTAGTTCTTTCTAACTGAATTGTTGTGAGAATAGGCGCTAGACCCTGTATTCAGAGTCTCCAACCTACTTTACACTCCCAACTCATGATATAGTTCATATACCTTCATACATATAACTCTTTTGAGTTTCTTATTACTGTCATTACTTCGAGCCTTCAGAATATCGATTAAGTACCACTTCGACGCAATAGAACAAACTGTTTATTGCTTCTAGTTCGCACTCCAGTGATCTCTTCAGGTTCTGCGCTTAAATCCCTCTCAGGAGAAGGATGATCATCTTCTTCATCAGAATCTTCTTCATATTCCTCATCTCGAGGCATTCTTAAGTTTGGAATGGAGTCAAAAATGTAATCTCAACTTTGTTCGTCGTAAGTATCCTCATCTTCGTTCACCATACGTTCTAACTGTTCTGCAGTAAGGTCTATGAGGTCTAGCACGTTCGTAGGTAGGTCTATAGGCTCATATCTTGCAAAATGCGGCAGTACGCGAAAGGCAGCAATCTTTTCTTTAAGTACCGAGCCATCCATTTCAGCAATAATGTAGGCACCACCCTTAGTTCGTCTGATGACAATCATAGGTCCTCTATACCTTGGATACATCTTCCTGTCCAAGCTCTTCTCAATTTGAGTGTTTCGAACTTGTACTAGAGTTCCAGGTTTGAAATCATAGTCTTTTATTACATGTTCATAATCTTGTTCAAACTTCTTCATAGTTCTTCTTTTCTCTTCGTCGACCCTGGAAATCATGCCCATAACATGAGTTCTATGCTTTGCCAAGGCTCTAGCCCTGTAGCCGATCAATTCTTCGTAAGTAAGGACTCTATCTGGTACTTCTACCAACCAAGTTGATTCTATAAGGTCTAGAGGCAGTATTGGTTCTGCTCCAGTTACTAAGAAGTAAGGAGAACATCCAAATCCTCTTCTAGTTGTTACTCTGTCTGCCCAAAGCACATGTTTGAGAAACCAGTACCAACGTTTAAGATCACCTCCCGTTGCTTTTACTAAAGCTTGACGGATATCAAAGTGTGCTCTTTCAATCTTTCCATTGGCTTGAGAATTATAGGCTGAGATACGAATCCCTTTAATCCCATACTTCTCTTCCAGCCATTTCAACATTGCAATCATGCTTCTAGCATTATCAGTTACCACTTCTTGAGGGCAACCCCATCTACATATTATATCTTCAAAGAACCATTCGCCTAAGGCTCGAGCTGTCTCATCTCTGATTGCTCGTCCCTCTGACCAAGAAGATAAAGCACATCGGCCATGTACAACGTTCTTACAGCCATTACTAGCCGGAGATACTTTGAATACATCCACATGTACCTTCTGGAACAGAGAAGGGGTGTGAGTAAGGGTAGGTGGTATTTTCAATAGCGCTAGAGCTCGATCTTGACATGCCTGACACGTTTTCACGAACCAGTTGACATCTCGCTCCAGTTCTGGCCACCAGAACCTCTTTTCTATCACAGCCTTCGTAGCATACATTCCTTTGTGTCCCAAATGATCATGAGCACTATGCAGGATATACATACGGCGTCCTTTCTCAACTATTAGCTGATGTTGTCCACCAACTTCATCATTTCTTCGATACATACGTCCTTTCTTGTCGACGAAGTATCGAGACGCCTTCGAAAGAAATTTCCTTCGAGCTCGAGCATCCATCTCATCCAGCATATCCGATTCAGGATGCATTAAGAACTCTTTTATTCTTGGTAGCAGTCGATCTAGCTCAATCCCTATGGTAGTTCTATGTTCTTCCATATAAGGATGATCATGTTCCCATTCTTCTGTCGATTCAGGAGCTACTAGAACCTGTGCAAACTGGTCTAGAGTCTTTCCTTGTTCAAATAGTATGTGTTCTCGCCAGTAGGCGAATCTTCGTTCTTCTTCAATTAATTCTTGAATATCATCTTCGAAGTCTTCTACTGACAAGGCTAGACCCTGTAAGTATCCACCTCTAGAGTCTATCTCATGCTTAAAGTCTTCAAAGTCATAAGGGCCCTGCTCATTCTCATCTTCCTGACGAAATCGCAATGGTTCCCCATCATCTTTATCTAGATAATCTTCCTCTTCAGCAGGTAATCTCTCTGTTGGTTCACTACCCGGTGGTGGTCTAGATAGTCCATCAGGTCCATGTATAGACCCCTTGATATGTACCAATTCAAAGTGATACTTTCTTATTTCTTCAATCCAACGATTAATAGTTGCATTTGGGCCACTACTTGGGTTATCTAACATCCCTTTTATGTAGCTAGCATCCGTTTCTACAGTTAGATCCCTACAACCATAAGTTTGGTAGTACGTATGGGCTAGCGCGAGCTTGAGCCCATATAACTCTCTCTTAGGCTGTGAGAACCTTGCTTCTCGTTCATTTAATGTTATAGATCCAAAGTAGTTATAAAACTTCTTCTTAGGATCTTTAGGATCTCTTTGGTATAAATAATATCCTACAGCCATCCATGATGTATCCACTGCTAGAGTAATGCCGCTAGACAACGAATAATCAATTGGTTTCAATGCAGGAGCATTTCTAATGCCTTCTTTTAATAGCTCGACGGCTTCTAACTCTTTTTCTCCTATCTCAAAGGGAACTTGTGAACTAGTCAACCTCGTGAGGGGTCTAGCCTTCTTTGCATAGTCTTTAATGAACATCCTGAGTTGTCCTGCAGTCCCCAAGAATGATTTAACGTGTGTACGCTTCGTCCATTGAGTTGCATCCCATGACAAAATGGTCTTAGCCATCTTTTCTTCAGGTAATTCACCCTCATACGAGACTCTATGTCCCACAACATTTCCTTCTGCGCAGCAAATGAATGCTTTAGGTCCTGAGAAGGTTCCTCCAGCATGTTTCATTCATTGAACAATTCTATTCATATTTTGCATGTGTTCCCATACAAATCTTCTAATTCCACTGTTCTCAGGAATTGTTTCGTATCCTCCACCTTCGAGCTCATATCTAGTAGACGGTCCTTTCACTGGAACATCATCTATATAGGGTCTCGTTATGTGTGGAATTTCTTCTTTCAATATATAAGTGATATCATCATGATAGATTGGTACTGAGTTAGTCCAACCCATTGGTAGTTTTACAAGTCGGTGAGGGCCAAAAGGAGTTTGAAACGTCGTCAAATCCCTCGATCCCTCATCTACGAGCCTTTCATCATAGCCTACAAATACATCTAGCAGTCCAATACAAGATCTGCCTGCAAAGCTTCTAGCTATATCAGCCGTAGCAGGAGGTATGCCTGAGTGTTGAATTGTGACCTTATTTAACGGTTCTAGACTGTGTACTAGCCGTAAACTTTTGCCATCTTTCTTCAAAACACAGAACCATCTGGATCTATAAGAGGAGCTCGAGGGTTCGTAGACCCCAGAATCAATCTTATCTTTAATTATTTTGCATACATCTCCATAGATCCCGGGCGGAATAGGTATATTCCTCTCGACCCATGGAGTATGTGGTATAACAGGAAATTTAACAGGTGGAAAGAACTCTGTCTTGAAAGTTCCCCCTTCTGAAGCTTCCCATGCAAAACCTTTCTCTTGTACCTTCATTAAGTGATGTACTAGCTTCATTTCTTCAGGCCATAAGAAGTCTTCATCATGATTCTTCTCAATAATAGCTTTTCTTTCTTCATTATAACGTTCTCCAGGTGTGAAGTCTGGTGGATTTGGTGACAAAGTCGGCATCCCTTCTAGCGGGTCACCAGTTATGTGCCTTTCTATCCTGAACTCTTCTGGAAGCGTAGTTTTTACTGGTTTCACTTTTATTGCCACAGGTTTGTACTTACTGCCGAATACTGCAAACGGTTTTCGAAATCTAGCCTTACTTCCACGAGGTAGGATCCTACAGTGTAAGTTTGGCATTTGCCGAACCATTTTCTCAGTTCGAGCAGCCGTATTGAATACAGTAGCTGCCTCGAGACCCTCATACGCAGGTCTCGAAGGTACTTTCTCATCCTGTACTCTAGCTTCACGCCAAGTACAATATACCTTGCAATTATCTTCGGTTATTTCCTTCTTCATGTAGCTTTTAAGCATAAGGGCAGCCTTGGGATCACTCTCTTCAATGCTAGCTCGAGATGCATATACATATGCCTCAGCCTTCTCATTATTAGAGAATGTCTCCTCATCAGGCAGTCTATACCCAGTTATTTCATATCTACCATCTTTTCCTAGGCCAATACTTACAGCAACCTCTCCCTGATGGCCTGTCAGATCTTCGAGGATTGAAAATTTCCATCTTGTGGACTTCTTTCCTCTTCTGCAGCTTTTTGGGTAGCTGGTGTAAGTTTTTCTTCTCCTTCAGGCTTCGGTCCAATACCTCTGCCTCGTTCATATGTTCCCATTGTGCAGGTCATGCCAGAATTAGGGTCTCGAATCGTTAATTCTTGACTTCCATCCTTATTTGTCTTAATATTACTTTCTGTTAAAACATCGAAGGGTCTTCCCAACAGAACTTTATATGGAGCTTTATCCATCACATGAATCTGCATATAAACGACTATTTCACCAAAGGTAAACGGTACGTTCCTAGCTAGACCCCTGGTTGGGCTTAGCTGTCCACTAGCACTTTGCATATGGATAACAGTCTTTGGATCCCAGGCTAGACCTAGTCCCATTGCTATATCCGTGTCCATTGATACTATTTGAGACCCACTGTCAAGTATACACTCGACTGGCCCTTGTTTATTAATATCAGGAAAGATAACTCGCAGACTATCACTTGGTCTGGCTACAATGATAATCTTTCCTCGTTCAGATGGCGGAACATCTTCGAGATATTGTTCTACAACATCTACATGGACTAAAGATCCTGTTTGCAAGCCGCTCGAGCCTTCGAGGACCTGTACAAAGCAGTCTCCCCATGCTAGATCATCAATATCCACTACTTGAGTGTCATATGGCAAAGAGATAGAATCCTCAGGTAGATCAGTGTCTTCTGGGTTTTCCTCGTCTCTAATCTCTTGTACAAATGCCTTTAGAGGCCTCTTATATACTCGACTATTCTTAGTCTTTCTATTCAATATTTTCTGCAAAGTAGGGGAAATAGCAATTACTTCTTCCATACTTATAGGTATTTCACTCTTTAATATCTTCGTTGCAACTTCTTCAGCAACTCCAGGCCTGTACACGCCACTTTGTAGTTTGTATTCAGGTCCCTTAGGCAAATCAAATGTTACTTTCTTCTTCGCCGAGCCTCGAGACTCTTCTATATCCACACTAGGTGTTCTAGCGGTCACTGGGGACGTTTCTAGACCCTCCTTTGGTGGTTGGATTCGTCTCTCAATAGGCTTTATGTTATCAAATGGTCTTTTATTTAAGTTTTTCGTTTCCGGGACGTTATGCGCGGGCGCCTCTTTGCCTAATTCGGGCTCAGGGGTTTCCAACGACTCATCCGTCATGTTTATGGGTTTATACAAGTGTCGATTAAAGTTCTTAGGACGCTCTAGCACCACTTCGAGGCGTCTAGACGTCTTTCCAGCATTATCTTCCTCCGGAGCTTTGCTGGGAACAGGGCTAGGTAACTTCTTTGCACCAACTAGCACCTGTTTAAGCTCCTTCATCGAAAGTATTAGTTTTTCGAACCTCCAGGAGTGTTTATAGACACTTGTCCATCAGACAAGGCCTTATACTCAACTCCCATCCTTTCTAGCTGTTCAAGTACTTGTACAGCCAATGTATCAACTTCATTATTTTCCATTCCCAGGGGGCTAGCTTCGTGCAGCTGCACCTGGTATGCATTTGGCATAGATTCTACTTCATATAAGAACTGATCTGGGTGGACTTCTACATCCCATCCCTTCTCTTTTGCAATTTTCTCAATCTTTTCTTTTCTAGTCTCTTTATCTCCTTCATTTATCCAAGGAAGTGGCGAACCATCCTTTAGTTCCCATCTATTCCTCACATTTCGCTTCATCCATCCCTTACTTACAAAGTGATGTTGAGCTGGACAGTCTTGTGAACCATGTCCTCTGCCTCCACACATGAAACAAGCTAGATCACGGGCAGGCATAACTCTACTCGTGTCCAGAAGTCCTCTGTTAGGCATAGAAGACATACCAACATTCGTCGAAGACGCTAGACCCATATTTCCAGTGTTTCTACTTGACATTTGTACCATCCTTATCAAGGACTTCATCATCTCTTGATTCTGGTTCGTCATAGTGTCTAGCTTCTGGTGAATGGTCTTAATTTTCGTCTCGTTATCATCTACTGTGTACGAAATCTTTCGTTCCCACTCATTCTGTGCTTCTTCCTGCTTTATAGCAGTTAACCTGTCAGTCATAGATGGTCGGCTCGAGAGGGGTCTAGCTCCAGTGTTTATGACACCTGGTAGGCTCCAACTCGCTCCTACATCATATAATTCCTCAGGAGGAATAGCACATACAGCTTTTGCAGCTTTTACAACTTGCTCTAGAGTCCAAGGATCATCTCTTCGATGAACCCCTTCTCCAGTACCATTAGTTGATAATTTTCGAATAACTCTCTTTCTAAACTGTTCTTCTAGAGCAGCTAGATATCCTTGTACTGCCTCGAAGTTCGAGATGACAGCATGTCCACTCATTAACTTCTTTGCTTCAATCTGATACGCCCTCGAGAAGGCCAAAAGCTTCTCTAGTTGACCAGATGGCACTAGCATGTACTTTTCAATTACACTCATGAGCCTCTGCTTCGAGCCATATCCGTCCTTATCACTAGAATCCGGATAGCAGTCAAGCAAGGCAACTCTAAATGTTTCCCAATCATCTCCTGAAGCTGCATCAAGCGTAGCTAGCTCCTTTCTCGTCTCATAAGTCATGTATTTCAAGGCTAGATGGATCTTCGCCATCTCAGATCTGATATTTAAAGTCCTAAAGATTTCCTCTAAGTCCTCGAGCCATCCTGCAAGTTTCTCAGGACGATCTCTATCAAATATGGGTGCCTTCTTTGAGACTTTCGGTAACTGCTCGTTTTGTACTTCGGCGAGCACCTCAGCAGGTAGCTCTCGTAAGTATGCATCTACTACTTCAGTTTGTTGAGGTCGGCGCGGCCGATTTCCTCCAGGATTTCGATTCGCCGCAGCCTCATCATTATTTGGTTGTCTCTGCTGCTGTGGGTTTCGCCCTTGACCAGCAGGTCCAGCAGTAGCATTATTTCCTTCATCAGGCATGTTTGTAAAATCAGAGAATTCAGGACTTGGTAGTCTTATATCTCCTATAACTTCGTTTGTTCCTCTATACCTCTCTCTAGACAGAGGCAAGTTGTTTCGAACAGGGATTCTACTACGACGAGGGGGTCTAGACTCGAATATTAATTCTTCTTGTCCAGCCTCACGGGAATTTCGTGTAGTTCTAGGTTTTCCACGACGGCTAGAGTCACTAATCTTTGCAAGAGACTCGAATTCGAAGTAGAATACCTTGAAGTGTTATGCAAATGTACAATTTCCACTTCGAGAGGCAAATCAAATCGTCAATTCAATTCGCCGAGGTCAAAAGACAGCGATATTTAGACACAGAGGTCTTTCAAGAGTAAAACTCGATATAATTGTTTTCTGAAACTACCCCTCGCGGTGGGCTCCAGATAATAGCAGCGTAATGAGCACTCTAAGACGTAGGAACTCGTCTAAACTCAAAGGTTGCCTTGTAAAAGCGAGTGTAGTCTGGCGTTGGCAAAGATTCCGCACGCAGAAAACTGACTAAAGTCGAGCTAGACTGTTGGAAAGACTATCTGAACTGTAAGATCACCGTCTAGACCCTTCGACGAGTACTAGAAACAGCAAACAGACAGACACAGACAGACAGACACAGACAGACAGACACAGACAGACAGACAGACAGACAGACAGACAGACAGACAGTTCAAACACAACAGATGTTCAGATATTTAGCACTCTATTAAAGCACTGCAATTCCTAATAGTCCGCCTCTACCAGCTCGAAGAACCGGGGCCTGACGTTCACAATCAAGAGGCCTTCTGCGATTTAACGCTCTAGAAGATACGTAAAGTTCTCCAATTTGGCGGGCAGTCGTAACCTGGGGCGCTCGACCCTATACATGACAGTATATGTACTCTACTGCTTGTAAGTATTTCATAAATAGATAGAAAACTGAGTGGAGTAATTAAAAGGAACAGAGGGATAACATCGAGTATAAAATGGATATAAACAGAAACAATATGACTGAGTTGGGTAAGTAGGCACGTCTAGAGGGTAATTATGTGCAGTTCTTGGGTATATATGTGTAAGTATTATGTTTTAGTGATGTTTTTGGTACATCTAGACCCTTCTTATCATGCGCTCGAGCCATTCTAAACGAACTACTCCTATGCATTTCGTTATTATTCATCTTCGTAACTGTTTTACAGTGTACTTATAGGGGCGCCGAGGGCAGTTTCTAGTCATTTATCCCGTCGGGCTTCCGTATTTTCTCCTATTTCGACATCTAGACCCCATAGCACCTCGTAGATATACCAATATCCAGCGCTCGAAGGTCAATTCTGTCATTACTTTACTAATAAGTTATTATACAGTCATCGAGACTGATCATTTTCATAGCTTTGACCATCTAGTATCTCGGAACGGAATCGTTGATCATATATTTCCGATCATAAAGCGTTATCTCCAGTATATCATCAATCTGCAGGTTCTAGGAGGTCGGCTAAGTTTGAACAAACCATTTTGATGGCTCGGCGATACCTCTAGCTTTGTCCTTTCGACATTATTGAGGCTCATGAGGCTATTACGCCTGTGTGTGTGTAGTTTCTTCCTTCCTAAGTCCCGTGGATTACACAGATACTTGAATAGCGACTTCCAGACGAAGGGCTCTTTGCCAGGCAGGGTGGGTCTGACCATACTGTACAGTCTCGCAGCAGGTAGTTACTTCGCCGAAGGTCTAGAGGCATATCAGCCATAAGGTCTTGATGCATACTCGTACATCGTAGTCCTTTCACTTCGAGCCTTTAACTATTCGTGTTCTATGTTTTAGCTAGCACTATGGGACATAGTCTAGCCCTTTATTCCCATCATATTCACAGTAGAAATCGTTTAATTTCAGGTATTTCAGGTGTGTATGCGTTTTCAGCGCAACAACGTGAGCATATTTGGATGGTAAACATCCAAATCTAGTTGTTTGTGCAACAAACAATAGATACTCTTGTATAACGACTGGTCCTGACCGTTGTCACTTTGGCAGGGTCACAGTTTGTGACATTGGACTTAAAGAGTTTTCCGTTTTCCACCTAGTAGCGAAAGTGGCCACAGGCAAGCTGGCACTTCTTCAATTCTCATGGAGTAGCTCAAGGAATTCTTCTATGAAGAATTAACTGCATTTCATATTACATTATGTCCAAAAGCTTTAGAATATGAAAACATAAGTACTTAAAGTAGTACTATACACTACTAGTAGCTACTCTTCGGCATTGTCAATGTCAATACTGTACGCCTCCAGATCACCCCAGCACTCTTCATTTAATGTTAAGTTTGGATTGAAGTCCTCATCCATATCTAGTGAGACATCTTCTGCGGATAGTCTCTCTAATGTCGGCTCATCCTCCTCATCAAAAAATGCTAAAGCTTCCTCTCCATCTGACTCAATATCATCCTTGTCATCCTCCAGCAAGGTAGAATCGGTATTTGAATCCTGGACTATGGACAAAGGTTGAATGTCTTGATGAGAATCCCGCCTCAGTGGAGAGACTGTAACAACTGTGGTCCTGAACTCGGATGGTGTATCGTCAACAACAGGGATCGAAAAACTCTCACCTGTCTAATCGCACGAACTCAATCTCCAAGTGGCCGCCAAAAACGGGCTATGGAATGCCCGGATCGTCGGGGGACATTGTCCATTGACGAGGCTTCTGGCACATGGGCCGCAGGGAGGCGCTGGGCCTCTTGGTAGATAGCAGTAGTAGATGTCCATCATAGGCTTAATAGGCCTCCGCACAATAAATTGAATTGAAAAAAAAAAAAAAAAAACTGTGGTCCTGAACTCGGATGGTGTATCGTCAACAACAGGGATCATGCGACGGCGAGCCTGAAGATGTGTGAAGGCCCGGTTATACTCCCTTAGTGGGTTGTTGGAGGGATCTACGAGGTTTTGAAGGCCTACACTAATGACATCAACAACAGGACGGTCATCATCATCAAGAACTCGACCCTTCTGAACTTCGTAAACCTTGTGTTCATCCAGGCTCTCCAGCAGCTTAGCTATGTTGTTTGACAAGTCCGGCGTGCTATGCTTCATTCCGTTCTCCAGACCAAGACTGCCATTCATCATACCTGTAATATAGCGGAGTGCTTGCACACACAGAGCAACAGTTCTGAGAAATCCCCAAGAAGCGTTACTTCCCTGTGCCTTATAGTACGTCTAGCGTCAAGTCTTAAGAATCTTGAAATAACTCTATAAAGTCGTCTCCATACACACCTTGATTCAAAAATTCATATGCTCTTGAACTAAGTCAACCTCCACCCACGAGTTCAGCCGTCCGGAGGGGTTGAGAAGCCAGTTATTCAAAACAATCTTTCTATGGTAAGGTTAGATTAATGTATATGAACAGCGAACCAAGCGTACCGCAAATTTTCGGGTTAGACATGAGTGAGATTATGGATAATATGAAGCATCTCATAAGCATATTTTGTTTGCCCGTTACCACAAAAGCTCAGTGACCACGTCTTCAATACAAGGAGAATCTGACCAGAATCACCACATTTGATAGCATCCGTGAACTCACACGAAATAAGAGCATCGCGCAGGAACAACAGTGCATTCTCGTACACCATATCTCCTTCTGTTAACGGAGGCATGGGTGTGCCGTCATTCCCTATGTGCCTATCGTTAAGCTCTGCTAGCTCCATGGTGCGTTCACAGCACAGCTCCGTGACAGTTTGGGAGTTCGTGTATGTCTCGTAAATCTTCTTTCCATACATGTAGAGCTGCTCAAAGTCTTCAATTGACGCTGCACATTCCTCCAACGTTGAAGTCTCAGATACAATAAGAAGACAATAGAGAACGCGGGCATACAAAGATACAAAAATCAAATCACGGCAGGTGCGAAAAGGTGGCAATGATGTGAGTAAGATTGGAAGGCGATTCAACTGTGTGTTATGGAAAGCGAGAGAGCCAGGATTGCGGCTTCCGCAATTAGGCTTGCCCCAGTGTGTGGTGAACATTCCATGCATGTCCGCAATTTTGCTGTGAAATAGTCCAGGCATCCATACCCCCATCCAAAAGACCCATAACCTCCTTCTTTTACTGCTCGAAGATTGAAGATTGCACGTAAATGTGCCAACGACAGCTGATCACCAGCTATAATCCGCACTTGCTTCCAAAACCACCCCTGATCCTGAACTTGTAGCTCCTCCACTATTGCACAGTCAACCTCTGCATTGCCAACAATTGACGACTCGTCAATCTTGAAAGCCGGCAGAGGATAGAGCTGCGTAGCCCCATCAGAAAGATCAATGAACTTATCAGTCTTCGGCGTGCAGTCGGTGAGAGTATTCACAAAATGCTTGAAGCCATCTCCACCATGAGCAACGATTATGCACAGAACACAGTGGATCAGGCATTCAGAAAACATCCGGGTTTCCTGCTCGCTCAGTAGGATGTCGTCAATGGAAAGGGGTGGTGCTTTGTCAAAAGAGAGCTTGAAATCTTCCTGTCTCATATCTTCAAGATTGGCATGTCGAAGCGGCCATATTGTCGCACAAGTTCTGTTTCCCTGTGTATCTATACATGGGGAATGAGCCCATAAACAATGAATGTAAATATTCTGCACTGACCATGACGTCCGAGAATCTGCTCAGCGACCTGAAAACGCATATTGATATTGTCATACACCGTGCTATACAGCCCAGCTGCAGCAATACTACGTGTTCTCCCTCTTGCAGAGTCCGACAATTGCTTCAAGGTCTCTCCTTTGGGCAGCCTAGGTATATGACCTGCTTTACGGTCCTCTTCGTCCTTCTCGCGCTGTTTGCTTGATCTAGTGTCCTTTGCAATGAAATTTGAATAGCTCTCGTTCATGCCCAAATGTGACAACAGAGAAATAACCTGACACGCAGTACCAGTGGCGAAAAGATAGAGTGCCATAAGCCGCTTGGAAAAGTTGTTCACCCGACTGTATTCACCAAGCCCAGCTAGCATAGATGACATTATTACCTGAAGTAAGTGTCAGACATGATTGAAAAGATGGCCGAAAAGAGATGCATACCGTTTCCATCTGCCGCTTCCTTTCTTCATTTCCAGTATTCTCAAGCTGCCGCCGAGGAGAGATAGTAAAAGCCCGGAAAATACTTGTGGTTGTCTTTGCTAAATCATTACGAAAACGCTCGAAAAGTCCATGTATGTTAAAGCTTAAAACATTGTCCATTGTGATTGGGATATGGATACTTTGAAGAATGCCCGACTTTGTAATCTTCTGAGCTTCTGCATTAACCAGTATCCCAACATGACCTACTGCCCAATTCAACATCTCGGTCCAGCCCTGGTTAGAGTTCTGAGAAGACACCCAAAAATCTAAGATTTTGGATGCATTTCCCTGCTACTTGAAGAAGGACCAACGGGTATCTCCTTGGCGTTTGGAAGAGTCAAATACATGTACCAAAAGGTCCATGAAACTGACAGAGTGTTCGCCAAGATACCGCAGGGCAGCAGCGATGGCTTTCTCCTGCGCAACCCCCTTGCGAGCCACATCTCTAGCCTTTGCAACTGACCAAGCTGCTCGTTTCTTCCGTGCAGCTTTTTCCCTATTCTTCTAAGCACGTTGAGTAGAAGTCCTTCCTCTAATTGGACTGGTAGGGATGACCCCAGGATCACTCGAGAGCTGTCTGCTGTTGTGAAAAGACCCTGACATCAACGGTGTCTGCTGAGGTAGTGAAGGGGAAAGCATGGGGAACAAGTGACGAGTAGTTTGTCCTGCTATAGACAATAGAGCAACAGGGGTATCAATGTCATGGTCATCGAGGAATACATCTTGTGTTCGCAAGGGTGAAGAAGTTAAAATTCGGCCCATAACAACAGCTGCCGGGACAAGTACGACATCAACGTCCTCATCGACATTGACATCTTCGTTGGTATCCTCCCATTCATTTTCAGCTTCGGTTCCTTGAAAAAAGTCGGGAGGTGGATTTGAGGGTGGAAGAGACATGATTGAGATGGATGATGAACAAGCTCCTAAAATCAAATTCATTGAGTTTCACCTGAACTGCCACAATGACTCACCAAGATGACACTCACTGTCCAGCGAGACGCAGAGCAACAGCAGCTCAGAGATTCAAGCTGTCGCCAGAGGATCCGACATTCGAACATCTCGAAAAAAGATTACTTGCTCACTTCAAATGGCCGGCTAGCTGTTCGATCTGAGATTTCCAAATGGACAGCATAAAAGCACTCCTATGTGGTCGAGATATCCTCGTCCATGCAGGAACTGGGTCTGGGAAGACTGCATTGGTAGCCAGGCCTCTTGTTCATGAGAGCAGCAAGGGCAAGGTCACTATTCTCGTGTCTCCATTGATAGCTCTGCAAGAGGAACAGGTGAGTGCCACCCCATACATCAATACACAGTCTTGACTGACAGCAAACTTACCCTAGGTTGAAACATTCAAGAACGACTTTTCTATTGACGCTGTGGCAGTATACAGTACCCACGGTGGATGCACCACAGATATGATGGCGGTTCGTGGCCCCGCTGTTGAAGATGATCTAAACTGAACAGAACATTCGCAGAATATCTGTCGGGGAAAGTGGCAGGTGGTAATCATATCACCAGAGATGCTCATGTTGACACAGTTCATAGCTGGAGTGCTGCACGATCCGGAATTCAGAACTTGTATTTTGATGGTGGCTGTTGACGAAGTGCATGTTGTTTCCCACTGGGATGAAGGGTTCCGCAAGAAATATGGAGAAATCGGCACGACTCGAGCTTTGCTTCCACCTGGTGTCTCAATGCTGGCAATGTCAGCAACACTACCTGACTGTGTGCGCAATGATGTATTCTCAATGCTGGCAATGTCAGCAACACTACCTGACTGTGTGCGCAATGATGTATTGTCAAAGCTGCAATACAGCAAAGACCACGCATACATCAACGTAGGAAATGATCGGCCCAACATTTCACTGGTAGTCCGAGCGATACACCATTCAATTAACTCCTATAGAGACCTCAACTTCGTCATCCCGTTGAATATCCCTTCGCTCTTTGATATCCCAAAAACCTTCATATATGCTGACAACATTGTTAAAGGGATTGATATAGAAGATCATCTCAGAGAGCTCTTACCTCATGACATGCAGACCAAAAACATAATACAAACATATAGCGCAGCATACTCGAACAATTATTGACGCGGGGTGATGCAGCGCTTCAAAGCAGGAGAGGTTCGAGTCTTGGTATGTACAGACGCCGCTGGAATGGTATGTTGCATGCCTCTATCACAAGAGAACTCCTGTCATTTCATGCATGATTTTAAGGGGTGCAACATACCTGACATCGATATTGTTGTTCAATGGAAATTGCCAGCTACCATATCTTCGTTCATTCAACGAGCCGGTTGGGCTGCACGCGCACCAGATTGTCAGGGTCTTGCTGTCCTTCTCGCCGGGAAAAGTGCATACATGGAGGATATACGAGCCTCACATGTATTGGAACCTGAGGACGCAAGGTCGACAACGAAATGGGGATCGAAAAAAGCTAAACCAAAGTCATCAGCAAAAGATAGAAGAGTTTATGCAGAGGCACAAGGCTTACTTCGAGGTTCACACGACGGTGCTAACAACGTGAATTACACGAAGGCTGAGCCACCTTTGAATGCCAATGCTTCTAACGAGGGGTTATACGTGCTGGTGCAGACAGGCGTCTGCAGACGTAAGGTCCTAACGACAATCTACTGCAACAAAAGTGCTGGTGAGTCCATTGCATAGTCAGAGTTCCGATGCGTGCTCACACTGCTCTAGTTCCTACTGGGCCATGCTGCGATCTTTGCAATCCCGAGTTGCTCAACAATGTTCGTCTCTCTGTGCCACAAGCAGTGACGTGTAATTCTACTGTTCGATGTGGTCTGCCATGCCGAAACACTCAGTGAGCGCTTCACAGATGGCGTACTTCAATATACCTACGTGATTTTGATAAGACAGTTCTAGGACCCTCAGCGATTCTGAAAGACGAAACAATAGACGTGTTGTTGTCAGTTGGGCCAATTAAGACGAAGCAGAGGCTCGCAAGAGTACTTGCCGGCCAATGGTCAGAGTCGTGGTTTGAGCAATACGGAGACGAGCTTTGGAGTTATATATTGAGCCTTGAGATGCCCCCATTTGTTCCCAAACCAGTGGCTGCAAGAGGTACAAAACGAGCGAGAGATGCAGAAGGTGAAGGAGTAAAGGAAAAAGAAGCCAACACAAACACGAGGCAGTCACGCAGCGGCGGCACTAGCGTGGGCTCGATGTCAACGTTGACTTCAAGTTCAGCTTCATTGACCGCCTCACACTCGACCGTGGCTCCTTCCGTTGCCAGTTATCCATATATCCATAGTACCAGGCCCTCAAATCACAATCCTTATGCCGCTCTCGTCAGGCCGGCCCAAGCCAACCCGCCTCAGGCTATACATCTGAGTTCTCAACCTACCAACACAATTTCAACGGAATGACGCAGCCCAGCTACACTTTCTCTTTCGCAATTTTATGGAACTCAGCCGAATTATCCACTTCTTATGTATCCTCCTCATTTATTCCCTTATTCCTATGCATGATTCAACCAAGTCCTTATGCCACCAGCCCTTTTACAACCTCACAAGTATACTATCAGCCATATCCTCAATACTCCCAAGCACAGCGTGGTTCGGGTGCACCGCAATCTAGACAGAACATTCAATTCATCTCATACCAGCCACCCAAGTACTCATAGTAGTAAAACTCAGAAAAAAAATTTTTTTTTTGACATCTATATCATCCAAGAGAGCGAGATTTGAAATGTATAAATACGATACTGTCTAAAACAAAAATATTATGAACTTCAGAGCCCAATTTTTACAAGTCCAATGTCACACTTGGCTGCACGCGCCAAAATCGCTACGGTTTGGACCAGCCGTTTCTACGAAATGAGTTTGGACCGTACGGACCGACAGGCCATGTGGCCTCAATTTCTAGAAACGAGCTGGCAAGAGAGCCTAGTCTTTGACAAGCAATCCTCTTCTCTCACACTAAGCTCAACTCTTTCCCCAATCTTTGCAACAAGTAGCAGGTGAGTAACGAATTGTAATAATATCTTGAGTCTTGCTTCTTTGCCTGTCACTGCTGGAAAGGGTGGCAGGCTGCATCTTGTTTGCAGGTTGCACAGTCTTGTGTATTGATGTCTTTGGGCTCTGGAGGTTGGGTTCTGGGGGCAAAAGCCATTGTTGCTGCAAAGAGCAATGTGCTTGACACTATTGCTGCAAAGTGTTGAATGAAGTGCTAGAACACTTGTAGATACTATACAAATACTGTACATATCATTAGAAAGTCCTTCAAGTACATATAATACTATACTAATGACTTTAATACCTATTGTAGATAGTTATACCATGTATGTAGGGTCATTCTGGAGTGTTTAGAGTGCGCGCGAAAATGTGGACACTCATTTTCACGCCTCATGCGCGGCCTGACACAACAGGACCAAACAATATGTAAATCCTTACATGTCTGGAGAAATCTAAGACACTTGGAAAGCAATTCTTGTGCATTAAGCTACTATTACAACGCTTTAGTGATCTCAGTGAACTGTAATTGAACTCTATTCATTGTGTCTGATCAGTGTATCACTGGTAGTGCATTGTCTTAGATTCTAACACAAAGAACAGTAGTCTTTGTTGGGAAGCACCTTACCTTTAACAAGGAAAAGGGTGGCCATTATGGCTACATGCTAACCTTCTTGCTGGTCCCTAGGCATAAGGGGTACCTGCTGTGCTGTATAGCGTTGAGCAACAAGCTGGTGTCTTTGGATGGCCATGAGCCTTAGGGCATAGACGGCAAACCAGTCTTAGGTGGGTATAGGAGATGTGCAAATACGTCTCTGAAACCATTTGCTACATGGTTGGGACCCATGTAGAGATCCCCCATCCCATACATCAAGACTCTTCAAGATTTGTGCAACGCAACATGTTGCTTTGAACTTTTCCTTCCTGTACTTTGTCTGCTGAAATAGGGATATTGTACTCATGCCATTTGCTAGCAGCCATGCCATCACAATTTATTGTTGCTCGTAATGAATGCACTGCCCAGTACAAACATATCAAAATTTCTCAGAAGACACGCGCAAAGTTTGCCAATGTAGGCAAGCGTCGCAGACTCCATAAACCGGAATACACTCCTGTTGTTTCACGCCCGCTCACTTTAGCAGAACGTATAGATCTTTCAGATAAGTGGAAGGTGGAGTTTACACAACAGACTCTGCTCTCTAGACTTGTCTTGGAAAGTCGTCGTTTGGAAGATCACATCACTGATCCACCCACTTCTCCTCTTAACATCACTTCATCATCACCTTCTCCAGTTCATATTCCTCCACCTGTTCCCTCCGACCTACACTTTCATCAAACCAAAATTCTCCATCACATCCAGGAGTTTGAACCTATTCTCTTTGCTACCAAGGTTCGACTTGAACCCATCTTTGACAAGTTGAATGAGGAGGATTGCAATGAGAGTTTGGAACTTGCTGTCAAGGTGTCCCTGGAGGTTAGAGACAGTTTATGGACCTGGTGGAACCATTTAGAGGAGTTGTATCAGAACCTAGAGGTGATTGGACATTCATTGACCAACTCTCAGTGGAGACAATTGCGGGGGGCTTTAAAGTGTATTGGTAATATATCATTCAAGAATCTAAATAGTTGTATACCAGAGATTTGTACTAAGTTAATGGAACTAAACTTCACATTCCCTTAGAATACAATTCTCTTTATTGGTGTTAATGGCAAAAGGCGTGATTCTTTTCTTTACACTTTGATATTCTTCTTTATTGCGACTTGGCTGACTTTGAGGAGCAGAAATGTCCTCTTATTCCGCATACTAGCCCGTAATGGAAATGGCTGATGTCAGCAATTGGGCTGATCTAGTTTCCAATGAAGTAAACATGGAAGCTATTGGTTTTGGCCAACCAGAACTAAGCACTCAAGTTACTCGCTTGTTCCGCAATGCCCATGAAACCACTACTACTGTGGTAAAGACCTATATTAATCAACATATCAGTGGGGTCACAGGCTGGATGAATGGTGCCTTTGAAACCTCATACAATAGTATTGAAGGCTTAAAAACAGAAGTTAGAAGCCTTAGGCAAATTGTGGAAACACAAGCAGAACTCCTTAGAGCATACAAGGCTCAACTTGACAGACTCCCAGCAGATGCAGGTGCAGGTCCCTTCAGAGGGCCAAAGGTGCCTGAACCACCAACTTTTTTAGGGACAGATAATAAGATGACCTTGGAAGATTGGTTGAACCAGGTTGCATTGTACTGTTCGTCTTTCAGGATTGTTACTGATCACCAGAAGATTGTTTGCACTCTTACACGCTTACGGTCTCCTGTGACCACATACATGAAAAAGTACTAGAATGATAACAGACATGGTGAAGACCTTGGTTCCTGGGAAAATTTTGTTGAAGAGCTTAATGCTATATATGGGCGCAGAGATGATAAAGAAGGTGCAAAGGAAGAACTCACGCAACTCTGGTCAAACAAAAACTTAGCAGGCAAGGACTTTATTAAATACACTGAACAATATTGCACATTTGCATGCATTGTCAATTATCAAGATTCACTTTATGTTGATAAACTACGCGGTGTCATCCCACAAGAGTTGAGAAATTCACTCATTATACTAGAAGTCTCTGGAAAAATTCCTGAGAAGTGGGAAGAATACTTGGAGTTGCTCTTGACAGCGTATAAAGCCCTGCACCCTGAGAAGACCAAGAGTTCAATCTTTGGGAATGACAGCAGCAAAAAAGGCAGTGGCAATGATAATCCTGATTCAGATGCGATGGAGATAGACACGGCGAAAAAGAGTAAGGGTAAAGCCCCAGGGCAGGCCAATTCTCAAGAGACAAAACAGAAGTATTGCCAGATATGTGCTGAAAAGGGCTACAAGTCAAAGGCAAAGTCCCACAACACTGTGGACTGCTATGACAAACCTGGCAATGAGGGAAAAAGGCCAACACCTAAGAACTCTGTGTCATCTACATCGACTCCTGGATCAAGTGACAAAGGAAAACAACCTAGGCAAGGAGGCAAGAAGTCCCTTCAAAGCGCGCCTCTTGAAACTACTCAATGAGGATGATGATGATGGTGCAGTAACCCCAGCTGGAACTGTCAACATCAATACTGCGAGTGTCAAGCAAAGAACCGTAACCCAGTCTGCTGAAACAGGGACAACTGTACAAGTCGATGAAGTGCAGGCGGGGCCTTCAGAACCGACGGGTCAAGATAAGAAGGTAAAGTGGCAATTTGACTTGGATTTTCCCATGGGACTGTAGAGGAGACTGTCTGTGATTTACAGTCCGGGAAAGGTATATCTAATGTCGGTACTAAGCATAACTTAGTAGAAGTAGCACTGGAATCTTGTGTAAATAGTATTGCTCGCAACAAGAAATTATGTTTTAAACTTCCAGTGACACTTTGGGTATATGGAAAGAAAGTGCAGACCGAGGCTGTTGTTGATTCTGGGGCCACAACAAATTTCATCAACAAAACTTTTGTTGAAAATAATCACCTGGTAACACAAAAATTGGCAACTCCGTATGATGTACATAATGTGGATGGAACTCTCAATGTTGCAGGACAAATAAGAGAATATGTCTGTGTCTATATAGAAATTGGCACACACAAGACAGCCCATTATCTGTTTGTCACTTAATTAGGGGACAAAGACATGATGATTGGGTACTCTTACTTGTTCAAACATAATCCAGAAATTGACTGGCAGTCAGGGGAATGGGAGTTCACCAGGTGCCCAGATACATGTGCCACTAGAGCCCGTAAAACATGAGTTATTAAAGCAGGTGCCGATGAGCTTTAACTCAAGGCGGATTTGCCATGGGAATCTTCGCTGGACAATTTAGGAGAAGAAGACATGGACAATCCATATATTAACTGGGTCAATATTGAGAACTCGCAGAACCATGAACAGGGCAAGACTACTTGCCACTGCAGAGTTTGCATATAATAACCAGGTGCATGAGGGGACAAAGGAGAGTCCCTTCTTCTTAGACTATGGTCGTCATCCAAGAGCTAATCCAATGCTCACAAGAGACACTCAAGAAGTTGATCTCAATGAAATTATGCAAAGAAGGCATGAAGCACAGGAGCAGGTGAAAGCAGCTCTTGTCCTAGCAGCAGAGTGCATGAAATGGTACTATGACAAAGCTGTACAACATGTTCCCTTTAAAGTTGGGGACAAAGTACTGCTGAATCTCACAAATTACCAGACTACAGAACGGGCACTTCAACCCTGATATGAAGGTCCTTATCACAATTCTTTACTCACCTGCTACTTGTTGCAAAGATTGGGGAAAGAGTTGAGCTTAGTGTGAGAGAAGAGGATTGCTTGTCAAAGACAATAAGATTTATCTTGAGTCTGAGCTTTAAGAGCTTAGACCTGTCTACTTATATACTTGGGCATCAGGACCCCAGATACCTTCTAAGACCCATGATACCTAGCTGACTGATCAATGATGTCATATGCTGACTGATGCGCTGACTGATGCCAAGACATAGCCCTGCCAAGGCTGATGCCAAGGTAGTCTAGACCATAGCCTATTCCCATATACCTAAGTCCTATCTAATCTAATCTAATCTATATCTAAGCCTTATGGGCATATGATAAAAGTCACTACATGTCACAGATAAACAGAATAAGGAAAAACTGTGACAGTCCTTTTGAAATTGTTGAAAAGTTCTCTTTAGATTAGCTCTACCACCAAAGTTCAGAGCTATACACCCAGTCTTTCATGCTAGCAAGTTAGCCACCTACCGTGAACCAACCATCGCTGGTCAGAAGCAACCTACCCCTCATCCTGTTACTATTAGAGGAGAAGAGGAGTGGGAAGTGGAAAAAATTCTACAACACTGTGTTCGTGGAAAATCAACCCAATATCTGGTACAATGGAAAGGTTTTGGACGTGAAAGTGACAGCTGGGAGCTGGAGAAGAACTTGAAGAATGCTCAGGAGAAGATTCAGGAGTACAAGAAACTTGGATTTCAGGCTGCACGTACTATTGAGTTAACTGACTAAATATCTTCTCATTGGAGCTCGAACCTGAAGAGGGGGTAATGTCACAGTTTTTCCTTATTCTGTTTATCTGTGACATGTAGTGACTTTTACCATATGCCCATAAGGCTTAGATATAGATTAGATTAGATTAGATAGGACTTAGATATATGGGGATAGGCTATGGTCTAGACTACCTTGGCATCAGCCTTGGCAGGGCTATGTCTTGGCATCAGTCAGTGTATCAGTCAGCGTATGATATCACATATGACATCATTGACATCATTGATCAGTCAGCTAGGTATCAAGGGTCTCTGGGGTCCTGATGCCCAAGTATATAAGGGCCTGATCGGGTGAACGTGTTATGGCAACAAGAGCTTGCCTCAGCTCATTAGTCACATCATTAGTCACATTAAGTCACCTAAGTAACACGTTACCAAGAATGTCTGCAAGACTGAAAAAATGAGCTTTCTCTCTTCTTCCTTCCATGGTGTCACTGCGGCTTCAGTTGCAGACTCCACGAAGATCACTTTCAGCATTCTCCAGACACTATTTATGAGAACAGAAGAAGCAGGAAGCCCGTCAACGCTTGCAGAGGCTGGCAGTTTTGGCTTCTATCTGTGCATCTGTTGCCTTTGCAGCGTCATCTGAGACTGCAATCCCTACACCCATCCCAATGTACACATCTGTACTCACTAGTCGCCGCTAGCTTGATGAACTGCTCAACGGACATCCATTACGCTTCCGTGAGCAGCTCGGTATGCCTAAATATGTCTTTATGTGTCTACTAGGATTTGCATTACGAGCTAGGCTCCTACTGCATAATGGGTGAGCGTAATTTATCACGAAAAAGCATTTACTATATCTTTGTATGTAGTAGACAGAAATTAAGAACAAATTAATCATCATAAAATTCTAAGTCACTAAGGTCAACTCCATAGTCATCAAGAACTTTAATCCCTCTCTTCTCTGAACATCATCCTGCAACATTTTTCTTGTTGGAGTTTCCTTGTCTTTACGCAAACGACCTTCTGGGAATGGATCACAGAAAGCAATTCCTTTCAAGGTCTTCACTCTGGATATGGCCACAAAGGACAATCCTGAGGCAAAATCCTTCTCACTAAGAGAAATAGTGGCCTTGTCTAGAGTCAAACCTTGACTCTTGTGAATTGTGATAGCCCAAGCCAGAGTAAGAGGTAGCTGTGTCCTGCTCAATTCAGTGTCCCCTCTAGTATGCCATCTGGCTGTCATAGGAGCAATGGGAATCCAGGAAGCATCAACTCCTTCCCAGCCCAGATTTGGAGGACCTATAATAGATCTCAGTACAATGCTTGTTGCAGAAAATTTGTCATTTACCTGAATATCCTTCACATTCCACAAACACTACAGAAGGTAGATCTCCATGCTGAACATTTGCTGAGGGATCATACCAAATCTTCCTAACAAAGCCTCTTGCACCATTCACCAGACCTATATAAACATTAAAACATTACTTCAGCAAAGTAGAGCACTAGAAATCACCTTTAGAAGTCCACAAATTTCTTGTAATCATAACTCTAGCACCTTCTGCCAAAAGAATTTCCTTTTCCAACCCTTTAGCATCTTCTTCTGAAGCCTTTTTAGCTTCAGAGTTGTTGTGTTTTGCTTTACAGCGAACAACTGGCCCACCACAGTTGGCTAGATGCAAGTGATTAAGAGTCTTGACTTGTTCTCTCTGAGGAAGCAAATGAAGGGCTTTGTCATGTTCAGAATGTTCCTCAGGAGAGAGGTTTTCCCAAAAGCGAGTTCTGAATTGCTGATAATCAGCAGAAGTGGACTGATAGTCTCGTAGACGGGGAAGCATATTTCTAAACAGCTCTTGCTCTGGATTACCTCCAGCTTGACGGAAGATTTGAGTGAGAGTAATAGACTTTGTGAAAGCATGGTATGTCTGAAACCCTTCAACCTTTAGAAGTGGTGGATGACTGTTTGGCTTTTGATGACTAGTGGAATAGAGAGGAGACTCTCCAACAGGAGGGAGCTGAGCAAAATCTCCAAATAGCAAAGTGGGAATATCACCCAAGACTTCATCATGAGTATCAGGCTGAGCTTGACGAAGTTGTCTATCAACCTTTCCAAACTGCTTTTGGCCAATCATTGACTTCTCATCAATAATAAGCAGTTTAGCAGAGTTCCATCGAGATTGTATGCGCTTTGAAGAGTTGGGACCAAGCTGTTCAAACCCAGTAGTAGGATCCCTAACTGGAATATTGAGACCATAATTCAATGTCCAACCTCTAATACCAAAGGCAGCAACACCTGTTGGGGCTAGTCTAGCAACTGGATCACAATCATCTCCCAGCTCATCAGCAAAGTGCTCTCTAAGAGCATGTGTGATAGCCCATATCAAGTAGGACTTTCCAGTGCCTGCAGTTCCATCCACATTGATCCTAAGAGTAGGAGGCTTGTTTCCAGGGTCTTGCTTGAGTTTTCTGAAATAAGCCATGACTTGAAGGAACACAGTCCTCTGAGAGCCTTTCAGTGTCTGGTAGGGAGCCTCTGGTAGAACCTGCACAACATCATTGGGAGATTCCTTGACAGAGTCTATGAGCCATTTTGCTGCATCATTAGAGACATGTCTTGAAGGAGAATGCTGATGCCAATCATACAACAGATCCATGTCCCTTCTTCCAAGTGTAATCACATTGGTTTGAAGAACAGAATGTCCAGGAGCTTGAGCAGCCTCAACCATCCATTGAAGCTGAATTGGTGCATGGTCAGGGTCATCATCAGGAACAGATTCTGAGTCTGAGTCTTCCTGATCCTCCACCTCAGGAACCACTTTGGGTAAACTATCAATGTGGACATGGTCATTGTCCAGACATGAATTGACAAATGCATCTGTATAAGTGGTCCATCCATCTAGGATCTCCTCTGGACTCTTTTCAAATGGATGATGTAGAACCAATCTTGCATAGCAGTACTTCTCATATAGGTCTGGAGATGAGGGATCTGGAGGATAGAGAGGTCAAACACTAACAACAAAGGGCAGTGCACAAGTGCGTTTGTGATAACCACCCTTCCAATCCCAGTTTGTAGCAAATTCCAGTAGAGACACATTCTTGAGTTCAGGTAGAGTAAGGACTGGGCGACTTGTGTAGTGCTTAATAATTGATTTTCTCTCCACAGTGGAATTTTCAAAGTTTAGAAAAGTGGTAGTGACACCTGGAGTAACACAGATACTGCGAATTTGTCAAGAGGAAACTGTGAGAGGGCACTGAAATAGGATGTGACAGGTTTCCTGAGCTGATATATCACGTTCAGCTACAAAAGTTGACAACATCTTCTGATAGGCAATTTTAGCAGGTGTTGTAGTGTCAAGTCGTGAGATAGCAGTGTGTAGAATGCTTTTATAGATAGTGGATGTGGTCTCAGCCTTGCTTGCATACTTAGCAACATATGCAATGACAGCCTCTTTGTTGATAACAGGACGTATGTCAATGTTTGCACGCCATCCCAGAGTAAAAGCAGGATTATAAGAATTTAAGAGTGGGTCGTTTCTGCGAGTGTGAAGTTCAGCAAAGTCACGGCCAGGGTCCTTGACATATTTGGTTTTGTCACGAGTCTTGTGAGAGAATCCAAATCGACAGAATGTCTCACTTGTTCCTTTCTTGCGCCGCAGACAGTATCCAGTAGTACATTGTCCATGTCTTTGAAAGCGATTCAAGCACTGAGCTAGCTCTCGCTTAGTGTCCTGAAGTGTATCAAATAGCATAGCTGATGGATGGATTGCTGCAGGTGGACAGTTCTTGTCAGGATGCCAGGTAGAGACTCGCAGATCCCAAAAATCAATAAATGATTGCAGCTGCTCATTGTTTGAAATATCCAAGGTGTCAACAGATGGAGCATCATGCAACCACAAAAAGCCATGTACATGACTACTGCCTCGATGCTGCCACTCATATTTCCACCACCAATCCTTGACTTTGAATTTGGGCTTTAAGAAGTGCTCAAAGTATATCTGCCATTGCTTTTGAAAGTAGTATGCTGCAATTGCGGGATTGTTGTTCAAGTCATGCAAACGTACACGGTATGAGTGTGGACCTTCAGGTGCTCCATGCGCATAGGATGGCATATGCTGGTGCATGTCTGGCCACTGTACATCTGCAGAAGATGCAGTGATGAATGTATGAGGTGAACCACATTCAGGAGACCGAATTTGTGCGAGTAGGTCACTTCGAGCCTTCGACCAGTAGGGACGGGAACCTGGTAGTTTAGTTGCAGCCTTTGAAACACGTTGAGCCAAGTTCTCTACTTCTCCAGTTTCAAACATTTCCTGGATATCAGCCACAGTAAGTGCTCCATCATCTTTGTGAGTGGTAGTGTACCAGTTTGCTTCCTTTCTAGCCTTGTCCTGCATAATAGTATTAAGAACCCAATATCTAAAGCGTGGATGACGAGCAAAACGACCACCTCTCAGACGAAGCAAATGAGCAGCCCATTCAACCATTTTGACCTTTTGAGTGCGATTGGCATTGAAGTCTGCCTGCCTAGTGGGAAAGAGAGTGGGAAAGGCATCAATAGCAATTGGTAAGCCATGATGCTCATTAAGAGGAGTACCATGAACCACATGCATAGTAAGCACAACTGGAGTATCACTATGGAATGCTGCTGCTCTGAGCTGTTCTAGCTCAGTGTTCTAGTTGGTAGTAGCTGGAACAAAACCACGGGAATACAGAGGCTGTCCAGATGGATCCTCTGATGACTCAGTCTCATTTTCTTGAGGTGGGCCTTCTTCAGGAGGTTCCTCCATATCCTCGTGTATAAACTGAGCTGTCTTCTGGTAACTGAGCCAAAGCATTTGGATCGACTGACACTCGACCTGATAGAAATGTGTGATGATTCTGCTGCAAATACTGCAACCATCTCTCTATAGGAGCACGCCATACACGGAAATCCTGAGTAGCTGCTAGATTGTTGTCGGTTTCCATTCCCTTGCGCCGCATAATCAACACATCACAGTGCTCAGGCAGCAGAGGTACCTTTGCATGGAAAGAGGCAGTGTCTCTGGGGAAATTGCATGTATATCCAGTATATTTATACTGTCCTCCCTGCACCTGCCATACCTGGACCAATGCATGCACTGGAGAGATAAGCATTTCCTCCATCTGGGTCAATTCTGGTAACTCTGATAGATCAGGACCGGGATACATGAGATTTATCTCCTGGAACTTTGTACTTCGTCTACACTTGGAGCAGCGACCATGCCAATCAACATCTAAGTCAAACCATTCCTCATGACAGTGTAGACAATGCTCCATATGGATGTTCATAATCTTCTGACGGACATTATTGAGTAGAACTTTGTCCTCAGGAGAAACAGCAGACTGATCAAGGGGTGGGACAGGGTGATTTGGAAGAGCAGAGTCATCAAGGCCATTAGGAGCCAACTGAGAAGGAAGTTGATTATTTGGATCAGGAGTAATCTGTTCTTGTTGCACCACTCTTTCACGTGCTCGACGCTGTGCTCTTTGACGACGTGCATTCTCATTGCAGCGAGCACATTGTTGATTGGGCCCATAGATATCTTCACGGACCCAATGTTTGTTTCCACAACAGTAAAGCAAGCCAGAGTGATCCGAGTCAGTATAGCGCGCAGGATGATGTCTGATATTTAAATCACGAGAGCGGCATGCATTACATGTATCCAGTTCACCGAACTGATGTGTGAGAACCCAATGATGACGTCTTGTACACCACAGAGACCCCACATGCTGACTATCAGTATAGCGAGCTGGATGCCGTACACACATAGGATGCGGATTAGTTGTTCGGGTACCGGCCACTCTATGGGCTGGAGACAGACTGAGAAACAGATGGCTGAATAGATGGGCTAGCAGCTGGAGTGGGCAAAGGAGAAGAAGACTGAGGTGGTGGTGATGGATGTGTTAGAATCTAAGACAATGCACTACCAGTGATACACTGATCAGACACAATGAATAGAGTTCAATTACAGTTCACTGAGATCACTAAAGCGTTGTAATAGTAGCTTAATGCACAAGAATTGCTTTCCAAGTGTCTTAGATTTCTCCAGACATGTAAGGATTTACATATTGTTTGGTCCTGTTGTGTCAGGCCGCGCATGAGGCGTGAAAATGAGTGTCCACATCTTTGCGCGCGCTCTAAACACTCCAGAATGACCCTACATACATGGTATAACTATCTACAATAGGTATTAAAGTCATTAGTATAGTATTATATGTACTTGAAGGACTTTCTAATGATATGTACAGTATTTGTATAGTATCTACAAGTGTTCTAGCACTTCATTCAACACAGCCCCCTGATAGAACACTTGTGTAATGGAGGTGCTCTATTGATGAAGTGTGTCATCACATATCCCTCAACCTCTGCACTTTCCTCAACTTCTTCACAGCCCCCTGATGATGCACTTCTTCAACCTAGGGGTTCTGTATTATGTGCAATCCCATCGTCTCCCTCAACTTCTCCACCTTGGGCTTACTGAGAGGCTTGGTGAGCAAATCAGCTGCATTCTCATCAGTAGGCAGATATTCAGGAGCCATGACCTTGTATTCAACTTGGTCTCTCAGCCAGTAGTAATGCCGGTCAAGATGCTTCATCCTCCCATGATGCTCAGGATTCTTAGCAACCTTGATTGTGGATTGATTGTCCATTAGCAACCTGGCTGGCTGAGGTGTCTGGTATCCCAAATCTTGTAACAGGCTGTTCATGGCACAAATCTCCTTGCCAGCAGCAACACCTGCCACATATTCTGCCTCTGTAGAGGAGAGTGTTACAAAGGGCTGTAGCTTACTGCTCCAACTAACCACACCTGATCCAAGTTTGACCATATACCCACTAGTGGACTTTGAGTTGTCCCTGTTACCACCAAAGTCTGCATCACAGTATGTAACAAATAAATCTGGCTGGCAGGGATCAGGACCATATTCAAGCTTCATGTCCATTGTTCCCTTCAGATATCTGAATGCATGCTTTACTGCAACCCAGTGTGCCATGCCAGGATTTGAATTGAACCGTGCCAATACACTAGCTGTGTATGCAATATCAGGATGACTGGTGGTAGCAAGATACAACAAGGAGCCAACAGCACTAATATATGGAATTCTGGCCATCTCTTCCTTTCCTTCAGCAGTCTTTGGACACTGTGCAGTTGACAGAGCAGCTCCGAGATTCATGGGTGTACCAACAGGTCTACAATCAGACATTCCAAACTCATTAAGTTTGTTGACAATATATTGTTTCTGACCCATATACAATTTTCTCTCCTTTCTATTTCTTGTGATTTCTATTCCCAGCAGATATGATGTAGGACCCAGGTCACGGAGTTTGAAGTGCTTTGCTAGCTCTGCCACAAAGTGGTCCAAAGATGCCTCTGACTTGGAAGCAAGAGTGATGTCATCCACAAAGACAGGTACAAAAACCTTAATGTCATCTTTCTGATAGACATATAGGTTTGGATCAGATTGGGTGCGACTAAAGCCCATTGATTGTAACACTCCTGCAAGCTTCTCACCCCAAAGTCTGGGTGACTGCTTCAAACCATACAGAGACTTGTTCAGCCTGCAGACAAATCTAGGACCACACTCCTTGAACCCTTCTGGCTGTGTCATGAAGATCTCTGTATCAATGTCACTATTGATGAATGCATGAGAGATATCCACAGAGCGCAAATGCAAGTCCTCAATGGCAGCCAGAGCAAGAATAGTGCGGATTGTAGTCTGTCTCATAGTAGATGAGAATGTCTCTAGATAGTCAAAACCAGGTCTTTGGCTGAATCCTTTGGCAACAAGTCTAGCCTTGAACCTTTCAATGGATCCATCAGCCTTGTGCTTTATCTTGAATACCCATTTAGATCCAATTGCTCTCTTATCTGGTGGAAGTTCCACAACATCCCAAGTGCCATTGGTGAGGTGTGCATTCATCTCCTCCATCATGGCCTCCTGCCATTGTCTGGCATTAGGTCCATCCATAGCCTGCTTGAATGTCAAAGGCTCTGGACCATTGTCAGTCATGATGTGGGCTTCCTCCATATTATCATCATCATCTGGCACATCTGCATCCTTGTTCCGCTTGGGAGCAGGGAGGTTCACTTTCCACCATTCACCAGGAGCCTGTCTCTTCCGCTCAGACCTACGGAAAGCAATTGGTCTATTATCTACAAGAACATCCTCAGGTGGTTCAATCTGTTCCTCCTCTGCAGAACTATCATTGTCATCAGCAGGTTCATTATTCTGCTCAGGGCCAGTATTGTCTTGTTCTGTAGAGGACTCATGGTCAGGTTCAGGTAATGCAGGGTCATCTGACTCAGAGTCAGAGTCAGAGTGAGGATTATCATCAAGAGGAACATAGGAAGTATTGGGTGGTGTACTAGTTGAAGGTTTGGAAGGTGAAGGCTTGGAAGGTGGTTGTGAAGATCCAACTTTATAAGTGTACCTCTCATCAAAGTCAGCTCTCTCACTGATCACAACCTTCTTAGTGACAGGATTCCAGAACCTCCATCCCTTCACACCATCTGGATATCCAATGAAGATACACCTTTCCATATGGGATCCCAAGTGTTTCCTCTTATCCTTCTGAACATGCACATATGCAACACAACCCCAGACCCTCAGATGATCCACCTTTGGTTTCCTCTTGTACCATCCCTCATAGGGAGTGCAGTTTGGTACAGCAGATGTAGGGCAACGATTCCACACATGAACAAGTGCAGCCAGGCACTCTACTCAAAATGACTTTGGTAAACCAGACTCTTCTAGCATTGCAACAATCCTTTCTTCCATCACTCTATTTGCTCTTTCAGCAACACCATTCTGTTGAGGCCTATTTCTGACAGTGTATTGACGCTCTATTCCACAGCTGTCCAGAAATGCAATGAACTCCTTTGATATGTACTCTCCACCTTTATCACATCTAAAGATTTTGATTTTCTCTCCAGTGGTGTTCTCAGCCCAAGCTTTGTACTTCTTGAATGCATCAAATGCATCACTCTTCTTCTTCAGAGGAAGTGCTGCACGGAAGCACCACTTGTCATCAATGAATGTGATCCAGTATCTGTATCCACTAGGAGAATGTACACCAACATCATGGAGATCAGAATGAATGAGGCCCAACACAGTATCAGCTCTGGTGTGTGAGGAATGAAATGGATGTGCATGCATCTTGCCAGCCAGACAAGGTTCACACACAGGATCTGGCTTTGCATTAGAGTCTAGTTTCAAGCCCTCTGCCAAATTATCCCTCAACATGCGCAATATATCATCGTGCCCATGATGACAGAAGCGCCTGTGCCACAGCTTCAGATCCAGAGGTAGAGTTGTTGTCAAACAGAGGCTTTCAGACTTATCTATAGTATGTCCATTCAAGTATCCCACATTATTTGCAGTAACACGCGCAGTAAAAAGAATAGGACCATTTCTATCAAATTCCATTCTATCAGACCAAATATGTACATGAAAGCCTTTATGTTTTGTTAAGTACAGAACAGAAAGCAGATTATTTTTAAGTGAAGGTACATGCAGTACTCTACTAAATTCAACATCCCTAGATACTTTTCCATCAATGATCGGTTTAAACACAACATTTCCTACACCTTCAGAATATATAATTCTATCATCAGCCAATTTAATAGGTACTCTATAGGGGGTATAATTCCTAATCCAATGGCGATGTGGTGTCATATGAGAAGTGGCCCCCGTGTCTGTATTCCAATCAAGTATGTCAGAAGATGAAGTATCATTAGAAGAGAATGTACTTGCACTGCCAGCACTTTCAACAACATCTTCCTCCTTCACTTCAGCCTTATTGGCCTGATATCTCCCATTCCCACTCTTTCCTTCATTCCTTGTTTTCAAGGTGGGACATTCAGCCTTCCAATGCCCTTCCTTCTTGCAGTAATGACAGAACCCCTTCTTCCAATTAGGCTTGATATAGCCTTGTGCTTTGGCAGCAGCATTGGCCTTGTTAACCTGCTCTGCCTGTCTTTTCAGATTTTGTTCTTCAGCAATGAAGTACTGAAGAATCTTGTCCTTGTCCAATGTGTCCAATAGCAGCAAGTTTGCAGTGAGGTTAGATTCTGGGGGCAATGCACGGACCAAGGCCAAAGCCTGCAGCTCTGCATCAAGTTTCTCCAAGGTATATTCCTTGTCTCTGAGATTCCTAATGGTGAAGACTGCATTTTCAATCCTTGTCCCCAGATCAACTAAAACTCTCATCCTCCTCCTTTGTGATGCTGAACAGAGCATCATAGGCATTGAAGCGTGCACCTGGTGTCCTGGACACATGCACTCTCTCTAGAGCTGACCACATGCCAACAGGATCACCACCAGCAAGATAGGACTTGACATGAACCTTCTGATCTTGTTCCAGAGAAAGGTATGGTGCCGGCCCGCTAGCCACCTCCACTTTTGGACAGTGGCTGTGCAGCGGCCAATTTGGGATCGCAAAAAAAAAAATTTTTGAGTACGCAGCACGCGGTGCAGTCGCGGGCGCCCTCGGATTTGTAGATACGATAACGCTCTTGTATTTCTATCCTATTCTCATGTCTCGTCGTCGTGGGCGCCCGTCTAAAATACAACTATCTGCTGCTCAACATGCTCGTAAAATTAGACACAGCCGAAACTCCAACATCGTTGACAACACTGCAACTGCAAACCATCGAGAAGTGCCGGAAAGCGATCCTGAGCAGAGTAACGAAGATGATAAGGAGGAGAATTCAACAGAATGTGATTGGGATGGGACAGTGAATCACGTACCCTCAAGTTCTGAGTACGAGCCTCTCGAGACAGACTCTGAGTTTGAGCTCTCTGGGAGTGATGAGGGCTCGAGTGGCTCGGATTCTGAGCCTGATGCTCTTTTGGATGAATTGGAGGGCAGGAGACTGCTTGAAAGTCTTGAGGCTGAAGTGAGGATGGAGCTGGAGCTTCTGGAGGAAGGTGACTGCATACGAAGAACTGAGCAGGAAGAAAATATCGGAGGTGGAGTGGAAAGCAGCAGCAGAACAGGGAATGCGAGCTTGCAAATACAATGGCCAGGCTGAACGAACTGTACGCCGGTAATAGCAGCGTAATGAGCACTCTAAGACGTAGGAACTCGTCTAAACTCAAAGGTTGCCTTGTAAAAGCGAGTGTAGTCTGGCGTTGGCAAAGATTCCGCACGCAGAAAACTGACTAAAGTCGAGCTAGACTGTTGGAAAGACTATCTGAAACTGTAAGATCACCGTCTAGACCCTTCGACGAGTACCAGAAACAGCAAACAGACAGACACAGACAGACAGACACAGACAGACAGACAGACACAGACAGACAGACAGACAGACAGACAGACAGTTCAAACACAACAGATGTTCAGATATTTAGCACTCTATTAAAGCACTGCAATTCCTAATAGTCCGCCTCTACCAGCTCGAAGAACCGGGGCCTGACGTTCACAATCAAGAGGCCTTCTGCGATTTAACGCTCTAGAAGATACGTAAAGTTCTCCAATTTGGCGGGCAGTCGTAACCTGGGGCGCTCGACCCTATACATGACAGTATATGTACTCTACTGCTTGTAAGTATTTCATAAATAGATAGAAAACTGAGTGGAGTAATTAAAAGGAACAGAGGGATAACATCGAGTATAAAATGGATATAAACAGAAACAATATGACTGAGTTGGGTAAGTAGGCACGTCTAGAGGGTAATTATGTGCAGTTCTTGGGTATATATGTGTAAGTATTATGTTTTAGTGATGTTTTTGGTACATCTAGACCCTTCTTATCATGCGCTCGAGCCATTCTAAACGAACTACTCCTATGCATTTCGTTATTATTCATCTTCGTAACTGTTTTACAGTGTACTTATAGGGGCGCCGAGGGCAGTTTTCTAGTCCATTTATCCCGTCGGGCTTCCGTATTTTCTCCTATTTCGACATCTAGACCCCATAGCACCTCGTAGTAGATATACCAATATCCAGCGCTCGAAGGTCAATTCTGTCATTACTTTACTAATAAGTTATTATACAGTCATCGAGACTGATCATTTTCATAGCTTTGACCATCTAGTATCTCGGAACGGAATCGTTGATCATATATTTCCGATCATAAAGCGTTATCTCCAGTATATCATCAATCTGCAGGTTCTAGGAGGTCGGCTAAGTTTGAACAAACCATTTTGATGGCTCGGCGATACCTCTAGCTTTGTCCCTTTCGACATTATCGAGGCTCATGAGGCTATTACGCCTGTGTGTGTGTAGTTTCTTCCTTCCTAAGTCCCGTGGATTACACAGATACTTGAATAGCGACTTCCAGACGAAGGGCTCTTTGCCAGGCAGGGTGGGTCTGACCATACTGTACAGTCTCGCAGCAGGTAGTTACTTCGCCGAAGGTCTAGAGGCATATCAGCCATAAGGTCTTGATGCATACTCGTACATCGTAGTCCTTTCACTTCGAGCCTTTAACTATTCGTGTTCTATGTTTTAGCTAGCACTATGGGACATAGTCTAGCCCTTTATTCCCATCATATTCACAGTAGAAATCGTTTAATTTCAGGTATTTCAGGTGTGTATGCGTTTTCAGCGCAACATCTCCCCCAAACCAAATCTAGACCGTCCCCGGTCTGGTGATCGGTCAGTCATACACCCAAAGATACATTCTAAAGCTTCGCAGACAGCCTGTTGATTATATAATACTTATTCACACACATCTCAGAGTTCGCCGAAGCAGTGGTACACTGTTCATTGCTTTTTTTTTGCCGGTCTATGCCAATCATCAAACTTCAAACTCCGACCAAAATACTCTCGGCCAGTTGTTTGGCCTTCGGCAATTGCCGTAGGTTCTTTTCAGGCAAGTGACTTTCCGTCTCTTTTCCTCTTTCACGTTTCTTATTCAGTTTCTTGCTTCTCTATTCTTTCTTTTCACGCATCTCTCAGCCTTTCACTGGTCCGTGCGCCGTGGGAACGTGGTCAGGTGAGTCGTTCCATAAGTAAACGGACTTCAACTTTTTCACGCCCATTCTTCCTTTCTCTCTATTTTTCACTCAGAGTGGCTCTAGCCTTCTGTTTTTCTCTATACATACTTGTTCTTTTCTTTTTCTTCTAATGGCGCGAACTACCGGCAAAGCTTCCAAAGGGAAGGGCAAAGCAGCCTCTTCTTCTCAAATTTCGGCAGTGGCCAAGAAAACTCGAGCCGGTCGAAAGACCGCGCAGATCAACCCTCACGAACAAGCCAATGAAGTCATCGCATGTATTGTCGACGTCTATCGTCGTTACTTTGATAAACCACGAAAGAATCCCCCCAAGGTCTCAGAAATGACCAAGGCCGTGGAAAGTGCCACTCCCTTCATGGTATGTTGTATTTCTTATAGTTTTAATCTTTCATTCTTACATTTTCTCTTCTAGGATACTCTCTTTGAGCACGTCGACTTCGACATCGAGGATTTCTGTCCGCATGTGCGCCCGGTGTGGCTAGCTTTAGTGCGACTTTGCAACCCCCTCGAATCTCGACTCCCATCTCTTCACAAGACTGGTTGGTATATCTCGAAGGACGATCGACAGGAGAAACATAGTCTCGAGCCTGTAAGTCCTTATTCCACCGTAATCTTTTTAATCTTATTCAATATAATTTCCTAGTTTCACGACTTCGATACCATCCTCAGCGACGATTGTGGCGACGACGATACCGTTCTTAGCAAACTCAGAGGATGAGGTCCTCGAGTCTGACGACGAGTCCGTCCAAGTCAAGCCTGAGGTTCGTTTTCTTCTTCCTATTCCCTTCAAATTTCTTTCTTATATCCTTTCATATTCTAGCCTGTTCTGACTTCGAAAAAGCGAGCGCTCGAGCTGCTAGAAGACGACGACGACATGGATCTCTTCTCTTTTAAGAAGCCTCGCGCGTCCACTCCTTCCAAAACACTCAAGACTGGTCCACCCGTTCGCGCAGTGAAGCCCAAACCGAAGCCCAAGCCTAAGGCAAAGGCCCCGACTCCCAAAGAGCCATCTCCTGTTGCTAGCGAAAGGTCGCCGACCCCTGCTCCTGCTTCATTCAGCGAGGGCTGGTCCTTCTCATCAGGTCTCCGAGGCCGCCTCTTCACACATCTCCTGCTAGCGACACACGGTCTTCAACCTTGCCGACTTGCTCCATGCAAAACTCGAAACCATCGACGCACAGTAAGTCTCTTTTATTATTTATTTTATTACTCTTTCATTTATCTTTTATAGCTCACTGGCAGCTTGCCATGTACGCGATGTACCGCAGCTCACGCAGCAGAGAAGTGTGTCCCGCCCGAAATACAGAGCACCTCCTACAACATGCGCCGTCCTGCTTCAAAGCAGGCAACCTTGTTCATGGACCCTGACGCCGGCTTCGTTGCCCTCGAGATGCGAAATACGATCTATCTACGGGTTGGCTCGTCAAGGTTCTCATAGTAAGTTTAATCATTTATTTCTTTTTATTTAACATCTTTTCTCATTTCCTCCTTATTCAGACCTCGGCGCAGAAGTTATTGGTCTCGTCGAGAAGATCTCTGTATACGACCAACTTCGCCGCAGCGTCTTGGACCTCGCCGACAACGCCAACAAGCTTCGCGAGTCCATCGAGCGGGACCAGGAGCACCTCGTGGTTCAGTCACCGATCCTACCCTTCTTTTCAACATTCTTCATCGTAACGACCCTTCATTCAAGGGACGAAATCGAAGATTTGAAGATGATAGGCGCGGGCTTGGGCTGGGACATGTCGGTTTTTGGATCGAGACTCGAGCTTGGTGAAAACGGAGACTGGTTTTCAGATCCAACTGAGTTCGTCGCGCCTTCCCTCGACTTCTCTAAATCCGACCACTCGCAGCACCATCGAGCGCATGGTAACCTCGGCTCTCGTGCCTCTTCGCTCTTTCGGCGAATGCTTCATCTTCCCGGGTACCTCGCGTCGGCTAGTTTCTCTTCCCATTTCCATGCCTCACCTCCACTACCATTACGACACTGCAACACCAGCCCAGTTTGCCCTCCGGGTGTGGAGGAGGAAAGTCCGTTTGGTCGGATCCTGGCATGAAGGATATGTCCGGAGAGGGTGACCTCGGGAATCTCTTCCTTGTTCGAGGCGTAGCCTACAGTCTTCGGACTTTAACATAATATTTTCATTACATCGCAGCAGGGAGTCTCTTTATAGAGCTCCAAAATCATTATACTCTAGAAAAGGTTTCTCTTCATAGAGGCCCAAATATCTTTGGTTTTTCATTTCTTGTACCATGTAGCATAGAAATCTCGTGGGCCTTAGTGCCCAATAAAAGCTTTCATGTTCCTTTCTTTATGTGTGAATCCATTGTTAAATTTTCAAATTTAATTTAATATCTTTAAGATTGCCTTCGTCGAGAGCTGTAAGTATGGACTCGACTTAGAGAAATCCCAGCTCAAAGGTAATAAGTATTAACTAGACCCCTTTATTTATTAGTCGCGTGCCCTTACTTATCACTTCTGTGCCTCAGGCACATTATTTGTTCGTTTCAACCAATCTTAGATGTTGATTTAATTGAAATCTAAAACACTTTAAGGTTCGTTTTTATGAAATCTTTAGAAATTTCAAAATTCTATGTCCCTAAGTATGGACCTCTCTCCCCCCAAACCAAAAGCAGTTCAGCGTCCCCGCTTGCATATCTCGGCTAGTCCTTAGTTAAGTCCCCAGGGTGCCTTAATCAGTCGGGCATGTTACTTCGTCGAAGGAGCCAGGAGTTCCGGCTTCAGTCAGAAAAGTATAAAGGAGTGTTCGCCGAAGGTGGGTCCAAGTTATCAGTATCTCTTTAAGCCCTTCAACCTGCATTCTCGACCTAACTTTCGTCTTCTTCTCGTGTCCCATGCATTTCATCGTTCACATGGCTCGAGGATCCAACACGACCTGGCCCGAGAGGGATCAATGGTTGGGAAAGGAGACTCACGAGGCCTTACTGCCGCTCAAGCCGTTCAAGTCCCCCCCCCCCACCTTCCTTCTCCCCCCTTCCCCAAAGCCAGTCCCCAAGCTTCTAGGACCAGTCGTGACGGCTCTAGCCTTTCATATGGTTTTGTTTATTATATTCTTCAGGCTTCGTCGAGCTCATATTTCTTCATAGTCAAAGCCTTTGAATGCCAAAAGTGGTGGCCAAAGATGATATCCGCCTTTGATGACCTTCCAAAAAGGACTCCCCTGCCCTGTGATAGCTACTTACCGAGATTGATGGGGTAAATCGTCCCTACCATCTAAATGGGCTCGAGGAGTTCTTTGCCCACGCTCGAGGTGCTTCGACAGCCCACTCGCAAGCGCAAGGTAACTCTCCTCTTTCCTCATTAATCTTTAACAAGCTTCATTCTATACTCCTTCCACAGACCGTTAAATCTCCTCTATTATATTTCATCGCAGAGACTATGATGATGATGATGAGATCGAGTTTCGTTCGAGGTCGGTTGCTTCTACTCCAGTGTATCCATATTTCTTAGGTCGAGACTCCGACTTGACCTAAGTTTAGGACTATAAAGCCGGCCCTCGCAGCCGCATTGGGTCTTTCTGCATCCATGCATGCCCCTTCTCAAGAAGTAATCCTTCCACCTGGCCTCAAGTTCAACAAGAATGTTAGGGTAAGTGCGGTGTCTTCTTATCCAGTCATATTATAACTTTTCGCCGAACGTTCAGGACGTCGCGAATCGTTCCTCTACTCTTTCATTGGCCCTCGGCGATGTTACCTGGAATGGCAATGGTACGTTTCTCGTTCCTACCTCAAGGCCATGTATTACTTTATCAGTTTGCTCAGTATAACATTGCAAGCTGCCAATGGCAAGCGCATTCGCCTTGACTCTAAACCCATTTCCGATCTTCGTGAGGATATTGAGGGTAAGTAAGCATGGGTTCTCCCTGTCTCGACCCTCCTGATCATATTGACCAGAGGATAAGA